>JAJSRV010000036.1:413396-440284 GCA_021527715.1 Neoseiulus cucumeris | reverse complement strand
TTCCCGGAAAATTTCGTTTCCCGGAATCCGTATATTTGCCGTGAAGTTCCCGGTACCTCAATCCCGGAATGGATCCTCCAAATGGAATGGAGAATCCTCCGAAACTGTAAACTTATCATCGGGCACGAGGCACCAATGGCTCATGAGAAAGCTTTAGAAGCGTTTGACCGTACGTTGAGGGGTTTCCGCGGCAAACAACAGGCCTTCGGTGGCGCTCTGATATTGCTGTCGGTGATTTCCACCGAAATCCGCCGATTGTACAACGCTCAACACCAGCTGATGAGTTGAATGCCTGCCTGAAGGCGTCGGTACTGGGATGTTCTAACGATTGGTAACGGGCAGGTGCCGACTGAACGTCTTCGCAACTTAGAACGCTGCAACCTTGCGCCCTTGAAAGCCGCAGCGAAGCGCGGCAGGGTACGCTAGTCTTAAATAAATCGGACTTCTCAATTACGTAATATTCTGAGCGCCGAATGTTCGCCCAAGCCTCGATGAGAAGCAAAGCGCGAACACTGTGATAACGCTCGCAGTACTTCCCTCTCGCACGCCCAGGCAGCACTCAACGCCGGGGCCAATCAGACGCCGAGGAGTGCCGATTTTGAACTGACTGACGGCGCGCAGCGCCCCCACGGCATCCAGGCCTGAGGCTATGGAAGACTGAAGAATATCGTTATATTCTCGGTTAATTTGGCATTTCCGGGTCGGAAATCACGCGATATGTGGTCAGAAAAACCGTCTGATCATCCCCTCTCACATAGAGCAGGTGATTTGCGCTAATAAAGTTACAATTTGAGTTGAAAGTTGGTCTTATAGGCATGTAGCATGGAGGAGCGGCAGAAAGCCGAAACTGGAAACTGCGAAGTTGTCGGAGTTGAGAATGAGGGTTGAGAAAAACCGTTAGAGTAGTTGAGGACGCGTTGGGATCTTGTAGCATCTTTTCGGTGGTGATCGTCGGTGGAAGCAGTATGCTTTTGCGTTCAGGCGTTCGAGTAGGAAGTGCGGACAGCTCAGAAGCAAGTGGAGTGTGTCAAGTTACCAGACGGAGGAGGCTTGTCATAGCCGACGACAGAGTCCCGACTACAGTTGGCGTGAATCTCGAGACACCGTTGGGGACGTGGTCAGCCGAATTCAGTATGGGCAGCATGATGAGTCTTGGCAGTTTGGATGTGGAAAGCCCACCGTCTCCGCCTCACTCGCCACTGAGGGCAAGTTCTCCACTACGATCGCCAACAGCCGAGCGGTCGGCGAGCGTCGGGAGCACGTTCAATCTCTCCGAGCTCGGCGCGGCGCGGAATCGTCGGTTTGATTTTGAGGGGAGACCCCGCTCCCGAAGCTGGACGTGCGGTCCAGTGACATTGTCCGTTGGAAACATGGGCGGTTGGTTCAGAGAGTTGATGTGCCGGACAACCTGCAGAAGTGTGATCTCCGGAATCGTGATTGGACTGGCTATTGGATTCATTGTAGTCGCAGGCCTACTGGGTAAGTAAAAGAACAGGCCGTCACAGTGCAGTGGAATTTTCTTCGTTGTCCATGGATATGAAGCAGGAATCTAATTGTTGGTTGTTGTTGCAGCGCTCGGGGTGAGACCTTCACATCGGATCGGAAGCGGAGAGTCGAAAAGCGGTAGTCGAGTCTCAGTGGAGGTGATTCACCACAAATCCACCCGCTGGAGTGCCCCAGCCGCCGCCGGATCGGACGTCTCAGCCCCGGAGGGGGCCACAAGTGAGCCCTCTGCATCGCCCGCCGGTGACGCCGTCGTCGACGCCGGAAAGCAGCTAAGCCCAGGGAGTTTTGAAGACGCTGTTCGAATGGCGCTTGATGAGTACGTGTGTCGCCTGGAGCAGCAAGCAATGGTGTGCTTCTCCACGCTCGCGAAGAAGTGCGTGATTCTTCTGGGAAATCGCAACGAAAAACCCGATGCGGTTGTGGCAAAGCCAGGAGGTTCCAGCCTGATGCCCATTTGCAGGGGCATGGAGGTCTTTACCGAGGTGTGAAGAGAGTTGATACGTTGTGCAACAGTCGGGGGAGGGGCCCAAGGTGGGCTCCCTCTCCCGCGAAAAAAAAAGCTTCATGAATATGGTTTCCATTAATATGTAGAATAAAGTTATGCTAAGTAGCAGAATGAAGATAAAGTAATGTAGTTGTTCATTCTGACTTGATGTACGCTTATCTGCATGGTGAGCGGTGTTAGAGGTGTAGAGGAGTCGTGGAGGCCTTCGGACGGAAAGTTGGAGCTGCTTGGTTAGGGTTTCGTGTTCAGTGTGATCGCACTCGGGATGCGGAATGCGGTCGCGGAGCTGTTTGCCGTTGAGATCGCGATGGTTGACTGTCGATCGCAGGGCCCGAGTTTCCTCTTGGAGACGATTTATGATGCGATGCGTAGTGGTTTCCGCTGAGCAGTCTTTTGCCAGCAGCTCGAGGGCCGAGATTCGTTGGTGGTTTTCGTCAATGAGCAATCCCCACAGGGATCGGAAGTTGACAGCAAAGCGGTGGATGACCGCTTGAGGAGTTCATTTGTTGATTTTAGATCGGCGTTCTCAATGACAAGACGTTCGACGAACTCGAACGAAAGAAAGGAAGGATTCTCGAGTTGCTTTATCCTGTATTGAAATCGTTTTCCCCTGCTTGTGCTCTGGAGTGGTCGTGCCCTTTGCCTCGGAGCGGTAATAGAATCTGTCTGTTTTCCCGAGATAGGGCCGAATGATGTCAGCCGTCTGCTGACAGACATTTCGCGACACGCTGTAAAGCGCGGTGTGTTCGAGAACATAAGCCCAGAAGGGCTGAATTGTTGAGGGTTGTGGTCTGTGGAGACGGGTATTGGGAGTGCTGTCGGAGGCCGTGTCTGCCATGGTCGAAGGCTAGCAGAGCAAGCTGGTGGAGCGGGAACGGGACGCAGGGACGGGCGTACAGGGTGCAATCGGGAATTTATGGATCCTGTGCTAGAGGAGAAGCGGCAGATGGTGGAAACCATGCATAAACCATGCAAGGTGGCAACGGCAAAAAACTTCTTTGTCGACTGCGCAGTGGCTCACGCGGAGCGAGCACATGGCTATGAGCCACGTGCGTTCGACAGGAGCGGCAGCGGTCGGAATGTAAACATGTCATCGACCGGCGGCTCCGCTGTGCGAGTCGAACAGACCGACCGACAGCAATATATGTTTGGCTAGGCATGCCGTTCGAAGTAAACAACGGAGAAGAGAAAAGAAAAATGTGGTGCTTAGAATGAACTGTATATCAGCATGCGAAGACTTACGGAATCTAGACGGAAGGCAGCGGTTCCGTCGTAGGCATGTACGGGTAGTCAATCCCCGGGCCAGGAGACGGATTGGCGAACTGCTCATAGGCGCGTCGCCTGTCATACTTCATGCATAGAACCGCAAATCCCAAGAATATAGCTAGGGCTAGTAGAGCGCCAGCTCCGGCGATAAGCCAGTGGAGGATGTAGGGCTCTTCCGCCGGGAATGGCGGATAGCGTTTTGCTCGAAACACCAGCCAAATCGCATCGCCTCACCTCCGAGAGGTGGGAGATTCGGACGAAGGCAGACCTCGGAAGTGTCGGCATTTGTTTCGCACTCCGAGACTACCAGACGACAAGCACTCAAAAAATCATCGAGGCGTCGTTCGATTGTGCAGCTGACATTCAGCGCCACACAAGTCCTGTCGCAATCCTCGTAGCGAAAATAATTCGGAGGATACGAAGCGACAGCGGCAGTCGTACAGACAAGCACTAAGAATAGACTTGTTTGAATGGCCATGTTTTAAGACCAATCAAGGAACGAAGTTTCTCAAAAGGAATTCGGTTCAAAGGTTTCGACAGTGTATCGCTGAGATTTTCGGTGGTCGGTACGTAGCGGTATTCCACCTGCTCTCTCTCAGCGAGCTGTCGAACGTAGAGAAATTTCACAGCCACGTGCTTTGTGCGCTTGTGGAAGACCGGATTCTCCACGAGGGCAAGAGCGGATTTGTTGTCGCAAAAGACAACAGGCTGAATTTGAAGCTTGAGCTCCCTGAAGAGCGTGCGCAGCCAGAGAGCGGACTTGGACGCGTCAGTGAGGGCGAAGAATTCGCTCTCAGTGCTGCTCAGGGAGATGGAGCGTTGCTGTTGAGAGTGCCAGAGAATCGCACCTCCGGCAAGTAAGGCGATTGATGCACTTACGGAACGACGGGAGATCTTACATTGGGCAAAATCGGCATCGCTAAAGATGCGGAGGGAGTCAGGATTTGCTCCACCCTGAAAGCAAATGGACAGGGTCGAGGTCATTTGCAGATAGCGCAAGACTTTGAGGCCGGCCTGCCAATGCTGCTCTGAGTAGTTCTCGAGGAATCGGCTGAGATAGCCGACTGTAAAAGCAATGTCCGGGCGGGTTGAAATTGCGCAGAACATGAGGGACCCAATGAGATGTCGGTAAGGTCGCTCCTGTTCGCGCGGACCGGACTGAGGTTCGATTTCGTAGATACTCGAGTCGGCTGGGATGGAGAGAGGACGCGTGTTTTCCATCTCAAAACGCCGAATGATGGTGTTGATATAGCGGAACTGATTTACCCAAATATTGTGCTTCGCATCGATATGGATATGCATACCGAGAAAGAGATTGAGAGCAGAGGATTTCAGTTCGAAGTGAGCAGCCAGGTCGGCAAGTGTCTTGTCTATTTGATGGTCATGAGTTGCCGCCAAAATTCCATCGTCAACGTAAATTGCGAGGATGAGAATCTGGTCGGCAGGACCATGTTGAAAGTATAGACAATTGTCCGCTTGGCTTTGTGTGAAGCCAAGGGAAGTCAGGACACTGGCCAGCCTGCGATTCCAGCAACGTGGGCTCTGCTTGAGACCATAGAGGGACTTTTGCAGGAGACAGAGGCGACCGGATTGGTCATCCCAACCAGGGGGCTGTGACATTAGAATAGTTTCTTCCAGATTTCCGTAAAGGAAAGCCGTGACCACGTCAAAGGAACGCAATTTGAGGTGTTTGGAAGCACTTATGGCCAGCAGAGTGCGTATGGTGTCCATGCGAGCGACCGGAGCAAACAGCTCCTGGTAGGAGTCAGGAGCCTGATTGAAGCCACGAACGACTAAACGAGCACGGTAACGTTCTACCGTGTTGTCGGCATTGGTTTTTCTGCGAAAAACCCATCGACATGTAAGAGGCCGAACACCGGGAGGGGGCTTCACCAGCCTCCAAACGTGGGGGGGGGTCTGACTCGGAGTCAGATCCGCGCGGAGCAGCTGAGTCCAATACTCGAAGCTGAAGGGGTGCCTCGTCAGGCCCCAAATCATCAGTGACACTCTCATTATCGGAGAGGTCAGGCGCGTCCAGAAGATCATTGGCTGTATCAGAAGTGGTGGTTCCGGTGGACAAGCGCTTTGCTCAATTGAGCCTTCCCCAAGAACCTGACGTCTTTTGTTTCCTTTATCATAGAAGGAGGACCTGGGACATAGATGCGATAGCCATCAACGTGATCGGGGTAACCGACGATGAAAGCTGGAATGCCACGCCGATTCCAGCGCTCCGTGTCTCCTTCATTATAGTAGTAGCAAGGAGAGCCAAAAGGGCGTAAATGAGAAATCTTGGGCTTGACTCCGAAAATCATCTCATAAGGAGATTTACCAGTAGCAGGGCATGTTGTTACAATATTGAGAGTATAGACTGCAAATCTGCACGCTTCCGGCCATAAATTACGGGACAAACGAGCATCAAGGAGGAGTGTTCGAGCGAGCTTGGTAATCGTCTGATTATTGCGCTCGGCTCGACCGTTTTGCTGACTGCAAGCCACGTTAGACATGACAATATCGGCCCCTTCTTTTAGAAGGGTCTCCTTGACCTTTGCGTTATTAAACTCGAGGCCGTGGTCGCAGATAAGCTGCCGGACCCGCGTGCCAGTTTGGGTGTGAAACCAGGTTACGAATTGCTAGATGAAATCGGGAGCTTCTGCTTTAGATTTGAGAAGAAAGATGCGGTTGAAGCGAGAGAACTGATCGTGAAGATTCATGAAGTAGCGTTCTCCATGGAGACCGGGCTTGGACATCGGACCACACAGATCAGTTGCTATGTATCCCAGGGACCGTGGTGCGACAGAAGCAGGCTTCGAATGGTACGAAGCGCGATTTAGTTTGCCTTCTATACAGACAGAACAGGTAATCTGGTCCCCTTTTACGGGTATCCCCTCTCGAGCCAAGAACTGGCGAACCACACGCTTGTTCACGTGTGAGAGCATTTCATGAGCACCTTGCAAGGTTAAGTTACGAGCCGTAGTAAGCAAGCATTCGGCAAAAACGGGAACTGTGACGGCTGTGGCTCGGAGGGCAAAAAGACCGTCGTGCACTGGAACTGTGAGAGTAGCTAAATCTCTGTTCAAGTGAAGGGCGGTCTTAGTGGTACGGATTGACCAATTGTCCTTCATCAGACTGGCCATCAACACCAGACAGCGCCTCATCTCAGGCACATATAAGACATTGTGCAGATTCAGCAATGTCTCGCCAGAGGGAGTCTCAGCGGAGAGAAGAACATCGCCATCTCCGTACGCAAAGAGCGTTTGAGTACCACCCACTTTGACAGTGCGCGGCTCCGGGAACTCGAAATAGTTCCGGAAAAAGGAGAGTTCATTGCAGAAGTGAGAGTTGGCACCGCTGTCGATTAGCCATTGAGTCGAATCAGGAGTGTCAGGGGCGGTGGAAGCGATGTTCACCTCAAGATCAGAACCGAACGGGTCGTTCAGCTCTGCGGCATAAGCAGAGGGTCGACTGGTTCGGCCGGTTGGAGGCCGGCGCGAGCGAGCCGAGTTCTGGCCTCGCGACGAAGTGGCAGGGTTCGAGCGTGCATTGTTAGAGGGTGGAGTTCGAGTCGAGTTCGGAGGCGGACGACGAGTTTGATCAGAATTGTTGGATCGATTGAGCTGGTTGTTGAAACCAGAATGAGAAGAGGCGGGAGCAGCGAACCGCTGGTTAGGACGATTATTATTGAACTGGGGACGACGATTGTCGTACTGAGAGCGGTTGTTATTTTGAGATCGGTTAAACTGAGATCGGTTATTGAAGTTACGAGGGCGATTGCCCTGACGAAGAGAGAGACGCGAGAACATGGCAGTCGCATCGGAAGCTCTTTCAGCCTCGCGACGCGTTGCCTCATCAATCAGTAAAAGATAGAGTTTTGCGGGGGTTTTCTCTGACTCGGCCTTAGTACTCCACAGCAACTTGATGGCTTCCCAAGAGTGTGGGAGAGCCTGAAGAAGTCGTTGACAAATTTGTTTGTCAGTAACAGTTGCACCAGCCAGCGTGAGACGCTGAATGATTTGGCGAAACGCCTCAACGTTCTGTCGTACAGTTTTTGAGTTATTGTAGCGGAACTGGTAGAACTGAGCGTACGCGGCGTCCTGGGCAGTGGTCGTGGACTGACCAAACTGCTTCTGGAGATTATCCCAGAGATCTTTGGCATTTAGATCAGCGGTCGTGTTGCTGAAGCACGCGGAAACGACCGTTTGGGGAATAGAGGTCAGAATAATGTGTTTGGCAATGGCATTAGCCAACTCAAAGCCTTCACCACGAATGGTGAGGGTACCCTTGACGACCTTGTATGCATTGCCCTGAACTTGAAGAGCCACAATCGCGAGCGAGGACCAGACTAAGTAATTTCCACCATCCTCGTGTAGCTTAACACCGACACCCTGGATAGTTTTGAAACCAGAGCTTGCGTTAGAGTCAGTCATGACTCTGAGTTGTGGAGACGAAGGGACTTCGTAATCGCTAAGATTAGACGGAGAGTCGCTATCGGTCTCAGGAGCACTTGGCATTTGCCGAAAAATTCACCTGTTCGCTCTGCAGGAGCTGACCTAACAGTAGGTAAAATACCGAAGAGGCAGCTTACCGCTGGTAGAAGGCGGAGTGAGTCACTTCGCGAGTCACGTCGCCGAATCGTGCTGATAACGTGTTTGGCTGGAAGGCCTGAAGGCTCGGGATACTCAGGAATCGAAGGCGAATGCACTAGCAAACAGTCGGTAGAGTGACCGGCAAGAGTGACAACACAGAAGGAGTACGGGCACCACAGTGGAGTTTATTGAACAAAACAGGCCTTATATACGGAAGAGGGTGCTGGGAGCACCAATCAGAACCCTAGGAAGGGACGCTACTTATGTTAAGTACCTAGGCTCCTATCTATGTATGTACGCCTATGTGGGGTGCAACCCTGTTTTCTTACAGCATGACCCATGGAGAGCGGGTCGCGCTTCCATACACTTCAATTCCCTTTGTACAGCGCTCCCCGCCTCCTTTCAGAGACGCCAGTTCAATAGCTGACGCTATGAGTCAACTGACTGACTCAGCTCCTGAGATTCGAGGCTGATCTGAGCCCGACATTCCCAGAAGCGTATATTCTCAACACTGCGATCAAATTTTTCCGGAGAGTTGGCACGTGTAGGACGTGATCAAGTTCCAACACGTGCTTTCCGGTGAGAGTGTCAACTTCAAGCAGGATGGTGCCAATGCCATTAGCTAGAAGCTGTTCAGAGCCACCCACTTTCACGAGGATCGGCGCCGAAAGTTCCTTGTAGTCCAAGAAGGGTTCAGATGACGTACAGAAGTGGCTGGAGGCTCCCGAATCAACCAGCCAAGGGATGAAATCCGTCGTACTCTCCACGAAATAAGCCGCATACGCACTGGTTTCAAATGTCGATGAATGACCTTCATTTTCGGTCAGGTAAGCTCGGGGATTCGGTTGATTCCCGCGGTTCTGATTTGACGAGGTGGAATTCCCGTTGAATCGGGTTGGTCTTGCTTGATTGTTCGAATTTGCGGGATACCGGGGTTGATACTGGGAATGTCTGTTCCTATTTCCCTGATAGGTATTGCGGGGTTGTGAGAAGTTGGAATTTTGATAGTTAGGAGTGCTATACCCGCCACGGGGGTTGAAAGGCATCGAAGGGCGATAGTTATTATTACGGTAATTCGGGTTGAACGGCCTGGGGTTGTTGTTAAATTGACGTGGATTATAGGCAAAACGTTTCTGGTTATTATATGACCGGAAGTTCGAGTTATTTGATGCGGGCATGGTTTGAGAGTAGAAAATCGATTGATTGTTGTTGGAGTAATTCTGATTGGACTGAGCTTCCGAACGGAGGCGAACCTGTTCGTTCTCAATGAGAGCGTAAAGATCGGTTATCGCCTGTTTATCTGTCGGACGAGTACTCCAGGTTTGCTTTATCACCACCCAAGATGGTGGGAGAGCTTCAATCAGTCGGGATACCAGAATTGCATCGTTGACCTTGGCTCCGGCAAGAATTACATCTTGAAGTATCTGACGGAATTGACTCAAGTTCTGCATTGGAGTTTTGGTGGGATCAAATTTGAAGTTGAAAAGTCTCTTAAGTTCCGCTTGTTGTCGAGTATTCAGGGTAGTCTCGAATTCTTCTTTAATTTTCGCCCAGGCATCAGCTGCCGTAAGCTTGCTGATGTCCTGGTCGCTGAATTTAAGTTGTATGAACGTAAGTTCCAGGGAGTTCAGAATGATGCCGCGGGCAAGAGCGTTCGCTGCGGCATATTTCGGACTGGCCGGAGCAAGCTGTCCGTTAACGACCTCAAAGCAGTCAGGCTCAGACATCAATTGGATATTGACAACTGTCTTCCATGCGTGATAATTACGTCCCGAAAGGTCGAGTTTTACGGCAGTGAGGTTAGAAAGTTTGGACGCCGCCGACGGCGTTGTAGCTTTGTTTGCCATTAGAGAATCTGAGAGGTCTGTATCAGTAAGGGAGTCTTGCAGGTCGAGTATGCTAAAGTCGTCACACGGAATTGACATCGAACTCAAAAGAAACGCGTGAGAGTAGACAAGAAAGGCAAAATGGGACTGTGCAATGTCTAAATTCTGAACTTACCAGTCGTTGAGACCGGAGCACGGGACCACACTTTTTTTCACGAAAATTGTAGAGCTAAACGTGATGATAACGTGATAAACTGTAAATGTCGTGGAACGTCATGCACCAGTACTAGCAACGCAGGCAAGCCGATGCAAAGACTAGAACACTTGGGTTCGTTTCACACAGTAGTCGTTTATTGAGGAAGCCTATGGTTATAAAGGTTTTGGGAGAGTGCCTAGAGCAAACCCCTCTATTGTACCTAGCTCTGGTGAGACCTCCCCATACCTAGGTTATTCTTTAGCTCAGCATGTGGTCTGTCGTACGGAACTGCATTCCGTGTTGAACCAGCTGGAACCCGAAGCTTGAGATTCGAGTTCAGTTGACAATGAGCCACTCCGGGTTCCGCACAATCCCTAGATCGGGCTCGACTGGCGCCGGCTAGTCGGCGTCGGATTCCGTACATTCTTTCGAGACCGAAGTCTTCTCTATCTAGTTCAGGAACTGACCGTAGTTCAGTTCAACACATATTAATGAGTAGAGCTACGGGTTTCAGGCAAATGCCTAAAAATGCCTAAAAATGCCTTTTCCGAGCGATTTTCCGACATTTTGCCTATTTCCGTTTAGTCTCAGGCATTTGCCTGATGAGCTCGTTGTCAGACAAGGATTTCAGTTGAAAACAAGATCCAAAAGAGAGTGATGCTCATTCGATCTCTGTTTGTCTTGGGTGGAAGCTTTCGCCATTCTCTTCAGTTATTGTCTTGATTTCACGTTAATACGAACATGCACGTGCAGAGCGCGCACGCAACCGACTGCTCTCCGCGATCGCAGCAGCAGTTTGCGTAGACAACCCCCGTGTGTCACGAGTTGAATATTCTCCTCGTGCTTGGTGCTCGATTTGCGTCATGCCAAAGCTTACAGCCAGCCAACGCATGAGAAAGTTCGTAGAACACTTCCGATCGGATTCACTCACCACGGATGGAGCTATTTTGACTTGCAAGTTGTGCGTGAAGGAGGTCAATTCAGAGAGAAAATATTTCGTTCAGCAACATAACGACAGCGCAACTCATCAACAACACAAACGGCGATCAGACAAAAGTAACCAATGTTTGTCTGCTTCCAAACTTCTTACAACTCTCGAACAGAGAAAGCCGTTTCAGCATGGGTCTGTGCGAGATGCTCGAAGACACGAGACGATCCATCGAGGCCGCTAGAGGCGCAATGGTCGATGCCATCAAGACCAAACTGAAGAAAGTTGTACAGAACAATCCAGGTTACGCAACAATGTGCCAAATCCAGGATGCCCTCGACGGAAACGGCGTCAGTGCGGGAGTCTCGCATTTTTCACCATCTGAACTTTCATCGTTTAAGTTCGCTCCTCTCGTCAGTGTCGACGTCGAGAGATCGTTCTCGCGTTACAAGGCTCTCCTATCAGACAGAAGACACGGTCTCACTCCCGAAAACGCAAAACTACATATAATTCCCATGTGTAATAAAGAAGTCTAGCGTTCTTGATCCAGACTCTTGAAAACGTTCGTTTTCTCTTCTAGTTTTTATTGCTTTCTACTCGGGGCTTGAATGCCTTTTTTAGTGCCTCTTTTCGCGATTCTCTGTGCCTTTTTGCCTGCCTTTTTTCCAGTTTTTTCGTGCCTGAAACCCCTAGCTCTATTAATGAGAATGAATTTGAGAAGTATGTGAAAGAGACGAACACGCTCGTGGCGCAAGTTTACGGCTGGTATGGTCTCACCCCAACAGTTCACTAGATTCTGCACCACAGTTTGGAGGTTGTTCGACACTTCTCAGTTCCGATTGGCATCCTCACAGAGGAAGCCCAAGAAGCTCGTCACAGGGACTGTCGTTTCTACAGAGTTCATAATTCGAGGAAAACATCACGGGAGAACTGGAACCTCGATTTGTTCTCCATGCTTCTAATATCTTCTGATCCTGTTCTCAATGTGCTTCGTGTACAAGTGCCGGCGAGAACGAACATGGTCAACGATCCGGAGCTGCGGCTTCTATTGCGACCCGGCCCGAGCTCCGAACTCTCGGGATCTGACGAGCTTCCAGGGTATGAATCTCCCTCCACATCCGGTGATGTTCTTTCAGACGTCGAAAATGACTTGGATGGATTCCTCGTGACTGATGAGGAAGACGAGTGATCTCATGCTGCAATTAGATTGGCGATGTCACTAGCGCCAGACTTCGAAAACCCCAGTGTGACCGCATCAGATCCTTCATTCTTCCCATGAACGCAATAAACTTCAAAATTTCCTGTTGATTTTCGTTTGTTAGTGTTTCTCATTGGTTTCTAGAGGCAACTGCCACAAAAAAAGCGGAGAAATAATTTTTTCCTCCTAAAACGGCGTTTTCTCCCTCTGTGCGGCGTAACGCGGCGCGCCGCCGCCTAAACGGTAACGGCGCACAGCTCTGTCCCAGCATGATCCCTGAGGTGCTTATTGTTAGATTCCACGGCATTGTTGGTCCTAGATATTACCCTATAAATTGACATTCCTCTTGGGATGATTCTTTCGAGCCAGAAAGAGCGCATGTATTCGGTTAAGCGCCTGAAACGTGGGTCGACTGACTCGGCTTCCTGCGAAATCAATTCGAAGGTAGGTTGGATTGCTGTTCCGGGGAGCAAGGGAAGAGCTAGAAAGTTTGGAAATTTGCTCCTGATTTGCCCGGGGCTTCGTACCTCGCGCGCCAAGCCGACCTGTGGATTGCTAGCCTTCCGGATTAGGCTCTGCGCGTAATGAAAAAGGCAGCCTTCGAGAAGAGCATCCGGAAACTCAGAGTTAACAGCCGCGCGCATTGTGGAGTCTCAATCTCCCATGTAGAAATTTACGGTCAGGCCCGGTGAGTTTTCCTTCAAGGTACGAAAAACCCACTCGTAGGACACTTTATTGCTCCACATCATAAACGCGCTAGCTACCATGCCCACAAGGCCACCCGAATCGCCATGGATTGTAAATTATTGGCGACATTTCTCGTCGTCGCAGAATTTCTTGGGAACGACCTTGTAAGTGGCGTCCGCGTGAATGCCGTCGGCTTCGTTGAGCCTTTGAAATAAGGTTTGAGTTGTGAGCAAGACAAACTGATGCTGTTCGCTGTAGAAACTCAGTAATCTCTGTCCGTCTGTTGTTGCGAGTGAAGTCAAGAATATCTTCGGCTTGTATAACCTGGTGCAGCTCTAGATGAGTAGACACCTCTTCAGGTCTTGCAGAGGCCAGATGGCGTTGGGCGCATTGCAAATTGCTGGGGACGACGATTCCATGGGCAGCGTCGAAGCTCAGTTTGAATCGTTCGTGGTGTATAAGATCTGCAGGTCGTGCTTTGTGCTTTGTGCTACGAGCCGTTGGTACCGTACCGCCGCGCCGTGTCCATTCATGTCCGGTAAGTGGTAGTGTATACCGGATAAGCTGATGACGGTGCCATCGGTCGTGATCTTGGCGGTCACCCTGCAACTTTTTTTGCAAGCTTTGCACCTCAGACGGATTCTTTCTTCATTTCTCCTGTTCACCTGGAAGAAGAATGCCGCGGTGCCCTGTATCCCGTCGACTTCATAACGTCCGTTGTGATCGTACCAAACCATGCGTTGGGGCTGACCTGGAGCTTGACGAAGGCTGGAAATCCGCTGAAACACATTGGGCGCAGCTGCTGCCATGTTTGTACTCTGAGAATTCAGAAGACAGGTGCGACAGAAGACAGATGGGAGTGAAGGGACATTGGAAAATAACATATGAAATACAACAAGTGATCACCAATAGGGGTGAAAAGAAATTGGAAAATAATCTATAAAATTCAACACGTGATCACCAATAGAGGTGAAAGGAAATTGGGAAATAATCTATCAAATTCAACACGTGATCACCAATACGGGTGAGAAGAAATCGGAAAATAATCTATAAAATTCAACAAGTGATCACCAATAGGGGTGAAAAGAAATTGGAAATTATCTATAAAATTCAACACGTGATCACCAATAGAGGTGAAAGGAAATCGGAAAATAATCTATAAAATTCAACACGTTATCACCAATAGAGGTGAAAGGAAATTGGAAAATAATTTATGAAATTCAACACGTGATCATTAATAGGGGTGAAAAGAAATTGGCAAATAATTTATGAAATTCAACACGCTATCACCAATAGAGGTGAAAGGAAATTGGAAACTTATCAACTCATCTTGTGGTCGAGATCGCCCCACAGCTGCTCCTTCCTTTGGTGTTGGTACTGACTCTAGTCCCTCTCTCGCTCTCAATAAGCTTGCTAAGTACTATGCTCATATAGGCGCATCTACGGCCCACTCTTGTCCGCACCCTCCTGTAGCATCTTTCTCCCATGAAGATTTGCTTGGTCCCACATCTTCACCCTCATTTGATCTCTCGTACATTGACCCCCTGTCTTTGCTTCCGCTTTCCAAATCTTCTAAATCTTCTCTCTCTGGTTCACGTGACCACGTTCCTTCTAGAGTTGTCCAAGCAGCGATGCCTCTCTTAATTATACCAGTCGCGTTCATCTTTAATCTTTCGATCAGGTCTTGCGCATTTCCTGATGCTCTAAAGACCGCGGTTGTCGTCCCCATTTACAAAGGTAAAGGTGATCTGTCGAACCCTGGAAACTTTCGCCCCATTATTATTACCTCTTTCCTCTCGAAACTCTTTGAGAGATGTGTACTGTCCAAACTTCAAACCCATCTTGTTTCGGCTCGGTTACTATCTGACCATCAGCATGGCTTCGTTCCTGGTCGGTCTACTGAAACGGCTCTTATGGAAATGTGCCAGTTCATTGCTGATGGATGGATTGAACGTGAAAAGGTTCTTTCTCTCTTTCTAGATCTATCAAAGGCGTTTGATTGCCTTGACCACTCTCTTCTTCTCTCTGCCCTTGCCCACCTTGGACTATCTGACAATGCTCTTCTTTGGTTTCGCTCCTACCTCTGTGATCGTCCCTTCTCTGTGGGGTCCGATGGTAATAACTCTGATACCTTCATTGTTTCCCATGGGGTCCCGCAAGGCTCTGTTCTCGGTCCTTTTCTGTTTGTCATCTATGTCAACTCCTTACTTGCCTATTCTAACTCTTTAAGTACCACTCTTCGAGTAGTTTCTTATGCTGATGATACTACTGTTCTCTTCAAATTCGACCCCAACGATGCTGTTAATGCAATCTCTTCTCTCAATGACCATCTTAACCACATTTTCTCAGCGTTTTGCACTCTCAGACTCAAGGTCAACGCCGAGAAGACAAAACTTCTGTTTCCGGTGGCGGGGTTCACGATCTGTGGTTACTGATGGCCATATCATTCTCAATGCTGTTCCGCTTTCTCTGTCTACCTCTACCACCTGCCTTGGTATTCTTCTTGACGAGAATCTTAACTGGAACTCTCATGGTTTATGGTTTATGGTTTTATTCGGATCTGACTGTATATCATATACATATCAACCTTTCGCTTCAGGCGCGAGCAAGCTCAGCGGATCCTATGTTTTCGCGCTCCCATTTCTCTAGGAGTCGCTTTGTTGCTTCCACGGCGGATCGATTCATCTCTTCATTCAGTCCCAAACTGGTCCGGAGGTCATCCGCTGTGTGGTATGCGTCATTGCATTGGAATATCACATGTTCTAGTGTTTCCCTGTAGACGCCACATNAGCAGTCCCCATAGTCTTTATATCTAACCTTTCACGTCATGATAGCTCGCGAATGAGATAAATTGACCTTTCACTCAGAACGGGTTTCTATCCCTCAGTTTTCAAATAGGCCTTAGTGATCCTACTCTAAAAGGGCAAGGGACCAAGGACGGACCCAGCTGGTTTTCGACCCACAAGTACGACCCCATTCCTTTCTAAAGTTTTCGAAAAAGCTGTACTCAATCAGTTTAAAGAACGGTTGTTGTTGCTCTGAATTTTTCTCTGCCCATCAGCACGGTTTTCGTGCCCGCCTATCCACGGACACGGCTCTCTGCGACATTCAGCAGTCTATTGTAGAGGATATAAGGATTTACGATTTACAAGCGCTTTATTGACAATAAAGGGGTTTAGTTTGAATGTACATAAGGACTAAGATAAGCCGGGGAAGATCAGACGTTAGGTGGTGGGCGCCGGCTGCTTTATCACAAATATTTTTCCGTCAATTTCTCCATTAGAAACCATTAGAAATATAAGCACCGATGATCTCGTGGCGGGTGTGTTCCTCGACCTCGCAAAAGCCTTTGACTGTCTCGACCCCCCCCCCATCTTGCTCTCCGTCCTCGAAAAGTACGACATGGATGAGCATGCGCTACGGTCCCATCTCTCTGATCGTTCTTTGGTTGTCAGGCTTGAAAGCTCGCTGTCTTGAAACCTTGTCAGGTCTCACACGGGGTCCCCCAAGGATCGGTATTGGGGCCGACTCTCTCTCTTATATATATTAATAATCCAATGCTACTGTTCGCAAATACACTGTCTCCATCTTTTAAAGCGGTTGCGTTTGCGGACGACACAACCCTTCTCTTTCGTCTCAGACGTCATCACACAGCTCTGGTGGATGATCTCACACTCCTCAATGTCTGTCTCGAGCGTCTGGGTGCTTTTTTTCGTACCTTGAAACTCTCCTTCAATACATCTAAAACACACTTGGTTTTCTTCCGTTCAAATAGACTTCCCGTTATTGAACTGCCTGGTCCTGCTCGTTGGAACGACACCCCACTGTCGCCTTGTAATCACGTCGTCTGCCTTGGTGTAAATTTGGATGCTACTCTTTCATGGAAGGTTCATATCAGGACTTTGAGAGTTAAGCTAAATTCTATTGTCTTCTGGTTACATCGTCTTCGTCGTGTGGGCTTTCCCCGGTCCGTCTTGCTCCAGGTCTTCAAACTTTTGTTCCTCAGCACAATGTCCTATGGGATTGTTATCTGGGGTTGCGCACCTGCCACGTCTCTATCGACGATTCAAATTGCCGAGAACAATCTCCTCCCCCTCTCCCGCCGCCGGGTAACCTCAATCCGCCGCCATAATCCTAATGATCTCTCAGTGCCATCCTGGAAACCCACCAAAACCGA
Organism: Neoseiulus cucumeris; assembly: GCA_021527715.1. Lineage (NCBI taxonomy): Eukaryota > Metazoa > Arthropoda > Arachnida > Mesostigmata > Phytoseiidae > Neoseiulus > Neoseiulus cucumeris. The sequence continues at coordinate 423,412 of JAJSRV010000036.1, read as the reverse complement.
TGCGGAAGAAATATCGCAAGTTGAACAGGCGCCTTCTCAGGCACAAGGAAAAGCTTGAAGCGGTAAATCAGTCTCATCGATTACATACATCGTGTTGGCTCCAATTTGTACGGTGGACCACCGTTGACAGACACCGACGAGGTTATATGACCCTTTAAATTGTAACAGTTCTGTAAACCGAAAATGAATAACTGACAAAGAAGTGTACCGATTGTTCCATTATGTGCTTCTGACATATCTGATATCTTTCATTCAAAATCTTCTCGCATACAAACCTCCGCAAGGAAGTCGGAACACTGGAATTGAGGCTTTATTGATATCGAGTATTAGGAATAGTGGGCTTAGGGATAACGGGTTTAGGGATCACGGGCCTCAGGGATGTTGGGTGTTAGGGACAACGAGCGTTAGGAATTCCGGATTTTAGGGATGCCGGGTGCACAACTTGTTATAGCCCAGGTTCGAACCTTCCGAATCTCATCTCAAACGTAGCCCATACCGATCCGGCGTGAACTCCTCCGACCCCTCCATCAGCTTTCGGTCCTTGAGTTCTACCAACTCCCTTCCAAAAGACTCCTCTTCTCTTCTTCTAATTTTTCCAACAGTTTTATTTACCTAGTACGCCGGTCATGGGACTCTTAATCCAGGCATTCCCATTCCTGGCCTCCTACCTCTTCCTTGGAGCGGCCACGAAAACCTTGTTTGTTCGCTGCGTTTGTTCGTGTATCCAGTATTTTTCGTTATCTAAGCTTTGCAAGTACTTTTGGAAAGAGAAATCCGCAGGATATGTTCCATTCTTAGGTTTCCCCACGTAGTATATAAAAGAGTTGCAGCTGGATGCTTCGCTGGAAATAATTTCGATTTCGTCAACGGAGAACGCAGGTCCACCAGAAAGCCAACAGTAAATTTTCTTCGAGAGCTAGATTTGCGAGAGAGGAACGAAATACGAATAGAAGTGATATGCCATACGCAGGACAAGCGGTCATCTTGAAAGCTTGGTCGAAACAGACGCTTACAGCTGTCATCAGATTCGGGGGATTTTTTGTAAGCTTTTTTGATTTCACATACTCTTTTCTACACCTTATACCGATCTGTTGACCGATTTTCTCAGTCAAGTAATCTGACAAGAATTTACTTCTATACAATCTAGGCTTGTGAAGGTCAGGCCGGTTGGGGTTGTGGTGATTCCACCCTGAAAAAAATATGAGAACATTGGTTTTCATTGCAAATAATTTCAGTGATATGAAAACTCTTCTAGAGGTGATCCAAATTTGGGGAGGACAGGTCCATCAAATTTAATCCTCAAAAGAGCGGAGTTACGGTTTTCTCTCAACCTTTCCAAAGATCAAAACCTAGAGATACAAGGATTGCCAATACCTATAGTGGAATCCCACAAGTACCTGGGAATCGAACTATCTGCCGAAATCGATCATTTAGCCCAAAATTTGGGATAAACGGACCGACAAGGCCAACAAGGCGATTCAAAGACTCAATGCGAGAACACTTTGGAGCTTAAACTGATTCGCAGTGTCCAAAATTCTTTGAAATGCCACCGCAGTACCGCAACTTACAGACAGTAAAACCCCGTTATAACGGACCTCGAGGGACCGCCCAAAATGGTTCGTTACAAGTGAGGGCCTTTATAACCGAGTGGACTAACGTGGGGTGAGAGAGGAGACGGTCCATGGCATCAGTCCGTTATAACCGAGTGTTCTACTCTATCTCTTCCATTCTACTCTAATGCAATGCAGTAATCGTGATGCCTCGGAGACTAAGAAACCACATCGAAGTCAGGCAAAGGATGCGGGAAGGTGGGCTCTTGGCATACCACACTCCACAGTATCAAAGGAGTTCATCGAAGGAGAACTAGGTTGGAGTTCTTTCAATGCAAGGAAACCACCAGCAAAACGATGTATTCTGAGCAGAAGTGTGCGCCACGTCGCGAATCCGCCGACGCGTCGGCGCGCCGAGGTTGTCTGCGCGTCGCCAGCCGCCGCCGGTCTTGCGCGGCGCGCCGCCCCGCCGCCCCGCCGCCGCTTCCTATTTTTCTCGGCGGCGCGCCACAGATTAGTGCTTTCCGTGTTGACTTTCCCATTGAAACGAAGGTCGCGTTAAGCACAAACAGTACGAGAACACTTTTCATACATGATAACAAGGATTTTTTGTAGGTACCTACATGTTGAACTGAGATCTTAAATAGAATTGTGTGACGCCTTCTGACGGGGCTTCGCTTCATGCTTGTTGGAAACGAGAACCGAACGAAACACAAGGCAGGGCCACCACCTTTCGCCGCGCCGTGAGACGCCATGGCTGCCGCTGTCGCCGCCTGTTTTTTTGCCCGCCGCCGCCGCCGCCGGAAAAAAATTGCGCAGCGCACACCTCTGATTCTGAGAGGGTGAGATAGATGAACCCAAGTAGATGGCCCAGATTTGTACTCACTGCCACCGAGATAGCAAACACGAAAGTGAAGGCAGCAGAGAGACTCAGAACTTTTAGGGCTCAGTATGACCTAGAACAGGGGTCGGGAACCTTTTTGGTCCTGCGGACCATCCAGCACCCCGTCCAGATCGCCATGGACCAGAGGCCGAATTGTTACGCTAAATGAGTGAGGACTGTCGACAAAGCATCAGGAAACCTGTTTTTTCTATTTATGTAGAGCTGGACGCGGCCGCTTTTAGCTCGAAGCTGCAGTTTCAATGCTGCTGCGGACATCATCGACCGTGACGATGTCTGTGACCGGAAATACATCAGGCACACTGATTTGGAACATATTCCGCAAAGAACTCAAATCGAGAGTGCAGAATAAACTGGATTTCATATGGAAACGGAATATGGAATCCAAATCCACACTCGTTGTTTATCGTCAGTCCAAAGAGACGAGAGGTCTTGGAATGGAAATGTACGATAACTCTCGTTGAATGAGATCGAGCTCAGCCTGAGTTGTCTCCTCAACGCTTAGCCAAAGCGGGCCGTGGAGCCAGCGGGAGGGGCTCCCCTTTGAGGAGATTTCGGCCCCTCGGGAAACGATGTCTGCCGGGTTGTCTTCCGATTTGACGTAAAACCATCCGTTTTGCTTAGTGATATTTGAGATCAAGCGGGTTCTGTTGGAGACGAACGGCCGCCATCGCTCGTGTTCGCTCCGAATTCAGGACAGACATGTCTCGTTGTCCGTCCAGAAGCGTGTGGTGGAGATCTTCAGCTTCAGAAAACTTCTGGTCTTAGTGGCGATCTGTGCTGCCAAGACACATCCCATCAGTTCGAAACGGTGGATGGACCCCTTGCTCTTGAGCGGTGCCGTTCGAGCTGTCGCCACGATGAGCTGCGTTTCGACCTGGTCGTCGAAGATTAACCGCAGATGCACTGCGCAGCCGTATGCTTCCAGGGAAGCATCGCAAAACGTGTGAAGCTCGAAGGTGGCGTTTGAGAACCTCGATGCTAGTGGTCTTCTGACACGGAATTCGGAGCATCTGGCAAGCTGGTTGACGAAGGTCTCGAAACGTGAACGGATGTCCTCTGGAAGCTTGTCATCCCAGTCTAAGTCGGCTTTCCATAGGGATTGGAAAAGCGTTTTCGCTCCGATTCTGATCGGACTAAGCAGTCTGAGCGGGTAGTAAATCTGCGCGAGTCCTTTCAGTTCTCTTTGATGATTTGGCGGATCGGAGTTGGGATATGGCCTTTTCCGTGAATACTCCGATCTCGTCGGTTGGCTGGCTGGAACCATCTGACTCCGAGAAACTTCGCGACGGGTTTGTCGACCGTGACGACCCGTTGATGAAATCGGCTATGTTCGCGTCGTTCGTGCCCCATTTTTTCAGGGGGAAGTGTGCACTTGGGAAGACTTCGAAAAGGAGCTTGATCTTTTCCTCGGCATCGAGAGAACATCCAATCGGTCAGATGAAACGCAAAAGTTGCCTGTTGCTTTGATTGAGTCTGATTTGCAAGAACGCGTTCTGGATGTCTGACGTTAGAGGGAGCAGACATTCTCATAAGTTGGCTCGGATGGAATGGAACGCGGACGTTGAGACAGATTGAGCGGTCACTTGAGCTTCGGAAATCGGAACCGACGGGAGAACAGGTGTCGGAGCTGGCTCTGCAAAGGGTGGTGGAGCCGGCGCAGTGGTCTGAACTCACGGAAAATCATAACTTTTGAACGCCTCGACCGATTTTCCTGAGATTGTTTGTGGGAGTTCTGTGGGTGGTTAGGCAACTTTCGACCATATAACGAACTCGGAAAAAAATTTGTTAAGATAGCGAAATTGGAAAAACTTGGCTTAAACTTGGTTCGTAAGCGAGCTATTGATGACTTCACAAAAGTGTCGATAACTCCTCGAAAAATGCGTTTATTCTATCCCACAAGAAAACAATCTGGTGTGAAATCGTCCGAACTATCCAATGCAATTNTGGTGTGAAATCGTCTGAACTATGCAATGCCATTGGCAGAAAAACTCTCCGAAGCGAAAAAATAAAGGATTCTTGATTTTCTTGAAAAAAATGCATTTTTTTTTAGTTTTTCCGCCAAAGAGGTCCACCCTCCAGCGCCCCTGAAATCGCGCGGGCAGCGTTTTATGCCCCACTGGCCTCCACACATTATTCAGTTCGCAAAGTTTGCGTCCTAGCCCATTATCTACCTTCGAATCGTTTTTTTTGGGGAAGAACGCTATCTTTTTGTTTTTTTTTCAACGAAATCGTCCACCGATCAGCGGCTCCAGCGTCGGATGCGGGTCGGACGCTGTTGTATGTGATGCCTCGGATGCCCCCTAGCACCATCAAGCTTATTCTGCCTGTTTCCAACCTTTTCATCTGTATTCAAGTTCGAGAAAAACGCTGGAACTACCAATTTTTCTTATAATTCATCAAAACTTCACCAAATTGACCCGCGACGCTACCTTGGAATCGTCGCGTCGTTCATAACAACAACAGCATCATTTCAGCCCACTGACTCTGCTCCCTGAATTCAGCCAACGGTCGTAGAAACAAAGCTGAACGAATGGTTCCTCAGAAAAAACGCTGCCCATGTGCACTCGATTCATTTGGAATCTTTGCTTCCGGTCCGAAATATAGCAAAACATCTGTTGATTCAATCGAAGTTCTAATGAAACGTCAGGGACGAGAAAGATTCATCAGTGAAGACCCATCATGTTTGAATCGGTACATCATCTTTAATTATAGAACTAATACGAGGGTTGCTCTCGAAAGAAGCATTGAGGATATTCAGGATTCTTCCCCAAAGTTCACCCTTTATGAACCAGCTCTTGGATTCGTTAAACCACTGTTCTATCACACCTAATACGTGTCCGTACTGAATGCCTGTGCCTGCGAGTAAGCATGCCCTTTGAGCTAGTGAGCGTTGAGAAACCTGCGAGTCAGCTCTTAATAACTTTCACCAGTGTTCTCTGCCCGGCAAGCCAGCTTCCACCCGTGCTCAAACTCCCATCCTCAACATTGTTCATCGCCCAACTTCATCCGGCACGATGACAACCTATCAACTCGTGATCACCAATCGAGATCTGAGGGAGATCATCCTCTCGAAAGATCACGATCTCGACCGCATCATGGAAGAGCTCCAGAGCCGATACACCATGATTGACCCAGAAGACTTCGAAGAGTTTAGGGCGCATATGAGCCAGACAGTCTTGCTTGCGAACTTCGAAAGGAAATGGCTGAAGGTATCTCGCTCGAAGGAAAGCTTTGAGGATAAATACGGCAACTCATGGCTGAAAGAATTTTTGATCGTGAACATTGAAGCCGGAGAGTCTCAGAAGCCTCCAGCTCCACGGGGGCGTCCGACGAAACCTTTCGACGAATGTGGTGCAACTCAACAGAGGGTGAAAGCGGAGGAACTCAGGCAGAAGTATCCGGATTCCTTGATTCGAGCTGCGTATGAGCTTTCGCCGGCTTTCCGAAATCAGCAGTCTCGGCCAGGAAATCGTGGGAAATAGCCAGCAGCCCGTGGGGGCTCTGAGTGAAGAAGCGCAGGAAGCTTCGAATAAGCTTTTCAAGAACTACCGAGAGAATTTCTATTTCAAGAGCTTCCTTGAGACCGTCATTCGGGATGTGATGCGTAGCGTCTGATGGTTCACGGGGATCCTCTTGTGAACGGTTATCGAAAGGATGTTCCCGTGGATGATCTCGACGTCGACGATGATGTAAAGCTTCTTCTGAGTGTAGAATAAAGTTCATAGTGTCCGCTAGCGTGCTGCTGTTGTTGTTATGAACGTTGCGACGATTCCCAGATGGCGTCGCGGGTCGATTTCGTGAAGTTTTGAAGAATTATAAGAAAAATAGGTAGTTCCAGGGTTTTTCTCGAACTTGAATTCAGATGAAAAGGTTGGAAAAAGGCGGAATAAGCTGATGACCAGCACCGGATCGTTCGATCCGTGACAGCATCTACCACGTGAGAAGATGGTGATGATCAGCAATGTGGTGATGGCTTTTTAATACAAAATGTCATTTTTTTTTTTCAAGATGCGTGACGAGACTTGAAACAATCGAATATCACCGAATTTAACACGGATACGCAAACTTCAGAAAAATTTTCAGGAACTGTTTGTTCCCTGTTCGTTTTTCGAGAAACTTCTATTCGAGCACATTGCCGACCACATGCGAATCGATGGCCGTGATGATCCCCAGCAACATGGGTTTACTAGAGGGAAATCTACCGCCACGCAGCTGGTCGGAATGATACATGAATGGGTCTTGTTCCAAAACAACCGAACCCCTTTTGCTTGCATCTACTTCGATTTTTCAAAGGCGTTCGACGGGCTTAATCATGCTCTGCTGATTCACAAACTTGCTGATATCAAACTCGCCCCCAAGACAATTTACTAGAAACTACTAGAAAACAGGCGGCGACGGCGGCAGGCTGTTTGTGCTTAACGCGACCTTTGTTTCAATGAAAACGTCAGCACGGAAAGCACAAATCTGTAGGGCTGTGTTTCTATGCAAATGCATACTTTCGTGCATAGCCCAGATTTGGAGTTTTCTGTGATATTTGCGCATATTCCGTCGTTTTCTGCATCTTCCCGCATATTTTGAAGATACGGACGTATTTTCACAGGAGGAGTCGACTTCTTGCATGAGCGGACAGTTCAATACGATTCTTAAGAAGGGAAATGGTCACACGAAGGTACTTCTCCTTGAACGACTGACAAGTGAGACTGATTGTCTGACTGACTGATTGGAGCAAGACTGATTGTGAGTGTGGCAACGGTCCACCGGCATAAGTTTCGGGCACAGTTGAGGGAATACGAAATGTATCCGGTGGTTTGCTCAGCTGTTCTGAATGCGATCGCAGTACATATCAAGTGCAAGTTTCGCACCGTCTCTCCGACAGACGGTCAACCCTCCTCGCCCTGAAATGAAGGATAGGAATCCTTTCTCGCGGAGTAAATCGGACTTTCTCACAATATGTATGAAGCGGTCCCCAAAACTGTCGCAAGTCGTTACTCTTCGAAAGCTTCAGAAGTTACGTGATTGTAGTTTTGATTCAGAGCGTACATCAGATGTCTTTCACTGGCTATTAAAATTTCATCGTGCATGTTTTCGTGCATAATCGTCCTGTTTTATTGTGCATACTGCATGCATATTTCTGTCTTTTTCATGCATATTTTGCACAGCCCTACTAATCTGTGCCGGCGGATTCGCGACGTGGCGCACACCTCTGATCAGAACGTTCTTTCAGAGTACGCATTGATGGCTCGCTGAGCAGAGACTTTCCTTCTCCCTCTGGGCTCCCCCAGGGGTTGGTGATCGGACCGCTCCTGTATAAGATCTTCGTCCTCGATCTGCCCTAGACCCTACCGTCGGGAGTATCATATAGGTTTTTCGCCGACGACTTCAAACTGTATGCCCCCTTGACCGGCTCGGGACGTGACTCCCTTCAGGCTAGCATCGATGCGGTGGTGCGGTGGTGTGCTCGGAATGGCATGTCTATATCCTCTTCTAAATGTGCAGTACTGTCCTCTTGTGACCTTGATTCCTCATAGGAATCAATGTTGAAGCGTGTTCCGGTTAACGAACGATCCGGATAACGAACCTGTCCAAAAGCACACGACAGGATCGCAAGAGGCCAACTGTGGGAGACATTGACGGACCTTGGGATGGACGAAGGATGGATACAACTCCTGAAAGCCATATACACGGACAACAGTGTCGTAGTCAAACGAGGGGTCCACTCCTCATCAACACTACGAACACAGGTTGGACTGAGACAAGGGTGCCCGCTTTCTCCAATTCTATTCGCGCTCTTTATAGCCGAATTAGAAAACAGATTATTATGGACTAGGTGTGGTTTCGAACTGACAACTGGAGCATGTGAGGAAACCCTCAAAACAAGACTACCAGGGCTGCTCTAGGCAGACGACTTGGTATTGATAGGTCACACCTACGAAGAAATCGAGATACTACTTGCAGTCACCACAGAGATTGGGGATGAGAAGGACCTGACCTTCAACCCGGCAAAGAGCGGCATCGTAATCTTCAATACGGAAAGATTGGGCGAGCCAAGAGAACTGCGAGAGAAAGCGAAAAAAAGTAATCGAAATCCAAGAACTATAGAGTATAAGTATCTTGGAATGACGATACACAATGGACCGAACTACCTATTCCAGCAAGAAAAAAAACTGGAAGAGGGAGGCACATAACACATAACGCACTACAAAGTCTGCATACCCAGCTAATGTGGACTTTCTATCGAATCGAAATCACAAGAATCCAGTGCACAGCCGCCGGGATCCCCAAGCTGACGTACGGGAATGCCGTGCTAGCGTCGAGGTCGTCCAAACAGCTGACAGCCACGTTCGATGGAACGCAAGTGGCAGCAGGGAAATGGGCAATGGGTATCGCTGGGCACAAGGTGGCCACGGAGTTTGTGCTTGGAGAACTCGGATGGTCAACTTTTGAAGCCAGAGAAGCACAAAGTAAGATCCGATATTTCGCACGAATAAGTGCGATGGACGCAACGAGGTGGCCACGGATGATCTTATCCATGATGGCGACAGAAAATATCTACACAGAAGCGATACTGAGATTGAAATTATTGAGTATGAAATACTCATGCTCGCAAATCCCCCTAGAATACGGGGAGGATGGAAGAGCGAAACTAAGACTCTATAACGATACCATGGAAAAACGGATAAGAGAAAAGACGGACCAGAGCTGGACAGAGGCAATGAACTCTAAGCCAAGCCTGACCCTGTACCGAAAATGGAAAGAACGAGGAGTCACGCCCTTCGGGCTGTATCAGAACGGCCGGGGAAGTGCACTCATGGCACTCGCTCGAGCAGGAATGCTGCAGAGTAGAACCCACCGTGCGAAATACCAGGAGATCGATCCCCGATGCGTGAGACGCGGACGGGAATCCGAAACTACCACCCCCCATTACTCTCAATCTGCTCGTGGGATTCACAGAGCACAGGTGGCGTCGCGCCGTCTTTCAGCCTTCCGGCATCAGGGTCCATCAACAGATCGAAGATAGCGCGAATGGCTCTGCCGCTCCAGCTGTTCGAACAGTGAACAGACTCTAGACGTCGGAAGAGTCTAAATTTCGGAAGCTTCCCCGAAGTCCGGAGCTTCCATCGCATCATAGGAGACGGAGTTACTCCTAGTGTGGACAGTCGGGTATTCTAGAGCAGCGCTTCCCAACATGGGTTCCGCGGAATCCGCGAATGATTTTTTGGGTTCCGTCGGTATCAGTGGGGATTCACACGGCTCTCTGCCTTTGAGAGAGACCCGAATTGAGAAGGTCTCCGGTAAGAGATTGGAACCGGGAGTAACAGATGAAGTGAAGTTTCTCATGCCGAGGACGACCTGCGATCACAATTGTCAGATCAAGCTCCTGATTTTTCGAAGCTATCGAGCAACATTCAATGGCAACCCTCACATTGAGAAAAACCGACAAAGTCCAAATGTCCTGGTATCGATGTGTTTCGAAAGAGAAAGATGCATTAAAATAAATTACAAAAGTGCTTCATCATGACAATGTTCTCGTTCATATAGACCAGCATTCGAGGGAACGGGGA
>JAJSRV010000036.1:0-402838 GCA_021527715.1 Neoseiulus cucumeris | reverse complement strand
CCCCCCCCCCCCCCCACATCACCGTACTATGAAAACTGAATTTCAGCCTCATTCTTATCTGATGTCACTTACATTTGTTCTATTACAAAGTGACTCGTTCTCCCTGATATGCTCAATGTGATACTTGCTGCTGCTTCCCGCTCATCAGGGAATCTATTCGAGTGGAAGCGCGACGAAAAAACGCACTGCGATCAAGAAGTCCGACAGTGACAAGGGAATGGCACGTGGGAAAGGTGGAGTTCGGGGTCGAGACATCTCTAGACGGGTGCTCTCCTATCGACTTTTCAAGAAATCCGTCGTCAAAAAGTGCGCGATCCCCGCCGCTTTCGAGGAAAATCGATTTTTAGGTGAAAAACCTTAACTAGAACCGAAATTTTGTGGAAAAACGAAACAAAATTTCAAGAAAGATGTCGCAACTGACGGGTGGGTAGCGGATCATGGGCACTCATCCCAGGTATGACTAGCGCAGTACGTTTGGTTCCCCTCGCCTGTTTATTTCTTGAGAAAACGGCGTCGTTCCGACGAGGATTTTAACTCCACGGCAGCCTCTTTGAATTCGATCCGAAGGTCAATTCGGATTCGTGCTCAGCGGGGTCCATTTAGGTAAATGGCAGTGGTATCGTCATTCATCCATGACGCTCCTCCCCAACACAGCTCCAAGTCGTGCTTGAATTTGTTCACAATTTTCTTGATTGGTCGTTTCCGATTAAGGAGGACGAACGAGTTGCATTTGTTTCCATCCGAACTGGCTGTTAGCATGACTGGGACTCGAGCTTTTTCATGTCCGGTTGGTCAAACTGAAACTTCTTTTGCGCCACTCCGAGCGACTGTCGCGCTGTTCGAGCAGTCTAGAATCTAGAAGGACTGCTGTCTCATCGGCAGCAAACACTCGCGCGTAATTCCGCTCCTCTCGTAGCTTCGCAACTTGCAAGACGAACCTGACAATCGAATCTTCATAATCGTTGAGGACTTTTTGACAGACTGTTGCAGGTCTCCTGTTGCAAAGGTTGTGGCGATCTAGAAACTTCTGCAATCAGGCTCGGCTGCCCTGGAAAGGGATCAAACCGAGATTTTTCGCGTACGTTCCAATCATGGATCGGGTCACTCTCGAGAGACTTTCCAGTAAATCCAAGACTTTCTGCTCAAGCTCCGCATCCTGTATTTTACGTCCACCACCTTTCAAGCGCTTCTGTTGCGGATTCAAATTGCTGAGCTGCTCTTCTCGCGATACTCATATTCGCACACGCACACGCATTCGACTTCTGCGAATTTCTGTGCAGCTTTGTTCTTCGAGTTCTTTTCGGCGAACTCGGCGACACTGAGTTTTAACTGAAGAGAGTACGACTTCCCGGAGTTCGATTTTTCGCGGGTAGAATTATCCTGGCCTTCCCTTCGGCCTGCTCGTGAACGAGTTGTCAACAATCTGTCGCTCGAGGCCTTCCACAAGTTCCAACGCGCGAAAATGTGCGAGAGCGCGCCGGCTATATCTTTCTGCAATCCGACTCTCCGTCGATTAGAACTTCAGAGGTGCTTCGCGTTCGTTCGCGTTACGACGCGCTGGGAGGGCAAAGTTGTTCTCTCGTATATTAGAGACTGCTTGTCTGCTAGAGGCTGCTCGTTCATTTTTTCGAATCTGCAAATCTGCCTGTTTATGAGAGACTGTCCTTCTAATAGAAGTTTTACGTCATGTTCCAGCGTTGAGGTTCAAAACTGCAAGACTGGCAAAGCATCCTGGGATTTCGTGAACGTTAACAACATTTCAACAATTTTCGCAGATTTCGGGAGAAGTGTTGACATTGTTATCGATGGTTGGAATGAGACAACATGACTGTACAAACATGGTTTGACAATTAGATAGGATACTAGAGAACGACTGGATCGGAGAGACGTTGGGATCGTGGTCTCCATTCGAACGAGCTGAGAGCTAGGTCCCGCAGAGTCCAGGCTCTGGAGCATGGAGGTGATGGGCTCGATCATCATGAACATCATTTGCAGTTGCGGGGCCGCGGCGTGGTTGAAGACCTTGAGAAGTCTCAAGGAAATATATATTGATCTCGGCGTTCTCATGTGTAGGAGAGAATGCCGATCGGGACCGAATTTGCTCGGTGACAAATCATCGAGAGCGAATGAATACTCCGTGAGGTATGACTTCTATTCCCTTTGTTCGATTACAGAATTAATTCACCGGCGAGCTCGCGGCACCAACCCGCCTCTTCTGGTCTCTCCCTATCTGACGAATCTTACTCGAAAACTTCAATGAACGATAACGAATATTCGAGTGACAGTGGGAGTGGCCGCAACGGCATTCGGTCAAGCGCTCTCAAGACCCCAGAGGTCAGGCGCGGGACAATGGCGGTGAAGCACAGCTCGAAGGGCAACAAGACGGTGGTGGCTGGGTCTACCGCAGTCGAAGATACGGGCGCCTTGGCAGGAAGAGACAAAAGTCGAAGCAGCACAAGCGGGCGATCAGCTATGTATGCAGCCGATCAATATGATATGCGAAGATCTCAAGAGAATTATACAGGGAAGCAGCCAGGAACCCCGATTCAATAAAAATGGGGCACGGATCCTCGTGGTGGACGAGGACAATGACGCTGAGAGGCTGTTGAATCTCGAATGGCTGGCCGATGTCAAGGTAAAAGCCAGGAAAGGGACACCAGCGAAGATTGAACCTCGAGGAAGAATGAAAGGAGTGCCGCCCTCATACTCGGAGACTAGCATTCTTCAGAGATTGGAAGGAGCCGGTGTGACAGTAGTACATCGCATCAAGAAAGGCCCAGAGAAACGGATATCAGGAGATGTGCTTCTCATCTTCTGTGTGGCCTGACCACCTACGGAGGTGAGAATAGGATTCTCGGTGCACTCTATGGAGATCCTGGCGGACCTGCCGCTACACTGCTTCCGATGCCTTGCTTATGGTCACAGGATTGCCGAATGCACCATGGTAGAAAACACCTGTGGTATGTGCGGAAAGCCTGGACATAACAGAAGGGACTGTTCTGCGAAGGGGCATCTATGCGTCAACTGCGGAGAAGCACACCCGACACTGCACCAAACGACGAGAGCTGCTGGAGAAGGCGCAACAGAAGATAAGAGCCCGGGAACCACGTGGATACCGGGAAGAAGACTTCCCAGTCCTGAAACCGGAAGCAGGGTCCAGGTCAAGACGCAGGGTAGATCATTTGCGGAGGTAGTTGGAAGCCGTAGTCGAAGCTTTCGAGAATCAGAACAGTCCACGTCGGACCAAAGATTCAAGGAACTCGAAGAGAGGATAGAGACGATGGTGTTGGATCTTCTCGAAGCAAAGCTTGGCAAGATGATCGAACGAATAATCGAAACAGTCGTACAGAGGCTGAGATGCTCCGAGGGAACGGGATCTGGCGTCAAAGAAGTTCGAGGGAAGAGGAGTCGGGAGACGCTCCAAGAACAAGCAGAGGACGACGACCTCTCAGACCCAGGGAAATCTCCAGAGTCGGAGCAAAGCAAGAAAGGAGAATGCTGCTTTCGTGGCCCAACCCAAGAATAGTGTAGATCAGACTTCCGACAAAAGTAGAGATATCCGGGTCCTCAGTGACAGACATCTTTGCGACAACCTACGGCGAAGACCATGTTGGCATACCGACATACGCCAGAGGGAAATCATTGCGAATGATGAGAAAGCATATCCCGATGCAGGTTCGCGTGCTCGTCGGCACAGAAGAAAGAACTCCTTGGTTGAAAAACGTACGGAAGGGACCCTTCGCTGACAATACGAGGCATTGTCGAGAAATCTTCAGGCAGGGCAAGGGTCAGGAGGAAGAGAAGAGCTAAGGCATGATTAGACCGAGAATGCTGGGAAGCTCGGTGAAGAGTCCTGCAGTGTTTGGTCCTGGCAAGAATTCGACCAGAAATTAGGAACTTCTACGCTCAAACAAAGAGACACTATCGAACACTGATTGAGAGAAAGAAAACCCAGCATATGGAAAACTCAGAGAGTTAATGGCTAGACGGTGTACAGATCGAACCGATAAAAGCGTTCTGGAGCAAGACGAGAGTCAGGTGCGAGATCGAGGAAGGCGTAATGAGGGAACATCTGGAGCGGGTGCTTGCGGGAGAGAACGCGATTCCAAAAGAGACAGCAGCTGAGAAAGAAGGAGGGAGGTCCGAGGAGATGGACAGACCGTCTTCACTGGAAGAAGTGGCGGAGAAACTCAGCAAGTTGAATGCGCGGAAAGCGACTGGACTCGACCGGTTCTCTTACTGACTGCTCAGAGAGGCTGTGTGCCTGTGGCCAATGTGGACAGGACTCTTCAATCAGATTCTGCGGGAGGGTAGGCTACCGAAGGAATGGAAGTCATCTGCCATGATCCTGCTGCCGAAAGTAAAGGGGGTCGTCTCTAATCCCGCTTCTTGGAGGTGCATAACATTGAAGAGCTGCGCGTTCAAGGCCCTCACGTCACTGCTGGCGCAGAGACTGATGATTCTTGCAGCTGAGATGAATTAAATTCCGGACGAGCAACACGGGTTTACGCCCGGGAGGTCGACAATAACAGCAGTCACGAAATTGGTGGACGATCTGAACAGCGCGAGGAGCGAAGGAGGAGAGCCAATCTACGGAGTATTCGGCGATCTTAAATCGGCTTTTGACAGAGCGTCAAGACAGTCAATCTAGACCATACTCGTGAGTATGGGCACCGGGTCGGCATTGCTGACGTTGTTGAAAGAGATCCTCCAGGAGGATCGCATTCTCGTTCTGAATGACGACGAATCGATGGGAGAGATCACGCAGACGACGGGCGCGGCACAAGGGGATTGTCTAAGTCCAGGCCTAATTCTACTGCTACTAGGAGGACTCCCGAAGGCACTCAGAGAAGAGAGCAAGTCAGTTAAAGTGCTCTGCTACTCCGATGACGTGGTCGTGTACGGCAAGTACCGAGTGGCAGTTCAGACGGCGGGTGACGTTCTAGTCGAATACTGCAACGAGAAAGGTCTACACATAAATGAACACAAGACAGTTGGCATCAAATTCAGAAGAGGTGGACGGTTGACGAGAAGCGACCGATTCCTGGTGTGCGGGGAAGGATACGGATGGAGAGACAGGTTTCATACCTTGGAATCATGTTCAGCTTTCCTGTAGAGCTTTCCATGTAGAGCTTTCCTCACTCGCTCCTGTATGTGATATACAGGAGCGAGTGAGGAAAGCCAAGACCGCGATGTCACGGTTGAGGAAACCGCAACTACTTTCGTTTTCGATCTTTAATACCAGCGTGGCGCCGATCGCAGCGTACGGTATACAGGTCCTCTGGGAGAGGATGAGCGTGAGGTTGTTGAACAGGCTCGAGTCTTTCAAAGCAACCTTCCTCGGCGTGGGAATGGGGACGAGGAACAGGATGGTGTTTTGGCTCGCAGACACCGACTCGTGGATAAGCGAGCTGATGCGGCGCCACAGTTTGCCAAGTACAACAGCGGCCCAAGAATACCTCGAAGATTTCAGAGCCAAGATAGAAGTGGCCAAGGAAAGCAGGGCGGGATGAACGTGCCCGCTGCATGGTCACAAGAATGGTAAGAGGCGGGAAGGAGTAAACGCTCGCTAGTACTCCGCGCATCTATGGTATACACGGACTTCATGGAATGTTTTGCCTGTGTTTACCGACAGACAGAGAGTGCTTCGACGAGATGGGAGAGTTCAAATGCAGGTTTTGCGGGTAGATGTGTGGTCAGTATCACGTCTGGGAGTGTCTTGCTGTGGCGGGATATTCAAATTGCAATGGGAGAACGCACCTATGTAAACCTTGCATATGTTATACGATGAAGCCTGACGCGAACCAATACTGCGCAGCAGTGATCTCAATAAATATATATATTTATATTATGTAAATATATTAAACGATCAAGCTCAACTTACCTCTTATCCAACTGTACGATTCTAGCAGACGGTTTTGGGCCGAGGTTCCTATTCAGAGGAACCAACCGCTCAACAGCAGGATATTTTTGAGGCAGCGGCTGCAGAGCCGCCCGCTTTGGTTGATTGTCCTCGCGATCCGGACGCCAAACGCTGCCAAATAGTGCAATGAGGATCAGGGTCCTATAGAGCAATCGTCTCCTATTCCTGTGGACATCACGACCACCTCCGCGGAGTCCCAATTGTCGTTGGTAGCGGAAGAGTTCAAATGTCAGACAAGTAAATACAGCGACGACGACTCCGGAATTCATCGTGGATCCGAGGTTGCTCGCCAAAATCAGGACGAACTTCGTTGTTGTGGGGTCGAGAATATACCATGCCTTATCGGACACCCTATTCCAGTGGTCCGCAACCTTTTTTGTCCGGGGTCCCCCCACTCGACTTCACAGGATCCGATGCCCCCCCGCTCGACTTAACTGGATCCGACATCCCCCCTCCGGTCGATTTCACAGGATCCGGCGCCCCCCCCCCCACCACATTACTAGAGCTTGGAAGTTTAGGCATTAATCATTTTTGAACCTCCATCAATCAATATGAATTGATGGATATTTAGTGAAATAGTGCCTGATTATTCCAGCCCATGACTTTGTTGGGTAAATATCATCGAAGTTATCGACCTACGATCAATTAATCCATGGATTGATAGAGGCTGATTAATGAATAATGCTTAAACTTCCAAGCTCTACACATTACCGTACTATGAAAACAGAATTTTGGCCTCATCCGTATCTGATGTCACTTACATTTGTTTCAATACGAAGTAACTCGTTCTCCCTGATATCCTCAATGAGATACTTGCTGCTGCTTCCCGCTCATCAGGGAATTTATTCGAGTGAAAGCGCGACGAAAAAACTCATTGTGATCACGAAGTCCGACACAGATATTGAGAGCTTGGGAGTGTCTCGCGCCCCCGCTGGGCAGGCGCCACGCCCCCCTATTCTATTAGACCTCAACAGAATTATGCCGTTCTGTCCACGTACTCTGAAGGTGTCTGTCCAGAAGCGTGCCCCCTCCCCCTACCCGATTTTTGATCTGAGTACTCATTCTGTTCCTCCTATCGAGAGCCCATGTTTCACCGCCCTTGCCGTACTCTGTGTGGAGAAAACTGCCCTAGACAGAAAAATTGGACATGCGCATAACTCTCGAACGGCTTGAGTCACTGGCGTAGCTGGACGATCTGGTGCCCGGGGCGGCCCTCCGAATCGGCGCCCTCCCCCCTCCCCCCTGCCATCATCATGAGAAAATCGAGAAAGACAACGCGTTATCTTTTAGGACGCGTTATACATTAGGAGAGCACTGCCTGATTATATCAAATTACCAGCCCCCTCCACGGCCTTCGGCCGCTCCGCCGGTGTAATGAAGTGAAGGTTCAGTCGCTAGTTCAACCCACCACGAAACTAATCCAATACAACGACATAGACATGCGGACTCCTATTTCGCCAGACGATAGACTCCAGCCAAGTTTGTGAAAATTTTCCTGGCCGTGCATCATACGCACGCCAAGCATTCTTCCAGCGAGCGGGCGGGGTACGCATCCGAAGAAGCGCAATATTGACAATGACACCCCCAATATAGCGATGCGCGGAATGGTGGGCGTTCTGTCCATCGATGTAGAAAGCCTCCCCGAAATCCTATGGAACACTTGTAACCTCCCTTCCTCCGAGGCGAGTGGTAGCTGGATTCGCACTCACTAAATTGGAAACAGCCGTCCCGACCATAGCGTGTGTGCTCAATACTTCTCCGCGGTCAGCTCTTCAGAAGCTCACCGTCGGGAAACGCCACGGATGAGGATTTTCTCCGGACAGGGGGGTTACTGGTTGAACCGCAGCCGCCTAACATTCCTCCCAATCGTTTCGGGTATTGAGCTCCAAACGCTCGCTGAAGCTTGAGAGACATTGTGGCAATCCGAAATCGCTGAAGAAAGAACTGCTTTTGGCCGAATTGAGTCAATGATTAGAACAAAACGGAAAATTCGAGATCCGAATATGGAGTACGAAGACGGTGTAACGAACTCTGGAGGAGACAGCTCTTAACTATCAGGGTCCGCCCTGAATTTGCGTTCGCTGAACATCAATCAGTCAGACATCCATTCGATCCACCATCATAATCCAAATGAGCTTGGTCTGTGCGCGATTTCGCCGTATGGGTTTCAACAATGCCTGATTTGCCGCGCTCTCTCATTGCGCGCGTAGAGTCGGAGATGAAAGGAATGTTGGATAAGTGTGCAGTGGAATGGAGTTTGAAGGCTCACTGCTGACAATTTTAGGAGTTCACCTTGATCCGATAGTACTTATTGTTTCAATGAATGAGCTATCGATATCCACATTCTCACATTGTTTCTGAGGCGCCTGCATGACCGCGAACTCCACCTGGTCTTTGCTGTCATGCCGCACCCTCTCTGAAGCAGCCGTGAATGAACAGCGCCATCTGGCGGGAACTTCTTCAGTATCTTTTATCTGGGGACCCGGATTGAAGTTCGCGCCGTGGTGTACGCCTCACGGTCTTGTGGGGCCCTCCTATCGCGTGTTGCAATTTGATCGATTTTTGAGCATATTTAGGGCGACAGACATGAGCTCTCGCCGATTATAATGTGTATACCAGGCGCCCCTGCACCCGGAGGGGGGGGGGAGGGCTGCACAGAATAGGATGGGCCCACCATAGAATAGGATAACGCAGAGCCAGGGGAAGTCTCTTCAGAATGGTGATTCCAGAGTCTCTGGAATCGGGTCCCGACACGAATCCCGAAGTCCGTGTATTTCGGGACACAGATTTTGGGTTGGATACTTCACTGGATCTGCCGACGGTCCTCGCTTCCTGAACGTGTCTTCGCATGCCCTAGAATTACATTGCTGTGGACTATGGTAGGTGTCGGATGACATCAATGGCCCCGCGCTCCTCGTCAGCTGGGAACGGTGTTGTGGGCGGAACGTTTCGAACGGCCGAGACGCGTCACAGCGATGTTGAAGTCAAGTAGATCCTGTTCTCGCAAGTAGATCCGCTTTCTTTTCAGAATTTCTTAATGACAACTCGTAGAATCCCGTCGTTTCTTAGCGTGCAGGACAGGTTCGTCCTGGCCTTTGTTACGTGCAAGATTCCGAAAATTCCGAGAAACTTTTTGTGTCAGCCCGACCACGTTCGCCTTTTATTCAGAGGTATGGATAGGTATGTATGTATATGGATATGGATGTATGGATGGATGGATAGTGACTCGAAGAAGGTAGAGATAAACTGATTCGTGATTTGTAGCCCGGTTTCTCTCTTGGGCGACTTGAAGCCGCGAAAGGCCGCCGCACAGTGGACCGGCAGCGGCCCAAATTCATCCACACGCGCAGCTCGCTGTAGTGCGACGATCGGGAGCGAGCGAGCTCGTCACCTTAGCGGGGCCGACGCAATCAACGAACCGTCTTCCTTTCGAATGGCGCGGGCTCTCGCTACGCATCATCCCGCTAATCTAGCGGCGCGCCACGATCTGTCTCGCGGTCTTATGGCCGTGCCCCGAGCGAGCACAAACATCGACAACAAACAACGGGCTTTTTTTGAATACATGTTTGTGCGCTATTCGTTCAAGACTAGACCCTGCGCGGTTTTATAACCGCGGTTAATTAACCGCAAAAACCGCAAATTTTTGCGGTTATTTAACCGCAGTAACCGCAAGCTTCTGCGGTTAATAACCGCAAATTAACCGCAAAACGTTTGTTCGAATTCTTTATCTGCCTGGTATCGTTGGCGACAAATGGATGTCGGCCAATCCAAGTCGTCTTGGGCTGACCCACTGAGCACAAGGCGTGCAAGTACGAAGTGCCGCCCGTGGCGGAATGGGCCAACTTTCGAAATGCGGCCTCTCTACTGAAGATTTTCTCTCACATCAACAGAATCGCTATTTTGGAAGCCTTGTAAGCAGCACCGTCAATGTCAGTGAGTTCAGGTCCAATACAACAAAGTTCATAACTCCTAATCACGAGTACGGCTGTTAGTTTGTCTCGACAAAAAAAAAAGCAAAAATCGTGGAGAATCGTCAATCATGAGTTCATCGCATTGAAAGTGAGCACTACAGACGAAAGGAAAATAGACCGATCCGTTGTGCCGTCGATTGATCTTTGAAAGAACCGCAAAAGCTGCGGAAAATATGACTCCGATGATAAACCCGAATCAGGTTTCGAACGAATGAAAATCTTAATCTGCAATATTCAACACGGTGACACGATCGTACTCCATGCTGTAATAAACCGTAGTTGGATTTCATTAAGCTTCGAATCGTTCGCATATCATTCCGTGGTTATCAGAGGGAAATTTCAGCTCGCAGAAACTGGCTTCTTTGACTGCGGTTTTTTGCGGTTTTTAACCGCGGTTCTCGAATTTAGATTTCCGGTTAACCGCAAACCGCGGTTTTCGCAGATTGCGGTTATTCGCAGGGTCTATTCAAGACACGTTCCTCAAACTGTGAATAGATATTCATTGGACCTCACGACACTCTTGGACAAAGTTTCAGAGTTTTTCCACGCGAACTTCCACCCAGATATCACGGTGGTAGCTCCGAGTTGAGGCTCGAGTGTCTCTAAGCTCTTTCTCTGAAACTTGCTGATACCTCCCAGGTTTTTGGGCAGAACTCACGGTCCGGCAGCTCCTGGCAGCTGAAATTTCGGTAGCTGCCCGGAGATTGTCTACCAATGCCCTAGCCCAACCTCAAGGTTTCGCACCTCTTCGCCCGCCCGGAATTCAACTTTCTTTCTATATGGTGACGCGCTTAGCGCTGACAGCCCAAGGCCTCCGGGAATTCCCACCGTGATATCTGCGTGGAAGTTGACGTAGACAAACTCTGAAACTTTGTCAAAGAGTGTCGTAAGGTCCAATGAACATCTATTCACGGTTTCAGAAACGCGTCTCGAACGTCCTCGCCTGGAAGCGAGCTGCCCAATGATTGGATGCGGTTAGGTTAGATTCAGGGCGAGCGAGCAAAGCGAGCGAGCAGTCCGGAAAGCCAGCGCCTGGAAGCAAGAAGCCCAATAATTGGGTGAATAACCATAGTAGTCTCGCTTTGGAACCGCGCGCCTCTTTGAGGAAAGTGTTTTCTCTGAATCTCGGTTTTCGAGCGTACGGCGCTAAATCCCTCGCCACCCACATTTTACGCTCGAAGGGTTTCCTCCGCTCCACATACAATTCTCAATTTTGTGTCGTCTCGTCAACGCAGTCACTAATATTTCACCTTTCGCGCAGAACCGCTCGGCCATAATGGCCTCCGCCAAAACATCGGACACATACGCTCGCAAAACGTAAACAAAACATTTGTAGTTGTGTGTGTACGGAGCGGTTCGCAGAGAACAATTTCTTGTGTCATGAATTTTTGGTGGGAGGCAGCGCATGTCTGTTCTGCAAGCTTACAGGAACCATGCAACAATCAAAATCAAGACTCCGCGATGAAGCGTTTGCGTCGATGGGGATTGAGCTAGGATTCCCGGGTCTGAAAGTGAGAGCGCTGAAAGCGAACATAAACTCTATTCGAGTGTGCTACCTGGTGGAAGTCATGAGGATCAAGGAGGCAGAAAGGAGCGAACGACATTTACGTGCCGCGGCTAATTTGGCTCGAAGTTCCGTGCTGTTCCTCGCCCGGATAACGAAGATTAGCTTTGGCCGGTTCACCACTGTGCAGAACCGCGAACCCGTTTCCATGATTCCAATCAGGTAGGTTCAATTAGGTAAATCGTGAAGGTAGCCGCGTTCTCCGTGAGAGCGCCTGGACATCTTTCGCAGTCATGCTACACCGCAAGCTCGAGATTCCTCGAGAAAGCCGAGCGGCTCCCCGTTGTGCACGGTACGAGCAGGCTAGGCTCGAAGACGAAGAAGTTTTAGTGTAGAAGAAGTGCGACATGTGCACCATTTTCTTTATGCTCCGCAAAAGACAAACGCCTCGCTAATGTGGTCCGGCGCGCTGACCGACTGGTGATATGCGACGATAACGATTCGGCATACATCAGAAATCAGAACCGAATGCTATAGCCTAGTCCTAATAGCCTTCGCATGCCGATGACGTTTCACTTTACTGTTCGGAGCGGCTCGCCAAACTCATTCCCGTGTGTGCTCACTCAGGTCCGCGGACCGTCCTGCGACACTTGGTGTCAGAAGTTTAAACTGGATGAAGTGTAATTTGCGTCACCAAAAATTTTATGATCTGACGCCATGATTGTGCGCGAGTTTCCATGACAATGAAGGAAAATGAGAGCAAGATCAGCATGATGACAAGAAACCGTCAAGCACCGAAGAATATCACGAGACTGGTACGAACAGAAATAGAACAGAATGGTATCCCGAGAATAGTATGGACAGTTCGAGTTCATCAAGACGGGCCTTCTTGAAATTGAGGAGACTGATAGGTCTCCTGGCGAGAGACGCCTCGAGGGCGATTCCCCACATCACCCTCCGAGAGAAGAGAGCTCGGACAAGATGTACTTTGTCCAGGAGGGTCTGGTATAGGGCTCGAATGCTGACGGTTCAAATCAAGGGATGGAAGTGAGGGACGTTGGTGGAGTCGGTGAGTGGACGACTCCATTTGATGCTTACATCGCATTGTCGAATCCGGAACTCCATACCCTGTTGAAAGTAATCTTCCTGCATTTTCCGTTCCACATAGACCTTGTCGTTCCCGCTCCCCGCATCTCTTNGCAAAAATCGTGGAGAATCGTCAATCATGAGTTCATCGCATTGAAAGTGAGCACTACAGACGAAAGGAAAATAGACCGATCCGTTGTGCCGTCGATTGATCTTTGAAAGAACCGCAAAAGCTGCGGAAAATATGACTCCGATGATAAACCCGAATCAGGTTTCGAACGAATGAAAATCTTAATCTGCAATATTCAACACGGTGACACGATCGTACTCCATGCTGTAATAAACCGTAGTTGGATTTCATTAAGCTTCGAATCGTTCGCATATCATTCCGTGGTAATCAGAGGGAAATTTCAGCTCGCAGAAACTGGCTTCTTTGACTGCGGTTTTTTGCGGTTTTTAACCGCGGTTCTCGAATTTAGATTTCCGGTTAACCGCAAACCGCGGTTTTCGCAGATTGCGGTTATTCGCAGGGTCTATTCAAGACACGTTCCTCAAACCGTGAATAGATATTCATTGGACCTCACGACACTCTTGGACAAAGTTTCAGAGTTTTTCCACGCGAACTTCCACCCAGATATCACGGTGGTAGCTCCGAGTTGAGGCTCGAGTGTCTCTAAGCTCTTTCTCTGAAACTTGCTGATACCTCCCAGGTTTTTGGGCAGAACTCACGGTCCGGCAGCTCCTGGCAGCTGAAATTTCGGTAGCTGCCCGGAGATTGTCTACCAATGCCCTAGCCCAACCTCAAGGTTTCGCACCTCTTCGCCCGCCCGGAATTCAACTTTCTTTCTATATGGTGACGCGCTTAGCGCTGACAGCCCAAGGCCGCCGGGAATTCCCACCGTGATATCTGCGTGGAAGTTGACGTAGACAAACTCTGAAACTTTGTCAAAGAGTGTCGTAAGGTCCAATGAACATCTATTCACGGTTTCAGAAACGCGTCTCGAACGTCCTCGCCTGGAAGCGAGCTGCCCAATGATTGGATGCGGTTAGGTTAGATTCAGGGCGAGCGAGCAAAGCGAGCGAGCAGTCCGGAAAGCCAGCGCCTGGAAGCAAGAAGCCCAATAATTGGGTGAATAACCATAGTAGTCTCGCTTTGGAACCGCGCGCCTCTTTGAGGAAAGTGTTTTCTCTGAATCTCGGTTTTCGAGCGTACGGCGCTAAATCCCTCGCCACCCACATTTTACGCTCGAAGGGTTTCCTCCGCTCCACATACAATTCTCAATTTTGTGTCGTCTCGTCAACGCAGTCACTAATATTTCACCTTTCGCGCAGAACCGCTCGGCCATAATGGCCTCCGCCAAAACATCGGACACATACGCTCGCAAAACGTAAACAAAACATTTGTAGTTGTGTGTGTACGGAGCGGTTCGCAGAGAACAATTTCTTGTGTCATGAATTTTTGGTGGGAGGCAGCGCATGTCTGTTCTGCAAGCTTACAGGAACCATGCAACAATCAAAATCAAGACTCCGCGATGAAGCGTTTGCGTCGATGGGGATTGAGCTAGGATTCCCGGGTCTGAAAGTGAGAGCGCTGAAAGCGAACATAAACTCTATTCGAGTGTGCTACCTGGTGGAAGTCATGAGGATCAAGGAGGCAGAAAGGAGCGAACGACATTTACGTGCCGCGGCTAATTTGGCTCGAAGTTCCGTGCTGTTCCTCGCCCGGATAACGAAGATTAGCTTTGGCCGGTTCACCACTGTGCAGAACCGCGAACCCGTTTCCATGATTCCAATCAGGTAGGTTCAATTAGGTAAATCGTGAAGGTAGCCGCGTTCTCCGTGAGAGCGCCTGGACATCTTTCGCAGTCATGCTACACCGCAAGCTCGAGATTCCTCGAGAAAGCCGAGCGGCTCCCCGTTGTGCACGGTACGAGCAGGCTAGGCTCGAAGACGAAGAAGTTTTAGTGTAGAAGAAGTGCGACATGTGCACCATTTTCTTTATGCTCCGCAAAAGACAAACGCCTCGCTAATGTGGTCCGGCGCGCTGACCGACTGGTGATATGCGACGATAACGATTCGGCATACATCAGAAATCAGAACCGAATGCTATAGCCTAGTCCTAATAGCCTTCGCATGCCGATGACGTTTCACTTTACTGTTCGGAGCGGCTCGCCAAACTCATTCCCGTGCGTGCTCACTCAGGTCCGCGGACCGTCCTGCGACACTTGGTGTCAGAAGTTTAAACTGGATGAAGTGTAATTTGCGTCACCAAAAATTTTATGATCTGACGCCATGATTGTGCGCGAGTTTCCATGACAATGAAGGAAAATGAGAGCAAGATCAGCATGATGACAAGAAACCGTCAAGCACCGAAGAATATCACGAGACTGGTACGAACAGAAATAGAACAGAATGGTATCCCGAGAATAGTATGGACAGTTCGAGTTCATCAAGACGGGCCTTCTTGAAATTGAGGAGACTGATAGGTCTCCTGGCGAGAGACGCCTCGAGGGCGATTCCCCACATCACCCTCCGAGAGAAGAGAGCTCGGACAAGATGTACGTTGTCCAGGAGGGTCTGGTAGAGGGCTCGAATGCTGACGGTCCAAATCAAGGGATGGAAGTGAGGGACGTTGGTGGAGTCGGTGAGTGGACGACTCCATTTGATGCTTACATCGCATTGTCGAATCCGGAACTCCATACCCTGTTGAAAGTAATCTTCCTGCATTTTCCGTTCCACATAGACCTTGTCGTTCCCGCTCCCCGCATCTCTTTATTTTTCGGTGTTCATCCAAGGGGCGCAGTCCTCTGGAAAACCATCTTCCGCGTGTCGCTCTGACATATGATCCCAATGTCTGATGGGGATAAGATTCAGATCACCACCACTACTTCCGAGACAACACTCTGGAGAACGAGAGAATCCCGCGCCAAAACCATTGAATTCGCCATGGAGGCGCCATCTAGCAATCCTATATAATATATGATCTTCCCATCAATTTGTTCTCGACTCGGGGTCGCAATCGGTTTTGGAAAACCTGGCGCAAAGCTGGTTTCAACCGTAAGACGATGAGCTCGACATCAAGCTCTGACGACCTGAATGGCGAAAGCTCAAAATCCGATGATAGCATCAAAACTTCAACAATGACGGGGAAACGCGAGGCGCTAAAGCGAAAGTCCCAACAGTCTTCAATGAGGGAATCTGCTAAGAAACGATTGCATAGCAACATAGTTGTGATCAAATTGAAGCAGAAAGAAGTGTGTAGCGCGGATTCATCCGGGAATTCGACTGGGCAGTCATCTTCAGCCGGTGCAAGCAGTTCAAACTCTCGTGAGGCGCAATTATTGAAGCTTGTTTCAATCGGAAGTCTGAGAGCACAATTTTACGTCTCTATGCTGCGAGTTCGATTCGTGACCAAACCGCGGATGATAACCTGGAAAAAAGCGACGACGGTCAAGTTGCTTTCGACCAGAGTGGTGAAATTCGAGTCGTCACATTTAACTATGCCTGTGTTTAGTGGTTCCCATTCCTCAAGCTGGGATCCACGTACGAGTTCAATACATTTCGAGTCCAAGAAATAAGAGGTTGTCAGTAAAGTGATCGAACACGAGAATTCCGTGAAGAACCTGTGTTATCGCTCAATCCTAAAAGATCTTGAAATTTGCAATTATCATCTCGTGGTGGTGCGCAGCCAAGACACACTGGGGAGAGTGGGTCGCGGGCTCGAAAAGTTTGGGAACCCCTGATGCGGTTGGACTGCATGACCAAATCTTCCTCAATGTGCATTTCGTCTCGATACGGCCAATGCTCTCTTGCCGCCCCAGGCACCGGTCTCTTGTCAGCCGTCCAACCGTCCAAGTACATCGTTTCGATTATCCGCAGTTGGTGATCATTTCCTGTCGCTTCAGCATACTCAGGGAGCTCTTGTCGGTGATGGGTATCTTAATCACGATAGCTACCCTCGGAAGGGGTTCGAGCATGTGGGGCGCTTGGTTCCTCGATAAACAGTCCGCTACATGCAGCTTCCGCCCGGGAACATATCGAGCGTTGACATCGTATCGCTGTAGGGTCAATCTTATCCGCTGGAGTCTAAACGGGACAACGATTTACTGACTTCATGAGCAGATTGCCGACTCCTAGCCTGTGAGCGCATATTTGATTCCGAATACGAACGGTCATGGACGGGGCGCATGGACTGCCTACCGATCAACGGGAGGCGCATGGAGCGACGAAGAAAAACTGTTACACATAAACGCATTGGAGCTTAAAGCTATTCTTCTCGCAGTCACGACCCTAGCAGCCGCCGAATTCGACACGTCTATCGCGATTCGGACAGACAACACAAATGCGATGCATTGTCTCAACAATTTCGGTTCGCTGCGGTCTCCGACTCTGAACAAGCTCTCCCGCCAGCTTTGGTCCTGGGTTTTCCAACGCAACGCTCTGTGTACTCGGCGAAGGATGGAACCAGACGAAATGGAATTCGTAGGTCTAGACGACTCATGGAAATGGGGAATCTTGACCGCAATTCCATGAGTCTGGTGAAATCCTTCACCGAGGACTCGTTCCCACCCATTCCCCGTCGCAACGCAATACATCGCTGTTCTTTTCTCCTCGCAGGAACCTCTAAGTAGTAGACCACGGCCACGGACAATCGCGACGTCACTAAGAGCCAACTGGGCCGGCCTTCTAGCACAACCGTATCGGTTTTACGAACTCATACTCTATTCAAATACCCTCAAAATACGTGCCTTCGAAACGCTCTCTTGTTCATTCGCGTTGAGCTGAAGGACGACGTTCACGACGAACCAAGTAGTTAAAGCATGGTTCCGCGCACATAGTTCCGCGCACATAGTAGTTAGTGTGGATAACAACATCAAAGTGGTCGAATCTTTCCCTAGTTTCTTGCAGAGCCCACATTCCATACTCTTGCATTTCAGCTACCGACGCAGGGCCACTTCACAAAAAGCCTAGATTGGTGAAGGACATCGTCACTATAGTAGCAAAGAGATCATAATTGCAAGCAGAAAGTAAGAATTGCAACCGCGTTCACCTGGTGGAAGCAGCAGTGATAATTAATCCTGAAACCAGTGGCAGAATGACGTCATGTTCCCATCACGTACCATCTCTCAAATTCGCTGGAGGCGATCCCTGTAACGTAATCCTACGTTCAAAAGTATCATCTCCTGCCCAAAACCAAAACCTTATATTTTATGATCAAGAAGCTCGTCAAACTGGTCGACAACATGATGCTACGGTTGGAGTGGAAAAGACGGTATCGCAGAATCGGGTAGGGGGAGGAAGATCTACAGCCCTCTCACGTTACTGTTCCATTCGCTCGCCTCACGTCCATGATTGCACAAACGACACGTCTTTCTTGTCTTCAACGAGCAACGTGAAGTATTCAACGTCACCATTGTGAACCCACGTATTCTGGAAGAACGGGACGGCGAATACTTCTTGAGCTGTCTATTTTGTCCGCGACTCTAGGCGTCCCAAAAATGTTCGAAAAATTCGAAACCCTATGAGGCAACGAAGCTGAGTGTGACGCTCATATGAAAAAGCATCACCCTTTCATCTATCAGAAAGATCAGGAACATATAGAGGATAAGATGAACCTTGGTTTCTTTGTCAGGTTGACTGAATATATTGAATGCTTGTTCCGAAAGAGAAATGTACCGAATGCTTTCCCCCACGCTTTCGCTGGAAAAGCCTTCGAGCAAGTTTAGACGAAATAAACGGTAGTCCGTGAAAACTGGCGCATTCGGTACATTTCTATTCTAGAGTCAATAACTAGATGTTGCGTGTTGCGGTGGCACAGGCCATGTGCCCAACTGATCCAGAATCTTCTGATCTCCACGTAAACTATCGGCGAACGGAGTCACACATTCACTTTATTGGGCAATATTTTTCTAAACTATGGAAATTCGTATCTCAAGATCCAAATGTATTTTCTTCGCGAAACCAAGTTTTCCCACTCATTGCCACGAAGTGCGAAATTTCAGACGAATTGCGAAAAATTTTTGTGGACCGACCGACAGAGAGAGGATTATATATAGACTTAAATATAGTTTACAGACAGATTATATATAGAGTATATAGTATTGATTGATTGACACTGATACTGATGATGATTGATTTTGATATTGATTGATTTCATCCACGCTTTTCTTGTAAAGCACTGGAAGACTCGCCCCTCAAACACATCACGGATTCTGAGACCTTCCGAGAACGAGCGTCGAAATTTCGCGGTTTCCGTCCGTATTCGCACACACGATCGCAGTTATGCGTTTTTTGCTACTTTTTCGACCCGGGACAGATCGCTCTCGTCGAAATGCCGATGTTTTGCTAGGTAGTGCTTTGTAATAAAGACCAGTTCTATCGGCGTTGTGCATGGGCTTTTTTTGACGAGGCTGAACCCCTGTTTTCTCTCTCCCCCTGAGAAGAGTTTGCGATGAACCGTACTGTTTATCGAAGCTAGCCGGTGTACCACAGAGAACAAATATATTCAGGGATGACACGGTGCGTTTAATTCATTTATCACGAGTACTTTGACTCGTCTGGTAATAGAATGGTCTGCTATCCTGTTACTGCAAGAAACATTCACCTGTCAGCCGTTTTAGCGTACATAGCGATTACATCATCGGCGTCCTGAGAGAGTCGGTTTCGGTGGCGCTTGTGAGCGAGTTTGCTGTTCACGAATTTCTTGAGGCTAGTCCATGAATTTGGAGCTCGTCGAGGCTATAGCCGTACAAATCGTTCCGGTTAGCAACCTCCGAACAGCGCGCCGTTGGGCCGTTGCTGAACGACCCCAACAAATTCATGACCTCGATGAGTTGTTCTCTGCCTTGGTCGCCGACGATCTGGACGGCTACAATGTCACTCGCGATGGGCACAAGTTCACTACCATCCGTCTACCTGAGAACGATAGTCGTCACAACAAGAAGAGAATTGGACGCCCTTTCGACGACGACTATGATACAGGCTGACGCCACATATCAAGTGCTCCCCCTGAATCTTTGCAAACAACATGCGGTGAGGCAGGGTGTTGTGCGACATCATGTTGCCCTCGCTGCGTTCGCTTTTATGCAATCCGCCACCACCAAAGCCTACGTCGAGGTCATCCGCGCCCTGAAGCAAGAAGCTCCGGTCCGGAATTTCGCGGCCGTAGAATACATGGGAGACTTTGACGGCGCTATAAGAGCTGCGATGAAACAGGTCTTCCCGGATGTGAGGACGTAGGGTTGTTTATTCCACTACTCGTAAGCCTTACGAAGACGAGCGAGCACTCCGAAATTTGGACTGGCGACAGGAATCCGGCGGCCCGGACCGGTGTTGAAGCAGTTCCTCGCGTTCACATCACTTCCGCTGCTTCCGCCTGACCTCATAGTCCCGGTGTTCGAAGACTGCGCTAAATATGCCCTTGAAGTCGACACGGCTGTAAGTGCGAGAGTCACCTCACTCATCCGTTAAACTATTCAATCGTTCGCATTGATAACCGCCCGGCGTATTTCAGTTCGAGCCTCTCGTTAAGTACATACGGCATCAGTGGATGAATGTCATCGCCCCCGAAACTCTTCACAGGGTCCCATCGAGGACTAACAATTATGTCGAGTCGGCCAATGCTCATTTGAAGCGCAAAGTCGCGCGCCACGCTCCGATCTGGAATCTCTTAGGTGAGGGATTCAGGTCTACGTCGCTCTTTGCTCCGACGCGCCATTCGGATGGTATGTTCTCATATGCCAGAATGGGGCCCTCTCCCCCGTTAAAGCCGCCGCCCTGCAGACACTGCCGACGGGGCTTTCGAGTTTTGCAGAAAATCGCAGAATTCGGCAGTAACTACAAAGCGAAGCAGTTCGTATATGGGACGGATAATGTATTAAATTTCACAAAAACATGCAGGCGTCCGCGAATGAAGTCGCGTCATCGCCGCCTGTGAAGCCAGGGAAACGCGTGACGATATGGGCGCGCGAGGCAGATGTTCCAGCGGCTATTTTCTCTTACGGAATCTGATTCAGGCCAAGTGTCCTCTGAAAGTTAGGACATGCAGGAGTAGGCATCAACTGTTTGGAACGCATCTGGGCACTGGAAAAGGTAGAATTCGCACAAGCTCCGCTACACGGTGCCTGTGACGCGGCTGCTTTGGCGGGGGAAAGGGCACCATGATGGTATATGAGATTCTGGCATTCGATATCCAACCATTCGGATCCCACCTGAACATTATCTTAATCATCGAATCATTCTCATTATTATATTAGAATCATATTCTTAACTGCATTCTTTCCCAAGCGGTTGACTGCGCACGCTAAGAGATTGCAACGAGCAAGGCGTCAACGATCGGACGCCTTGAGCCGTCCCGATGCTGATGGCCAGGTAGAGTCCAGAGTGCTTGAGGCTGTGTTAAACCGTGACAGGTAAGTACTTACGAAGCGACGATGTCCCTTCAGACCCGAGCGTGAGCTTTCAGATTGAGGTTCAAATCCGTGATCATGGACTGATTTATCGTGATTACAAAGCTCAGGCAGGAACAAGTAGCGGGGGATGCCGTAAACGATTGGGGTCTACTCAGGATCCGTCGGTGGTTAGGGAACCTAAAGTACCGAGGCGTCTTTGTACAGATGTCTCTTCAGTCTCTCAAGATGGTGAAGAACACATCACACCGAGTAACTGTGTATCTCTACGAGAGCCCCAGGGAGTGCCGCGCGAATGATCGAGTGAAGTTGCCGCCGCTGCTACCGCCCCCAGCGCCTCTGTCATGCTTGGTTGCCGGAGTGACACCGGAATCTAAGCACTTCCCTAAGAATATTCGCCGACGCTCAAAATTCAGGGTCAGATTTACCATCAGATTGGATCTCTCTTGCCAGTACCCGAGAGTGAGCCCACGTTCCTTCAAATTTATTTCATGGGGAACAGGGCGGAGGAAGCAGATCAGCGGCGTCATTTCAATACCGGCACCAGACAGCCCATTGTGCTCGCATTGCAGGATTTTTTCCATGAACATAATCAATTGATTTGTTGATTGCTTTCGTCAACCACGATCACCTCAACTCGCAACACGAGACCGCCGCGCGCCTTAACGGTTGGTTTAGAGAAGAAGGCATCCAAATGCAGAACGAGGAAATTTGAAGCCCTTCGCCTTATCGCCCTTCCTCTCTGAAAATATTCTTCGATATTTCAATAAAACACTTCCGAATAATCCGGAGAACTCCGAGATCTATCATTATCGCATAGTTAGGAAATCAGCTTATGTGCCCGAAGGCTACGGCGGAAAAGTCACAGCGAAGCGTGACCGGGACGCTAGTCAATCTTATAGTAAGCCGCAGCACTTCCGATCCTCGCCTGCCCAAAGTGTATGCGTTCAATACGTTCTTCCTCATGGTGTACGAAAACTTGTCGTAGTTTTCTCCAATGTTCTCTCTGATAATAATCTGCGAAATATTCACGAGGATTCAAGCGATTTCCGCGAATAAACCATCCGTTCGTTCAATTATTCATTCATTTCCAAGCACTGCTAGCGATCGCACTGTGTTGTTTTTTATTCAAGTGGGGTTGTGGTTCTTTCTTCGAGGCCGTTCAATCAGCGGTCGGGGTCACCAATGAGATTCCTAAATTCTGGGATCTGGGGGATCTCACCCCGCCAATTATCATGAATCGTCAGAATCACTGCACCTCAAGTCTTGCAGCTGATTGGGCATCGCTTTAGAGGCGGAATCGAAATGATTCTCGAGCATCGGTCCCAAATTTCGGAAGCAAGGACACAGTCCTGCGACCAAAAAAAAGTCGAGACTGTTAATATCCCAGATACAGTAAAGCCCCGTTTCATGCGGTTCACTTTGTGCGAATTCATTTTATGCGAATCGAATAGTATAAAACCCCTCGAATAGTATAAAATCTTACGCATGGTCTTATTTTGAGAAGAGATGGAATATTCTGTGCTTCTCCACTTTAACTCGGATTCCAACTATCTTTCACCACCATTTGATCATTTTTGAGAACCTTTAAATGTCTGAACTTACACTCGGACTTTAACTGTCGGTTACCACTTACCACCCTCTGAACATTTCTGAGAACGACCGAGCAGTCCATTCGCGGCTGCCCGGAATTTTGAGCGATGTTTCGGGCTCTG
Organism: Neoseiulus cucumeris; assembly: GCA_021527715.1. NCBI lineage: Eukaryota > Metazoa > Arthropoda > Arachnida > Mesostigmata > Phytoseiidae > Neoseiulus > Neoseiulus cucumeris. The sequence continues at coordinate 380,231 of JAJSRV010000036.1, read as the reverse complement.
CTTGAATCTAGACTTTCGAAGTCGATTGCGAATGTTTCCTAGTCGCGATTTCGCTGCAAATGTAGCGATTTTCGAATAAATCTAAGACATCGTCTCGCTATCTACTTCAAAAAAGCCTGCGGTTCCCGAGGTTACTGTACTACAGTTTAAGGCGCATTCACACTGTTTCATTTCGGCAAATCAACTGCGTTGAAAAAAAACAAAATTAAATGACACGGAATCGGATTTCAATGAATATTTTGACAGGAACAAGAATCAGGGAACGAGAATAATGTATATACATACGGGACAGAATTTTATTGATACCGTGTTCTATTTCACAGCGAGTGTCTATCAACGCCTGACTAGATGTTTTGAAGTGCTGAATCTGAGGTGGGGTGGGAGCGCGATCAACTCTGACTCCTTGATTGCTCTAGCCGCCATGCATCTCAAACTGCGCATTTTTGTTGGGAAAACCTGGTTACACTCACTTCTAGCGTCCAGGTTGCAGCACGCGTGTTTGTCCAGGGCTATTCTGAGCGCTGGGCTCATGTGAGGGCTTAGGAGTCTCCGTAATGCCGTAGGGCCACGTGCACTCTTCCTCGGCTCGGGACCTTCAGCGTCCAGCCACCAGGGTTCTTCTTTGGCTCGGAAATCCTTCATGTGTATTCTCCTGAATAAGGAGGGGTGGTCCTCAATCGACACCATGGCGGAAGCTCCAAGTTCCAGGAGTCTTTTGACAACTCGCTCACCAAGCGGACAGCTCCGGCTCCGGATGGCTTCGGAAACGAAGCTGAGAAGCAAAGTGGCCGCCAATGAAGAGATTTCAAACGACTCTTTTTCGAGGTACTCAGAGAAAGTCAGGAACACTTCGTTTAGAATGTCAGGGTTCGCAACTTTGAAGACAACTAGCATCCCCAGTAATGTTGGCTCGGTTTCCCTCATGCACGATACAACAGCCTTGAACATGTCGACTTCAAGGGATCCATGAAAATCACTGAAAGGCTGGACTAACCTCAGCCGAAAACGAAGAAAGGCGATGTCTTCTAGCGTTCGGCACTGATCAAAAAACGAGGATTGCTCGAAGAGCACCGTCCGCTCGTCGATTATGTGGGCCCAGTTGATAGCAAGCTCCAGTATCAAACAACACTGCACCACAAGTTCCGATCCGTTGCCACTGATATAATCCGTCTCCATTGACTCGACATCCTCCAGAGTGGTGAACAGGTCGAACGCCAGGCGGGACTTCACCCACTCAACGGTCTCCGGGAAATGCTCCATGAGAATGGCTTCCCTGAAGTGGACGAGCTTGCCGTCGCTGAGCGGAGAACCATAACGCACGAGTTCGGCTTGCTTCACGAGAACCTCGAGGACCTGGTATTTCGACATGATGCTTCGCTGTAAGTTGAGTTGATCTGAGTAGGGTAGAGCTTCGTGAATCTGAAGATCGCTCGAAGATGCAACACAACTCAATGAAACAGCAACACGCCTTCTTATACTCGCCTCTGGCGTGGTGAGGACCGAGGCTCGTCTCACTCTCGCTCATTTCACTCGGATCGAGGACTCGACTAGACCCCGCGGGGTGTCCGATGTTCTGTGCTCCGTTAATTGCTCAATTCGTGCCTCGAATCTCGGGGGCGCGATCCGCCCCGAGTCGGGTCAGTTCCGCATTGAATGCTCCTTGTTTAAACAACCGAAGCAATCCGCGAATATTGCGGTGTTACAAAATATGCGGAGAATGCGGTGAAATGGAGTCTGAGAATGCTAGAATACGGGTTCAAATTAAATTTGAAGGGGATCGGCCGGAGAGAATGGACGTTCTGCGAGGATTCACTACAAGTTGCCAGACGGTTCGTCTTGTAGGGATTCTTGAACTTATACGAAGCCCACTTCCGAGTTGAGTTATCCATTCCGAGAAAGAGCCGCGGATGCCAACCACTTTGATTCAGTAAACACACGATTAAGTGAAAGCTTTCCGAGGCGCTATCTAATATCTCTCCTGTCCCATCCGAATCGCCGAGGACCACCGAAAATCTGGATTTTTCGAAAACAACTGAATGAATGAATGAATGGAGTGGTTTATTTTCGGAACGGCAAATCAGTGACAGCTTACGTTCTCGAGATACCTATCTTCACCAAATAGCTAGTTGAGCATAGAATCAAAGGTATAACATCGGTAAATCTGATTGTAAGGGCGGAAAACGACTAGAAAAGCTGGAGTAACAGCTTTTTGTACTCGGCACGGAATTTTTTGAGGGATTTGGCTCTCCGGATCTCCCCGGGTAGGTCGCCCCACTCGTGCGGCAGGCGATCATTCTGCGGCCTATGCTTCTTGCGGCGAACGGGGCCTCAAACGACGTGGGTCGGCGGGACGGGCGGATGCGGGCCTTGGGGATGAGAGGGAATCGAACGTCCTCGGGAACCTTGCCCACAGAGACCTTGTAGGCAAGGGAGGCGAGATTTAATTGGTATAGCTGCTCGACATTGAGGAGACGGAGGCTGGAGAACAGATCAGACACAGATTCTGATCGTCTTCTTCGAAAAACCGCCCGGAGCGCGTCATTCAAAACAACTTGAGCTCTGTGGAGCACACCTGAATCACCAGCGCCCCATACCAGAAGGCCGTAACTGACAATCGGAACGATGAGAGCTGAGAAAGCAAGCAGAAGTCCCTCAGTCGGCATTCCGGCCTGACGGAGTCTCCTGAGAGCACTAATTGCTGCATAGCACTTTGGAAGCATGTCGTCGAGATGGTTTTGCCAGCGTAGGCTCTCATGAAGAGTGATTCCGAGACATCTGGCCGAGGAATTCAGTTCGAAGTCCTCACCTTGGAGACGGAGCCTAGGGATCTTCAGTCTTGCCCCGGACGCGGAACGGAAAAGGACTACCTTAGTTTTTTCGGCATTGACTTTAAGGCCGAAGGAGCCGAATATAGAAATTATGATGTCGAGCTTGGAGAAGGCATTGAGTAAATCTGCCTCGAGATCTGATCGACGGATATCGAAGACAAGAGAAGTATCATCGGCGTACGTGATAATTTTACAACTTTTCAACTCAGCGATTTCGAGAAGGATGAAATTGATGTGCCTTGAGGTGAGCCTTGATCCAGGCCAACCCATGATGATCTGATATCTCCAACCTGAACCGACTGTCTCCTACCACCGAGATAGGACGCGAACCAGCTGACCACGGAAACACTGCACCCGATGCACCTGAGCATCTGGAGGAGAAAGTCATGTCGCATACAGTTAAATGCTGCGGAAACATCAAGGAAGGCCCCAAGGGCAACATCACCGTTCCCTAACGCAGTGGTTCCCAACCGGGGTTCCTCGGAACCCTAGGGTTCCCGAGGCCTCATCTTGGGGTTCCCGTGAAAAATATTTAGTGGAACCCAGGGTTCCCGCGCATCATTCTAGGGGATCCGAAAAGGAGCCGAATCTCTCAGTAAAGGCAGTATTCGGTCGAGGAACAGAAGCAACGGGAAGCTGTGTTGTCAAGGTGGTCTTGAAGATATATTTCTGGAATCCGAGGATTCCATCTGAAGTTCCGGAACCTCTCAGGGTACCTAACACCTGTCAAGGACCCATGATGTCGAGAAGACTTGTCTGTAGTATATTTCAGATGTCTCTTGGACGGACGCTAGCAGGTTCACTTAGGGATTCATGCAAGGGCCGCCTCATAACTTCCTGACGACAGATCGAAACGGAACAGAGCATTCACGCTTCGTCAGTCGAGGAGGATATGACAAGTCGCAACATCGAGCGTGTGAGATGCGAACCGATCGCAACGAACGTCAAGACGTTCGAAGAATTTCCGTATGATCGAAAGTTGGTTGTGTATTAACTCTCGCGGGTGCGAACGTGCTGTTTTGCTTGGGGATGCGAGTAAGCGCGTATCGCTGCAGAATTCCCAGTAAATTATACGTGGAGTGTTCAGAGTTTTGATAATGTCTCCTCATTATGCTCTCTGAATCAAATATTTTGCCGAAAATATAGCCGGAGAAGAAATGGGTTCCTGGGGGGTTCCTCGGAGCTCTCCGGGGAACCCCCGAGGGTTCCTGGGAGAGAGAAAGGTTGGGAACCACTGCCCTAACGGATGTAGGATTCTTTCGCTAAGGTGCGCCAGAGCAAGCTCAGTCGACCGACATTTTCGAAAACCGAACTGATGTGACGAGAGAGACTGATGTGTTGCGTTTCATACGACTATTGCCGGGCATCTTGCTTTCATCCGGCCAGTGAACGCGGAATTCGGATGAAACAATGTGAACAGTGTTGTATCACTGCGGAGATCACCGCCCGAAGCGTTCGTTTTTTCTTCAGCACCCTCGACATGTTGGGAGCGACGACGTCCTGAGTTGCGAAGTCACGACGAGCACACTCAAGAGCTTTCTTTTCAAGCTTCGATCTCTATGGAGGTGTTCCTTCGGTGAGCAGCCGACATTCGGATGAATAGATGTAAACAGCAGATGATCACTTTGGATGATCATCGGAGTTCTTTCATCCGATGATCATTCAAAGTGAACAAGTGTAACTGGGCCTTTATCCTCGCGTTCATCTTGGATGATCATCTCGAACGATCCTCCAAAATGAAACAGTGTGAATGGGCCTTCAGATCCGCATACATGTTTTCTTATCCTCCAGCTCTTGGCTCAAATACACCAGCACGCTTTCCAAGCACTTCCCTTTCGGGTTTCCCATTGAATCCATATACTTAATCTCCTCAAATCGAAGATCTATGAACACCATTGTCGAATGCATTTTCGGGTGATAAGGTATTAGAAGACTATGTCTCATGAGTCGCGGTTTTGAGTATGGAGGTGAAAAAGGGCGAGGCCTGAACGCGAGCTTCCAGAGAGCAGTCGTCAAACGGATGATTCTAGCTCACAGTTTCACGTCTTTTCGCTGCTGTCCCGATCACCGTCTCGGGAGTACGATACACGCAATGGAGATTCTTGCTGCGCCAACACACCGGTTGTCACGTCAGAATTCGACGGTTGCAAGTCGTTCTTTGATGACATCGGAGAAAAACATGATGAATGTGCCGAGCATGCCTAAGAGGAGAACTCAATCGGGAGGATGGTTCAGTGCTTCGTCGATTGCCTGGTAAACTGCATCTTTCAAGTGTGGTAGCTGAGGAATGGATTTTTTGTCAAGGCAGCTCGATCCATTTGCGATAGCACATGGCTTTCGAGAATCGTTGAGATATAGGTGACTGTCCAAGAAGCGAGCATACCCACGATCGTCGACTGAGTGAGTGGAAAATCTGTGTATGAACGTGCTCGAAACTGTGAACGATGGAAGAACTTGCCTCACATCGTAGAAGGGTTGCCATCGAACGCTCCGACCATGTGCTTCCACATTGATCATGCAGCTCGTTACTTGGTTTTTTGTCTCCCGCACCGCGCGGCGGCCACAACCGCGAAATTTGAATCCACAAGATATCGGTGTCGCCGTCTCTAGCAGAAAGCTCCGAATGGCACTCTCAGGCACGGCGGGTTCGTCGAGGATTGCATCGATGAGGCGGTCCGCGGAGGGGCTCGAATATCACGAGCTTCGCGGCCCCCGCTGGAGCACACTATCGCTGCGATAAAAGGATCCTGAGCCAAGCGAGGGACACGAACTCGCCGGGGCTTGTAAGCTCGGCTCGTAAGCTTCACACGGGATCCTACGCATGTAGGTCATCTTACTCCTACATCCTATGAGCCCAGGTTCGATAAAGGCTTTGTAGATTGCGTCTGAGTTCCCTGAGCCGCATTCGGCAACGGTAGCAGGCTGTACTCGTTCGTGCCCGCCACCGTGCCGCGTTTGTCTCCTTCTGGGCTGTCTCTTTCTCCGCCTCCTCGCTCGATGCGACGCCGCCGGGTTCTCGTCTGGAACACGCCCGGCGGCTTGCTTGGAAGTGACCGTGACGGGGTAGCGCCATTCGAACTAATGTAATCAACGACAGAACAGCCGAATCTAAGGGAAAGGAGGAGGAGCTCGCCGCTGAAGGGAACGCTAAGCGCCGCGCCAAGCTGGAAACGATGAGGGTGCTGCGCGGCCACCGGAACCATTCGAGGAGCATAATAATATAATAAGTGAGATTGAAAAATAATTATACTTTGTGAAAACCTGTTCCATTGCTGTCTTCTCTGCTCGAGATGAATAAATAGGGTTTAAGAGCCATAAAAGAATGAAGTTGGGAGTCACTGAGGTGGAGAAAACATTCATTACGGGTAGACTCCTTATACGTCTTGAATGGAAGAACCAGGCGCGGCGTCAGGGGGTAGCTATAGCAGGTTCCCTATTTTCAGTAGTCGGAAGCTTGGCTTCCCAAATCGAATAGGTATCATGTCCTCGAGGGCTTTCCCATTGTCCGATTTCTGCTGTCTTTCATTGGAATTAACACCCAACCACCCGCCACCAGCAACGAGTTCATTCCTGCTATCTCATTCGACTCGAAGACGAGTGTGAGTCAGTTCTCACTTACCTCTCTCAAATATTTGGTCATGTGCGGCGGAATAGAGGTAATCGCTAGGGATTTAAATATTTCGCGGGATTTCGTCGACCCGATGGAAGTTCATCATTGCCGCGGGAAAATCCCGCGAAATATTCACATTCCTAGTAATCGCTCATTTCATCGGAAGTCGTAGCAGCACCCTCACAGTTTTGAATTTGGCGGCCCACTCAGCTCTCTCCCCAGCGGCCAGGTGCTCCTCCGGAATTTTTTCGGATAACGCCCACCGACTTAAACTACAAAGCGCCAACACGCCATCGCTGTAGCTATGATGTGTTTTCTGCACGCGTGGTTCCAAGAAACTGCTTGCGCATGCCGCTCGCTACGCTCGCGGCTTCAATGATTCCCCCTGCGTCGTCCAGTGCTGTGAATTGCGCCGGCATTATTCTTCTTATACACCCAAGTTTAACTCGGCGGGCGCCAACCGAAAGAGAACCGCTCCTCCTGTCCCTCTGATCCGCTGTCTGCGCTGCTGTTTACATTAGTTCAAATGGCATAAACTCGAGCGTGAACACATGGATGGCGACTTGAGCGGGAGTCGTGCCGTCGTAATTCAGGCGTCTGCGACAGCTGTGGGTGGTGCAGGTGGAATCATTAGACCCGCGAGCGTAGCGAGCGGCACACGTCAGCAGAGTTCTTGGAGGCAACGCACCGAAAGCAGTTTCAAGCTACAGCGACGGCGTGTTGGCGCTTTGTACTTTAAGTCGCCGGGTGCATCTCAGCCGATTACCCGCGGTTATGCTTAAGGCGCGTTTACACTACGTCATCCGGGATGCGCATCCACGGGGATCGCCCAGCAAGCAAAGCCTATGGGCGAGGAAATAGAGGTGGGCATGTAAATGAGCCGTTATAGTAACTACGCATCGAAACAGTGACGATGAAAGCAATTCACTGGCTACCGATTGTGGATGATCGCTCCGTGCATCCAAAAAGCCGTTCAAAGCGGCGCTGTTCATCTCAGTTCTAGAGTTTCAGTGATCTGGCGCAGTCGATTTCGGAGAAATGGTTTGGATAACTGTTCGTATCCAAGGTTGCCCCACCGAGCCCCGTGGTGTGGTCGTGACGGCCCTAAAGGTTGACGGAGGAGAAAGAGAATGGGTCGCAGTTACGGATGACGTTGGTTTAGAGTTTTCTCGGCTGGTCTTAGGGAAGCTCTCAGACAAGATCAGACAGATCACAGTGACGGCATGTCGCGAGCCGTGAGGAAGAAAAAAATGTTACAACTTGGCCTTAAGATTATTGTTGAAGACCTCCGAAAGGAGCTGATCGAAGAGTTCGAGACGAAAAGACGGCAGAAACGAAGATGGTGGGTCAAACCGTGGTTGCCGGAGATACCCAACCTGGGTGCCACCACAATTCTGCTACCAGAGTGGCGCAAGAGCTGCCCCGAGGAATTCAAGAATCACCTAAGAATGGACGAGCAAGAGTTCTCGTATCTACTCGAAAAAGTGACGCCCCACATCGCGAAACAGGACACGAAGTTCCGNCCTTAAGAAGCGTTTACACTACGTCATCCGGGATGCGCATCCACGGGGATCACCCAGCAAGCAAAGCCTATGGGCGGGGAGAGAGAGGTGGGCATGTAAATGAGCCGTTATAGTAACTACTGTTAAGGATGGAAGATTCGCCTTCCGAAGGCTATAAATATCGTCTCCAATAAACAACGTAGTGACTTCTCAAGTGGCTCTACAGAAGACGGCGTCGTTGTATCTTGTCTCTCGGTGGTAATTTCTCACAACTACGCATCGAAACAGTGACGATGGAAGCAATTCACTGGCTACCGACTGTGGATGATCGCTCCGTGCATCCAAAAAGCCGTTCAAAGCGGCGCTGTTCATCTCAGTTCTAGTTTCAGTGATCTGGCGCAGTCGATTTCGGAGAAATGGTTTGGATAACTGTTCGTATCCAAGATTGCCCCACCGAGCCCCGTGGTGTGGTCGTGACGGCCCTAAAGGCTGACGGAGGAGAAAGAGAATGGGTCGCAGTTACGGATGACGTTGGTTTAGAGTTTTCTCGGCTGGTCTTAGGGAAGCTCTCACCTGAGACAAGATCAGACAGATCACAGTGACGGCATGTCGCGAGCCGTGAGGAAGAAAAAAATGTGACAAATTGGCCTTAAGATTATTGTTGAAGACCTCCGAAAGGAGTTGATCGAAGAGTTCGAGACGAAAAGACGGCAGAAACGAAGATGGTGGGTCAAACCGTGGTTGCTGGAGATACCCAAGCTGGGTGCCACCACAATTCTGCTACCAGAGTGGCGCAAGAGCTGCCTCGAAGAATTCAAGAATCACCTAAGAATGGACGAGCAAGAGTTCTCGTATCTACTCGAAAAAGTGACGCCCCACATCGCGAAACAGGACACGAAGTTCCGAGAAGCCGTTTCACCCAGAACTAAATTGGCAACAGGTGATAATATGAGCACCTTGGCCGCCTTGTACCGAGTGTAGAGGTCGACCTTCTCGAAATTCTTCTCCGACGTCTGCGTAGCAATCTACAATGCTCTGGAAGACTTCATTAAGGTTTGTGGTGTTCAGATCTCATTTATTCAAGCGCGGAAACGTCGGGGTACCGACTTGCGGCCGCGTCGCAAGGCTGATGTGCCGGCAACCCCTGGAAGGGAGGGGGCCGTTTCGGGCAACTCCATCGAGGGCAGCTCGGTAGAAGAAGAGGGACGATCGTCCAATAGCTGAGAAACGCGCTCCGCCTTTAGAATTCGCTGCAGTTTATCTTGGCAGTTTAGGGCTCTATGTAGCGGCATATTGTTCAACTGAATGGCGACACTTTCGCCGAACACATCGAACTGATTGACGGGCCGTGTGGACTCGGTGCACAGTTCTTTGAGTTCCTTCAGCAATTCTGCTAGGCGTGGACGAGGCGCTTCGGCGGGGCCGCGTCTTCTTCTTTTCACCGGTTCAGTGCTGTCGGAGCTCGTCGTGGCCTGACTCAGGTCTGCCGACGGCGGGAGCTCTTCTTCATCTTTGATGGTGTCTTCTGGCGGCGGCTCGAAACGGCGCTCGTCTCCGGAGCTATCATCGGCGACGGTCAGGAGATTTTCGTCTATGATCTGCGAGAATAATATGCAGTTGTACTCCTTATTTCATTGGTTCCACAGGTCCCGGTCTCCGAAGACCAGTGGGAAAACGTGATGCAGGACTTTGAAACCCTTTGGAATTTCCCGAACCTCTGCGGAGCCATGGATGGAAAACATGTCGGCGTCCGATGTCCCGGAAACAGCGGGTCGCACTACTACAATTACAAAAAAGGATTCAGCACTGTACTCTTCGCGGTTGTCGACGCCCGCCACAATTTCTTGTATATAGATGTGGGTGCTAATGGTAGGGTCAACGATGCGTGCGTATTCTTGAAATTTAGTTTCGATACCGCACTGGAAAGCGGTAGCGAGAGCAAAGAAGACGAGGAGTTCCTATTCAGCGCCGATCTTCCTGATCATGTAAGCTCAGAGGAGTGGATGGCGGACACAGGTGCTGGACGACATATGTGCAATCGTCGGGAATGGTTTAAATACTATCAGCCACTGGCACAGAAGGCATATTCTTCTTCTGAACGGTCGGCGGTGAATGCGCCTTAAAGCTCACGGACAAACTGGGCGTTGATCACTGCGCACTGTGCGGGGATGTCACCTCGCAGAGATGTAAAAGCTAACAAAAAGATATGAGTAAATTCAAAGAGTCCGCAACGATAGCTCTAGCCATGCGGTCTTCGCACGTAGCTCCAACGGACTTTCTCGACTGACGCGTCTCTCGAGTTGAAGAGCGGCTTCCCTCTGTAAACACCTATGAGCTCGCAGTAAATGTGAGGTCAAAGAGCTACTGAGAACTCAGGAAAGTTATTGTGCTTCCCTAAGCGATTCTCTTTGTAAAAGATGAATGTTGATGATGTACCGTCCGCAAAAAAGAAGCCGCTGTTTCGTGTTGATGATTTCATGTTTGAAATCAATAAGAAGCTGAAGGACGGCTCACTCTCCTGCCGTTGCATCAGGAGTCGGAGGGACAAGTGCAAGGCAAGGGCAACTATAAGCAAGGTACTGAATCTTAATTTCTCATGTTGTACTTATTCATAAAAAAATTCACCCAAGGTCTCATCGAGGCCACCAAAGCTTAGGATCAGCGCTACGCAATCAAACTTGCCAATCAGGGTTTTTGGTTGAGCGATTTATCCGGCAAACGTCGCGTCGTCTAGCTCATTAATATTCCTCAGAGTTTTTAGCTCGTACGTCATGTAGGCAAATCATCAAAGTAAGGTCACCTGATTCAGGTGTTGCTGAATCCTGGTCAGAGTCTAACTCTCTCTAATGAAGTTCAAGACTCCTGGGTCGAAAACCGTAAATCTTGGCCCCAACTCGAGTCATGCGAATTTTATATCGTTTCTTAAATTCTCTTTGTCTGTTCCAGAACCCCCATCTGAGAGTACTGAAATCATAGGGGTCACACAATCATAGCGAAGAAGTGTTCATCGTACCGCCAAGCTCAGAATGAAACAGGTATCCGAGAGGTATACGATGACGAGTTGGCAAGGTACGCAGATGAGCTCCGGGACACGAATGACGCCGAAGAAATTGGAGCCGCTCTCCCAAGCTTCAGCAATGCTTACAGTAGCATCCAGAGAACACGTGCCGAGATTCGACCCGCACCGCCATCGTCGTTGGCTGATCTCATTTTGGAGGGAATTTGGTCGCGGACCCTCGATGGCAACGAATTTTCGCTGTTCGACGACGGGACACATGATCTCATCATCGGGTTCAGTACTCACGAATGCATGCGAATCCTGTGCTAAACACCCTCCTGCTACATGGATGGCACCTTCCGGGTTCTACCAGCTCTACTCCATCCATGCGTTTTACAAGGGGCAGATGATGCCCCTCGTTTATTTTCTCCTCCTTGGCAAAACGGAGGAGATCTACACTCGCATGTTCTCGCTGATCCAACGTTACGCTCTCTCGATGGGTCTTGTTCTCCGCCCAGCAAGCGTACGATTGGATTTTGAAACTGGAGCCCTGCTTGCCATCCGGGAAACCTTCCCTTCAGCCACCGTGAAAGGATGTAATTTTCATTTTTGCCAAGCCCTATGGAAGCAGGTTCAGAAATGTGGCGTGGCCGCGTTTTACAAAGATCAAACCGTCACAAGGTAAGTGATCGGAGGACACGCTCTGCACAGTTTGCTCAAGCATAAGTTCGGAAGTTTACATTCGAAATGAGTTGTCACTCTTAGCACCGCTTATATACATATTCTATATATCTACAGTGAACTCATGTGCCACCTGATAACAAGAGTAACGGTCGGGAGCCGGAGAACACGAGATACTCTTGCAGCGCGACAGGAAGGGAAAAGAATGTCTCGCGACGAGCGGCAAAGGGAACTGGTGCGCGCAGGTGTGGACGCCATCGCTCAGGGCGTACTTCAAAAGGTCCGGAAGGAACTGGAAAGGAGAACACGACGCGTCGACGGTGGTGGACCAAACCGTGGATTAGGAAACGAGCTCAGCAAGGAGCCTCGGCGACTCTGTTGAGAGAGTGGGCTTACGAAGCTTGTGATGACTTCCAAAATCATATTCGGCTGCGCGGAAGCCAATTCGAGTACCTCTTGGAGAGAGTTGGTCCTAGCCTTCAGAAGAAGGATACGCGGTTCCGCGCTGCGCTCCCCGCTCGACTCAAGCTCGAGATGACGTTACGGTACCTTGCAACCGGAGATAACATGTCCACACTCAGCGCTCTTTATCGTGTCCCAAAGAGTACATTGTCGACGTTTCTCCCGGAAGTGTGCCGGGCCATCTATCATGCGCTTAAAGAGTTCATATAGGTAAATTTATTTTCTCTGAAGTTTAAAGAGATGAAGGTAGCGGGCTAGATCATGGGGTTGTTGGCTCAAGAAGGCTTCAGAGCACAGTGAAGTACGGAGCGCGGAGTCGGGGCGCTCCTCGTCGCTTGTGTCGGTCGGGCTCAGAGAGGCGCCGAAGTAGGTGGCGGTTCGTCCGGCTCGCGAGTTCTCCAGGAGCGTGGCGGTGAGAACCTTCTGCAGTTCCGCCTGACACAACAGTGCTTGCTGGAAGGGCAGCGCCTTCAGCTGTGCGGCCACACTGCGGCCGAAGATGTCGAACATGTGCGGCTCCTCCGGCCGATTGCTATTCGACAGGTGCTCCAAGCGGTCCAGGACGTCATGGAGGCCATGAGCCGTGCCCGCTTGCGATCGGGGGCGTTTACGGGACGAGGGCGCATCGCTCGACTCGTGAGGCTGCGATCCGGAGCCGGAGCTCGTTGATGTTTGATTGTTCAGGGGCATCGATTCCTCCTCATTTTCCAAGCTGTACTCTTCTTGCCGGCTCCTGCGACTGTAAGGCAAATGAAGGGCTCAATGAGTCGTACTCCTTCTCGCAGGTACCGACTTCAGAACACCAGTGGGAGACTGTCATTCGAGGCTTCGAAACGCAGTGGCAGTTCCCGAACGCATGCGGAGCGATGGATGGAAAGCGCGTCACCGTACGCTGTCCAGCGCAAAGCGGATCTCACTTCTACAACTACAAAAAAAACCTTTAGCATCGTACTTTTCGCAGTTTTCGATGCTCATTATAACTTTCTATACATAGACATTGGAACATACGGCAGAGCCAACGACGCGACGCCTGTATTTTCGCAAAGTCGAGCTTCGGAGAGGCTCTCCAGCGTAACTCGCTCCACTTGCCTGAACGCGGCGTTTTCCTGGGAGACGACGCGTTTCCGCTCCTCAAACCGTACTCGAGATGCGGCCCTTTGAACAGCTCGCAATTGGTATTCAATTATCGCCTCTCGCGTGCTCGACGCGTCGTGGAAAATGCGTTCGGTATTCTGGTGTCAAGATTCCGCATTTACGAAAAACCGATCCCACTTGCGATCTCGACTACGGAACAGCTGGTAAAGACCTGTTGCGCGCTGCATAACTGGCTTCGGAAAAGCCAGCGACCCTCTGTTCCCCCTTCGCCCCTTCGTCCCGCGAGATCCCCCTGGGACTTTCCCTCCTTGCGCCTTACGAAGTCTTCCGCGACGGCAGACCACCAAGTATTCACGGGCCGCTGGTCAGGTCCGCGATCAGTTTGCCCAGCTGTTCGTGACCACCCACCGCGTCGCATGGCAAGAAGCGATGATCTAATTTCTGGTGAAACTGTTTGGCACAATAAAGCAGGACTGTTGTCTCACTCACCTCAAAATTGGATGAACTCTCTTTCGGCACTGTCCATTTTCGCAGGAAGGCATCCGCGGTTTTGAACCAGGCAAGTCTCGGCTTGTAGATCTCGTCTGTCCCAGCGCCGCTTTCCTCTGAACTTCTGACCTTCCGCAGCTCCGCTGCATACTTGCTTCGCACAGTTTTGATTTTCTTCTCAACGTCCGCGGACGTCAAGCCGGGAAACGCTAGCTCTTCGACCATACAACCGAGAGCTTTCAAACGTAGCTGGTGATTGCGATACTCCGTCATCGCCTGGTTCCAGAGCACATCGTGCTTCCGATACGCTTCCAGAAACGCCGACATCTGCGCTTCTGTCCTCACAAACGCCATTTTCCGTGCGTCGTGCTGTTTTTTCTGCACTCGACTCGATCGTACTCAACCGTCAAAGTTTCGAACGCAGCGCCGTGCTGTTTGGCGGACGCCGCCGTTCATCGCTAGATTGCTAGCGAGCAATCCGCCGTTCACCGCTCCCTTCCTCGTTGAACAGCGGTGAACGGCGCATCCTCGTACGGTGAACAACTCCCGCTCCACACTTGCTCTATGGCGGTGATCACCGAGAGTGAACAAGTGTGAACGCGTCTTTTTAGCTTGGTACCACTGAACATGTTGTAGGAAGCGTGGATGGCAATCGACGCTGATTCACAGATTTGGAGCGTTAGATCGCTTCAAATTCTATTTTATTACCACATGGATGGGGGAGCCCTACCGTGCGCCCACGCAGCCTTTGGAACCAGTACAGGCAAGGACTCTTGAATGTTGATGTCAGTTCCATGTTCGTATCCCACCCCAATATAAAACGCTAAAAAACCTGCTCAACTGAAGCCAAAAAAGGCTCAACCTCAAGGCTTGACTTCGCTCCGCAATGTCAGAGCCGATGACGATGGGCATCATCTGCCCATCTGCGTGTTTCGTACGAAGGAGATGAGAGTCTTCAAGAAGAAAAAAAACTTGATCCACGGAGTGGAACAAGCATTGAAACAGGGAGCAGATCACTTCGACTTCGCTCACAAGGGAGAATTCGCAAAGTTCAAGGAGCAATGTGGAGAATATAAAAATAACTTCCTCGTTTCCGCGTATGGGGACGTGGTGCTCGCCGAGGGACCTAATGTGAAAAAATGGGCTGAAGCGGTGTTGATCGCCAACTAAACACGTGAGTTTTCTTCGAAATTACTGCTAGAAATTGATGGAGTGATTGGTGGAGTACCCAATCAACGGGAGAAATTCAGAAAAGTCCGAGTTTTGAGCGTATTCCTTCAAGCATATTCCTCCGAGCGTATCCGTGAGAGCGGCATCTGAAGCAGCGCCTCGCCACGGTGGTTTTGCATTCTCCGTTCCACGGAACTTAAAGAGTACCGAATCTCGAAAATTCCGAGGGATTCATGTGAAACGTCTCTTGATCCGGGGGATTCCAGTACAGGCAAGGACTCTTGAATGTTGATGTCAGTTCCATGTTCGTATCCCACCCCAATATAAAACGCTAAAAAACCTGCTCAACTGAAGCCAAAAACTTTCATGAATTCGAACAGAAATCTGTATAAACCCTTCTGCCCAATGCTCGAACCGGGATCAACGCACACATTTGACGACAATCATCCTCATAACGATCAACGACTCAGGCAAAACGATCTACTTGCCCGGTAGACCGCACCACCGAGAATTAAGCCTCGCGGCGCTGCCTGCCATACCATCCTGATCAACTTTACACGCTTCACAGATCTGCAACAACGACGTTCACTGCCATTCTCACATCAGTGAGCTACGTGAGTTCTAATCATGAGGCCTGCCTGCGCGCGACACCGAGCGAACCGCGTCGCTCCCCAAAACTTGCGCCGAAAGCTGCACAAGACGTCTACGTCAACTGTCTATCGACAAATGATCCACTTGTGGAGTCCGAAAAACTGCAACTGGCAAACCCCTCAGCGAGAAGAGGCCTTGAGGAACCATCCGAACCTCGCCACCGTGTCCATAGTCCCAGTCAAGATCGTGACTACCACCACGTCACCTATCGTTGACGTTTCCAAGGCGGAGGATGCGAATAAGTTGCTGACGATACTTGCGGTCGACGCCAAGGGACGACACAAAAGTCCCTGACTTCTTTTGGTGGACCCCACAGATTCACCAAGGCAATGCTGAGGGTAGAAGCCAGGCATGCCTTTGCCGACAAGCTCGAAGACCAAGGCCAAGAAGGAGGCACCGTATCGTCGCCAATTTAAAACATTTTTGAACGTTCCGCTTTCTATCGATTCCGAACAGGAACAAATCAGTTTTTTGCCAAATAAATAGATTCAGAAAACTCTGAAGTTCATATAATTGTCCTTTTTATTCTCCATGGCCTCATTAATGGCTTGAATGCTCATTGATGTTGATTGCAAACAGCATCGGTAACCTCAAAATCTAATGCGACATCTGCCAAGTTCGTCGAAATGCGACGCAGTTCGCCTTCGGCGACTCAAAATGCGCTGGGATAATTGTTCATTTAACCGCATCGAGACACTCTTGGATGTCACCCCAGTCGCGATTTCCCTTACGTGGCACGGAGGATGGTTGTCGACGGGGACTGAGGAAAACCATTAGAGCACATGAAAATGCTTCGTCGTTCAGCTCTAAAGCGATTGTCGACCACGACAGAAACGATTCACGTTGTCTGCAAACCACAGCGAAAATTCGTCGCTCACATCGTTGTACTGACGTTCTCCCGACCACTGAAGATGGAACTATTCACTCAAACCGACGCGCCTGTAGAACACGATCACTCGGAACACCAAACTGATGCTGCACCATCGAGAAGATCCAACCGCCGAGCATCGAAAACGGCGCGCACTCTCGCGAACGAAACGCAAGAACACTCCGTTCGCACTCACAAGACCCAGACTATGATCCACAAAACGAAACCCGTGCACGGCGTGCGTCAACTCAGGCCAAGAGACGAAGAACACTGCGGTTGCAAACTTCCGAGCCCAGCAGCCCGGCTGAACCCAGTCTGCCGTTACGCCGAACAACCCGACACCGGCACTCAAACTCGACTCGCGATGCAACACTTCAAGGAGTTGTACGACCCTCGGAGACCTCCACTACAGAACCAAGCTCACCACCAACAGGAATCGCTCTTCAACAACTTGGACAACATGCAGCGGCGAGTGCTCTACAGATGTCTCTTTATTGTAGAAATATCGACGAGCACTTCTTAGGCCCTATGAATCATGAATGCGAGCACTGCGCAGCGAAACACTTTGCGATAGAGTGGAAGCCCCAACATCCACGCTTATATCTCGACTGCTGCAATCTAGGTCGGATCAATCTGACGAAATTCCAGACTTTTCCCCCTCTCTTGAAAGCGCTCTTTGCCAATGAGTCGCCCGACGACCCACAGTTCCAACGACTCCGCACGAATCGTATAATCTGTCTCTCCATGAACTTGAGGTCAATTGGTCAGTCTGAAGTTTAGAAAAGGTGGACATTTGAGTCGATTTGATCGAATCACGTGGAAGGGACAAGCCTTAGAGTTTGTGTCGTCAGCGAAATACCTAGGCATTCGCCTCCAGACCACCGGGACGTGCTTTACGGAACACGTAGAAGAAACATGCTGTATAACGCTGGCAGCGATGTACACAGAGGCAGGGGACCCGTACAATCTCTGGGTCGAAACCGCCTTGAAACTGTTCTATATAAAAGCACTACCCAAGCTCTCGTACGGAATGGCCCGCTTCTGGGAGCATCTCACAGTGTGAAACTTCGAAACGTACGAAAAGTGCTTTTGCACATACCTCAAACGCACATTTAGAGTCCCGAGGAATGCACACAACCGGTACCTCTACGTGATGGCCCAACTCGAACAACCGTTCGTCGAAACTATGAGGTTGCACCTGAGATCAGTCGTGACTCCGGCAATGCAAGAATACCTAGATCAATGGGCAAGAAAGTACGAGGAAGCCGTCGCCCTACTCAAAGATGATCCCATCATCGCCAGAACAAAAGAATTGAGCGCGCCGCTATTCCCGAAGAGGCATCTCTTCACGCGTTATGTTGTACATGGATACCACTACGGCCTCTGTAGAGTAGATGGATACCACGATCCAACGGAAACATGTGTGTGTAAACTCTGCGGACAATGCTGCCCGCGCTATCATGCCCTAGTCTGTGATGCGAAACCAAAATTCAGTGAGCTAGGGAGAACGAGCTAGGTTCTACTATGTATTGACATGCAATAAATAATGATTATTCAATTGGTCAGTCTTTTATCAATCGAGAAGCCATGGATCGCCCAGCAGTCAGTCAATCGCATGTTTGAAGCGATAACACAACCAATGAGATCATTCACGGTTACGACGCTTGCTGAAGTCAGCAAGCAAAATTTAGATTGCACCGCATCAGAACTTCGGTTCACGCTAAGTCGAACAGCCCTCTCTTTCGAACGACTGCTATAAAAGCCCTCTTGCTGGATGGCTCCAACGACTCTATCCCGCGAAGACAGTGGTTCTCAGCCACTTCGTGGAAACAGTTCCCATATTCTCGAGTACAAAGGCAGCATGCGCGATGCAAACTCGTCGTCTGCTTATTCGCCTGAACGTCTCCGTAGAAACTAAGCAATCTGAGAAATATCTTGTCGAAACAATTTTTTTACTAACATGAGTGATTCGATCGTTTCATGGAGCATGGCAGTTTTACCGGCCGTTTTGAGGGAGGTGTGGTACCCATCCTGAGGTCTCCTGTGGATCGCCACCGAGATAATCGGGAGCTGGAAGAATCACTTTCGAGGAATACTGTATAAACTTCTTTGCTCCGGCAAGTGCATGTGGAATGGTGAAAGAAAACCCTCGGCTTCGGACATCTCTTTGTCAGCTTTTGCATCTCTGCGAGATCATATCCTCGAACAGTTTGCAGTGATCGACGCTGAGTTTGTCCGTGAGATTTTCGGGAGTCACAAAGTCCTCACGGTTTGAGAACGCACAGCGGCGCCTTATTCCAGGAGTTCGCGATTTTGGAGATGTTCCACAAAACATCGCGTAGCTGTCTATCAGACGGGAAGAAGGGTAGAATCACCCGCTTGGCTGGAGAATTCCTCATTTCCAGCCGACTTCGAAGTGGTCGAGGGAGAATGACCCCTCGTCTTAGAGAAGCACGGGTTTCCGTCCGGCGGCAGTTTCTCGCCATATCCTTGGAGCAGGGCAGAGTTCTTTACCAACCGCTTTGTAGCCCTGGGAGGTGTGATACTCATCCTGAGGTTTTCTGTAAATCGCTACCAAGATAATAGGGAGCTAGAAGAATGACTTCTGAGGAATACTGTATAAACTTCTTTGCTTCGGCAAGTGCATGGAGAATAGTGAAAATAGAAAACCCTCGGCTCCAAACATCAAATTGAGATTGCTAATAGGAAATCTTGACCGGATATCCTCTGTTCCAGGCCGCAGGTGCAGAACACCGCTGAAATATTCTCTGTCGGCATTAATTCCCCTAAAGAGAGTGAGACTTTCCCCAAAAACCCCATTCATTGCATAAGCTTGAGAGGTTTGTCCCGATATTCTCAAACTCATGAGTCTTCCCGCCATTTTCTTCTTCAACCCTGTACTCTTCATAGAAGCTTCGCTGAGCTCAAGCGTCTGACATTCGAGGGAAAGGGATGTCGGGCTCGTGGTTGGCGGGCTCGCGGTTTGCGGGCTCATGGTTGGCGGGCTCATGCTGGCTGGCTCGTGGACTGGACCCCTTGGTGGTCGGTTCGTATTTTGAATCTCCGGCCCCATAGTAGCACGTGCCATTTTTCAATCGAGTAAACACTAGCGGGAGCTTCTTTTTCTTCCGTCGAGTAGCGTCTCTGTGTTTCCGTTAACGACGCCGACAAGTATGCCACTGGAATCTCTCGATCTGCGTGTTTCTGTAGGAGGACTGCTCCGACTCCGAAATCCGACGCATCTGTCGCCACGATTATTCCTTTGGCTGGATCGAATATCGCCAGAGGCTGGGCGTCTATGATGTGTTCTTTGATTCTACGGAAAGCGGTTCGCTGTTCTTCCTCCCACACGAATTTTTCACCATTTTTTAGCAGTCTCCTGATAGGCTCGACTATGTCCGAAAATTTTTTCACGCATTCGAGATAAAAAACCTGTTGTTCCTAACAAGGACCTCACTTGCGACACATTCGAGGGTTCCGCCAGTTTTTTTATGGCTTCGATGTTGTCTCGACAAGGTTTGATGCCTTCTCCAGAGACTACTAAACCAACAAACTCGACCTTTTTGACCCCGATTGCACATTTTGATTTTAACCTGAGACCAGCTTTCTCTAATCGACACATGACCTCCCTAAGTCTACGATCGTGTTCGCTTCGAGTCTTGCCGAAAATTAGAACGTCGTCTAAGTAAATGAGAACCCCGTCGAACCCTTCCAAAATTCGACTCATCATTCTTTGGAAGGCCGCTGGAGCCGTGGCGAGCCCGAAGCAAACTCTTTTGTATCGATATAATGAAACGCCACAGGATATTTTTGTTGCTCAGAAATTCCTGGAATTGTTCACGAGGTTTCGTGGTTGCACTTTGACTTGTCGTCAACGTCGACACATGCCATCAGGGGGCACCAAACCGCGGCTATTAACCGTAATATCTTGCGGTTTTTTTGCGGTTTTTTAACCGCGGTTAATAACCGCTGGGAGGTCTAATAGCAACCCTGTTGTAGGGTACTTCGATGAGTTCAGCCGTTTCAGGTGGAGCTAGAAGCTCTTCGTAGTCGGAGTCCATGCATTCCGGTGTCACAAAACCCGCGGTGCTGGTTGATTGACCGGAAACCGAAGCTGTCTCGATGTTCTGCTCAACGGTTTCCGCCACACTTTGGTACATGAGTACGCGACACGATTCACAGAACTTATCGCCGATCCTCACGTCAATGTTCGGGAACGCAGCTTGGTACCGTTGTGCCTTTTCGCTGCTCCTGACGACGTTCACGCGCTTCTTCGCCGTTTGCCACTTTCTACAGGCTTTGCACTGAACATTCGGCATTATCACGAATGAACGGTGTGGTCTGAGGTGAAGACTTGGCAATGATGAGCTTGGAAAAAAGGAACGCAACAACGTGAACTCCGGGATGAAGAGTTTCCGAACGGTTCTTCTCTGGACGGCCGACGCGCGGTGTTCCATCGGCACGCCGGCTTGTTTACACACAAGGAGCTCGCGTCTGCTTGGAACGCGGGAATATTCGAATGATGATCGCCGCGGAAGCTGGCGATTCATCGGAAGAAGATGACAGCAATGAAGACTGATAGCGCAGCGATGGCTTTTCATTACAGGAATCGATTGGTAATGCATGCTCGTAGGATAATAGCCTCCAAATTGAGGGCTTCTGATGAAAAAAACTCAAAAAACGACCCAATACCAAAAAAATCGCAAAAAAACGTCATTCCCTGACGAAAATCGTGTTTTTTCCCATAGAAACAAACACCCCAGGACGGTGACTCCTACACGGTTTTGTAGCGCTCGTTTCCAGCTTTCAAACGCGACAAAGCGCGACTCTCTAGCTCATTTCGTTTTCGCACAATGATTGTTCAAGTATTTCAGGTGTTTTCAGGGGTCCGGGTTCTTCTTCATTTTTCTTTCGCATACCATTCGGACATGAAAGGCGATTGAGATGATCTAAATGCGGGAAGATTCTCCTAAGGAGTAGGGCATCACGCCATGCAATCCATTTCAAAATCGGAGCTGTGGCCCAAAACACCCCCTTACCCAGCTGTACCCTTCACGGGAGGAGCTCTCATTCAATTTTTGAACTCGAGTGATACACATGAGGGGTCAGTCGAGCCGATTTCCGAAGCCCCGCCGAAACCTGAAAAATCCTGTCCAGAAGCGCGATTTAACGTGGGGTGAAACTTCTCGACGTGAACTGTATTCCCAGAAGACGAACCGAATTCCGGGGATTCCTCTAAAGATTCCAGTTATGGCTCGTGGGACGGATCCTGTTTTGCGAATTTCTACCAGGTTTGACACTCCGAGGTGACGGTGTGATGGTTGACGAATTCGGAGAAGGAGGATCAAGAATGAGACATCGAACTTTGCGGGCCTGTGAAGTTTGAAGCCGCGCTGCGACACTTCCGAGTGAGTGAGACACATTACAAACAACGATGTCGCCCGAATCATGAGCTGTCATCTATATCGCGGAAAGAACCGGCTGATTTTCGGCTGGGGATATTCATAGCCCGGGAAATGAGTACGACACCGAGTTCCTTGCGCCGCAATCGGTATTCGGTTGTTGTCGTTTTGACGCGTCTAAACGCTAGAAGTCTGCACGAAGCAAAGGGGAAGGCCGCGAACTCATAGATGACATGAAGAACTTGAAGAAAATACCTGAAACGAGCACCAAAGGAGTGCATGCGTTTCGGACGCGCCGTGGACTTCCAATGGCCTTTAGATAGATAATATGTACATTACTTGGTTTCCTGGATAGAACCCCGCTCAAATCAAATTCTCGATCACCTGGTTCAAAGTCAAGTTTTTCGGTTCTCAAATACAATAGGCCTCGAAATATGTAAATCAAAGCTTACGTTGTCGACACCCAAAACACCTGTTGAAAGATCTCGAGCCTCCCGAGAACGACAGCGGAAGGCTCTTTCCTAGGCGGCAAAATGTCTCACTGCCAGACACTCTTCCGGTAGATTTTGTCTGCGATCCATTCCTAACAACAGGGGTGGATCCTCCGGGAGATAATCCCGATCCTTGTAGTAATGCTCAGTTCAGTCGAATATGAGAACGTGCGACACTTCAGTTCCTACAAAATTTCTTAGAGAATGAATTTGGTCATGAGTGTAATGCATGCAATCGCTTGTGATTTGTGAGTTATTCGAGGCCGGTCTATTTGGGGATGGCTAGTTTGTTGGCTGAGCATTTCCCTGAGGAGAACACTGTTCAGTTTGAACATTGCAGCTGCTATTTCGAACGGTTTGGATCTCATGAAGTCTTAAATCTGAGCAAGAGAAGTGGATATCGGTACACGCCGAAACCGACCAATTTACCTGAGTTGGATTCTCTGACTGAAAGACTCATCTCGTCACGAATTCCTTTCATGCAATCACGCCATTTACATCACGAGGGCTGCTGCGGTATTGTCGGTCAGGTTATCAACATATCCATCGACGTCGATACGATGCTCAAGAGACTGCCGAGATCTCTAGATAATGTCTCATGTCTCATGGTTACCACTCTGTCTGGCATGGATCGCAGGAGCCCCAATCGAGTCGGGCAGGCATAGCCGATCAAGCCGAACACGATGAATAAAACCATCACGTTGTATCCGATAAGCTCGAGGACTATAGAAATCTCGCAGATTTCTTCCGACCCGAAACACGCATGACTCTGCAATGACGACTTTTCGTAGTTTGTTCAGAATTGGCTTCCGCTAGATAGGAGTCAATTTCATTCCGTTTCGAGATTCAAGTCACAGCATTGAAACGGACCGTTTTCCACGCAATTCAAATGAGGAGAGAATCTCCGTCTGAGTTTCTATTTTCACGGAATCGATCCCAAAGTGTTGAGTGGAGAATTCTGTTTCATATTTTGGTTCGCCTGCTTCCCCAAGACCTCATGAGCTACTTGTATAACGCAAGATTCGTAACGAATGTGTTACCACGAGCGGTGTTTCCATCGTGGATTTCCATTGTATTTTGAGATGCATTGAACTTTGTCTGATCAGATCACTGGCGCTATAAAAGAAAAGGAGTGAGCTCAATCGTCGCGAACGGAATCAGGCGACGGACTGCTTGTACAGTTCTCAATTCAGATGCGCCCAAGTTCACCGTAAAGTTAGAACGGCGGCCCCGTCTGAGTTTTGAGTAAGATCTGCTGAAACTCCTAAGAGATGCTACTACTTCCATGTTCGCATCTCCTGTAATGGAATCAATATTTCGTCAAGTCAGTCATGGTCCACTTTTCAGTTTTCACGCAATTTCGAGGATCACACCGCTGAAAGAGGTGAACTTTCTGAACACATGCGATTGACGTAATCGCATGTGTTCAGAAAGCTAGAAAATCTCCTGCGGGAAAATCGATCGAAGTGATCATCATGCACGAATTATGGAAGAAAACCGAAGAAACTAAAGTTTCGAACAAAGAGGATTGTATAGAATTTATTCCATCAAGCTCTCCGAGAGATCGTCGATTTGCGGTCATCCAGGTCTTATGGTCTAACGAGTCAAGTCTCCGAAGAAAGTGAGGTTCGGAAGAAAAACTGCGGAAGATGTGAAAGTACATACTAGTTTAAGAATGTTCAAAACCCCGAAAGCTTCATCGGTTCAATCGAAACACGAATCGATTCTTCATCGCGGTGGTCCGCGCCCTCAAGTCTCGAACAACATCGAGTGCGGCCTGAGCGAATGCACTTTGCGCTCGTGTCGCTCCACGCGCAGTTTGTACAGAGATTTGAATGAGCACACGCGGCACCCGAAGGTTTGAGGCTCCCCGGGGTGTTCTATGATGTTGTCGCCTCGATGTATCCTCTCGAAGTGAAGGTGCTCGATTGCATGAGCGACAGACTCCATGGCGTCCCTCGCAGCGAAGCCACAAAAGCGGCACATCAAAGGGTTCATTGTTGTAATTTTGTTGAGACGAGGGTGTCGCAACGCGAGCAGCGGCAACTTCACGTGTTCCAGGGCAGTTTTTCACTGATGAGCAACTTGCTTATCGGTTCTATTGCAGGAGCAACAAAAGATGCCTTTCCTTGGCGGTCGGAGACGGATGCTGCAATGGAAGAAACTCGACTCCAGTATTCTACATCGATTGCACGATAATTCATGGACGGACTTCCTTTCGTAGAGACACCGCGAGACATACCAACACAAGGATGCCGATAGATATACAGACAGCTCTGACAAGATCTTCACCGGAACGGGCTCCGAATGTTTATGGTCAGCCTCTGCAGGCGGGTCAGCTTTTAAACTCTCGCTGGAATGATACTTTGAACTCTCGGTCGCTAGAATCATCGTCTGAAGTTCCATCTGATAAGCTTGGATTCTCCGACCACTACACTGCTCAGCAGCTACTGGAAGAGCAGTTTCAAAACATGAACGAATCGAATTTACAAGTGGGGTTCTACAATTCGAGGGGTTTCTCTCGACGAAAACATCCGTCCGATCGTAAGAGGTCTAATCCTGGAACGAAATTAAAGTTATTCTGTGGCCTGCAAAGAGTTCTGCAAAAGGAGTGGGCCGAAATAGGACACGCATTTCCAGGAAAACTGACGAATCCGCCGCTGTGATAGCCGCGAAAGGGAATTCCTCCGAGGAACGTCAGGTCTGAAACCTCCAACCTCGTAGTTCGTGATCGGTCCCCGACCGATTTCCTTCGGGTCTGAAATAGACGTCGGACTGAAGTTTGACCTCGAACTTCGCCCCTCAAAAAAGAATGTTTGACGATTTGTGTTCTTCGCCGCGTAACGGTAACAACGACGTGGCGGAATTTTCTGGATTCCGTGGAGACTCCTGATGTCAACAATGCCCATGATTCAAGCGGAGAATTTCACTAGGGGAGCATGTCTTCACCAACCGCACGACACGTGCCCGCGGGTTCATTCTCGAATTTCAGTGCGTGACAGAAATTAGACACCACGTTCATATTACCGATGAGCACATTCAGGTGACCGGTGTTGTCGTATCGTGAAGCGTAGTGTCTCACTTCCAGGTTCAAATCAACGTGTGAAGATCCTCTACTTCGATTCATACGGTCCCGGTTATTATTCTTACTCTGGTTCGTCTCTGACCGATCGGTACAAACAATCAGACTCCAACTTGACGTTCCTTTACCTCAGATCTTTTTCTTTGGATCGGGATTCGGCGCGACATTCACGGTTGGCATCCAACCTCATTTGTCGTTCCTCATCGGCTTCGAGCAACAGGTCTCTCTTGAGGCTGCATTCACGGTTCACCTGGAGACGGGCTTCTCGCTGTTCTCGCGTTTCTATTGATCGAACTTGCGCTTGGTGTTTTCGCTCCGCCTCGAGTCTCAGTCCTCGTTTTCATCCGTTTGTTGAGCTCGACGTTCACGAATGGCTTCCAACCAAACTCCACGTTGTTCCTGTGTCTCAACGGCCAGCACTCCTACGTGCCATACTGGGTCGCTTTCAAACGTCCTCCCACGCTCGTCGAAATAAGCACTCCCCAAGCTCCGACGAAGGTGATGAACAACAAAGTTCGTCATGGATATCAATGGGAAAAAACGTTCTTTCTTAGACCAATGAGTGTTCTAACTCACTCCTCGGAAACTTCTCCATGGCTCAAACTTTCAAACTCATCGACTGTGCAGTTTCTGAGATTAGCTCAGACAGAGAACGAATGAGTTGAAGTTAGAAAGACAGACAGACATATAGATTTATAGATTCATCATCAAAGAGATCTGAATTCTATCATCCATTCAAAACGGTGGAGATCGACTTTGACGGAGAAATGTTCCACCTTCATTTTGATTTCAGGCTGTATTCGACTAACACTATCGATCTGATAGTGATTATTAATGGAATAGAGCCGTTTGGAGGACGTCGTTCATTGAAGAAAAAAGCCATGTTGGCATCGGGCGAAGAACAGGAACTGATCCGTGAGAAATGAATCTGACTCGAGTTACAATAGATTGCTGGAAGCAGTATTGACGGTTTGAGTATCGTTCAGCACGGGGAGAAAAATCCAAAATCTCAAGTTCAAAGAGTGTGGTGAACATGCCCGGAGCTCAGGTCGTGGGGAGCGCAATAACGAGAAAGGAAACGGGCTCACCGCCGCGCCGTCGGAAAGCACCACCATACGATCTTTCATAATCGAGGAATAGTTGTGGCCAATGAACAGGAACTCATCGATTGCTGCACCCAGATTACGGACGGTCTCAATTCATTTCTAAATCACTGACGAGAGAGCCGAGTGGTCTAAGAATCATGGTAGCACACTTTCGAGCGGCAGATCGTTTGTTCGAATGTCGTCACCGACCGATTCCTTCGTAGATGTCTTCTATGGTTCCCATCTCTGTGAGGCAAATATCTGGTTCCAGAAAAAGAAGGAGTTTCTGATACCAGTCCCACAGGCTTTCTGGTAGCAGAGACCATCTGGTCTCAGATGACCCCCGGTACCTGACCTCCGCAACACACGCTGTAAGCGCCTCTAGCCGAGGGCCGGGCGAGAAAAAAAAAAGATCCGCCGACCGACGGTAGAACCATGACGAATCGAAGTGGGTGAAAAAGGAAAACGAACTTCTGACAAGGGAGAACGTTCGCACAGTCAGTGTTGTTGTCGTTCGTCCCTTGCTTCTGTGCAGCTCCTTCGTCGTCTAAGATCTCGCGATCAGATGCATCTACAACCTACCATGCATCTACCCATTCAAGAGAAAATCAATCCCCTATTTTCTCGGCAGTTTACTTATACCATCTTATTTCGTTTGGGAAAATTTTCGTGCAAGGTTCGAAGAGAAATCGAAAAGAAACTTGGAAAGTAATTTAACAGATGGGTCTTTGATTATTGTTGATGGAAAGAATTGGTATTTGTAAGCGCAATACAAGTACCGAGCTGCAAGCTGATCGATGTCAGAAAACTTCTGATCAAATGCTTATTATAACTCGAGGCCGTTCTATCACGGAATCGGAGCGTTAATTTCTCGAGACGAACGTAAGCGTCTGGTCGTCGGACTAAACTTGAAATGCGAGAGCGAGCAACAGCGCGGTCTATTTGTTATATCGCCAAATGAGAGCACTCATTTATTAAACATCGACATCAGGCTCACCATCGAACTAAAGAACGCAATCTACTTGCCGATTTCTCGCCATTTCCCAAATGAACCCGCAGTACTTTTGTTTTTCCAGAATTCCAGATGCATAACGTCACACTTCCATCTAGCTATTGCCTGATGGATGATTCGCGAAGTTCTTGCTCTAATTTTGTACTTTTTTATCCTAATTCTAGAGGTCTTCACGAGCCTGAAATATTGTTGGTATATCAAGGAAATCCATCGAGTATTTTTTTCGCCGTTCTCGGAAAGATGAAAAAATGAGGTGGGACATTTGGGATATGGGCTCTTCGGTTCCGTTCTTGTATTTAAACGAATGCAAAGCTTTCACGAGAAAAATATTCCATGGAAGAGGGGTTTACATCGTTCGATTGCCGTTGCAGGAATCATCAAACAGAGCTTGTTGAACAGCCTTTTGAAGGGAAGAGCTTGAGTTTATACTCGGTGTTGAGTTGCTGACAGGGAAGCTTTAATCTCATTGTATTACAATTCTGAATTCACATTCTATAGCGTCAAGCACCAGCAGGCGATCACCAAGGATATTAACGTGTACTAATGCAAGTGAAATGCAACTGTAATCATTGCAAGGGAATCCACAGGATTACGTCAAAGCCGACTGAATGATATTTTGCCTCATCATGGAAATAACGATTATCGAAAATGGCTCTATCGGTGTTCCGTTTGATCCACACACCATCTTCAGCGAATCGGAATTCCCGCCTGCTCCCAACAGTCATCTATTCCAATCGGCAAGGACGTTCGATCCTGGTTGCTTGGGGTTGTTCATTCTCAGATTACAGTTCTGGCGATTCAACGCGAGATTCTCTCATGGATTTCACTTGCTGGCTCCGACCACCTGCTCGTAAGAAGGAGGAGGATCGTCGAGATGGTTTTGGGATGCTTGAGATGGCGTTGGATTTGCTCTGACGGGGATCGTGACCGCGCGGTGCACGTCGGGAGAGTTCGCATCCCGGAGATTTCTTCTTAGATGGTTCGCGAGAGCTTCGCGGCGCACCGGCAGATCGCGAGCACGCTGTCGTCTCGAACGAGCTGGTGACTGAACCTTTCGTGTGCAATGCTTGATCAACAACAGAAAGAGGGAAAATATGGTCATCACGCCGACGGTAATCAGCGCGATGGTCACCATTTGACTCGGGTTTCTGTCGACGAAGATACTCATCACACAAATACCTGCGGATGTGATCAGAAGCTTATTCAGAATTCAAAATGAAGACATCGGGTCTTCATCGAATGAAGGAATGAGATCCAACGAGAAAGTCTCCTCGCAACAGCGTCCGTGATCAACAAACCTGGCTCGTAGCATTTCCTTCTGTCTCTGAAGTCACATCTTAACGAGTGGCCGATTATTCTGAAACCCGAAAGAGGGAAAACCGTGGAACACTTCCACT
Source organism: Neoseiulus cucumeris (assembly GCA_021527715.1). Lineage (NCBI taxonomy): Eukaryota > Metazoa > Arthropoda > Arachnida > Mesostigmata > Phytoseiidae > Neoseiulus > Neoseiulus cucumeris. The sequence continues at coordinate 351,408 of JAJSRV010000036.1, read as the reverse complement.
CAGGAGGAACGGCTCTCATGTAGTCTGCAATGGGTGTCAGCGTTACTTTAATCAATAGTTCGCGGTACCCGGGAACTGGCCGAGGACCAGAAAACGAAGATACCCACTCTTGTTGATGCAACGCACTTCGCTCGGTGTGCCGCTGAGTTCGCAATCGACACACACCAACTTATCACAACCAGACTGAGGCTTCGCGTAAAACTTCATCGAGTTCATCTCACTCAGCGTTGTGCAGGCTAAATCGTCTGCAACGTAAACAATACTTCTCGAAATCAGAAGCTGATATGTACTCCAGAGAGATAGACTTGATTGAACCTGAATTGATGGAGCGAGACTTGGAGATTGTTCGAATTCGGCTGGCGCACTTTCGACCGGAATGTTCATTCCCAACTTGTTCCACTCACGGGGAGAAATCGGTCCATGATTCCCGTTCTGGATACTGACGCTCTTGCCATCAACATCCTGAAATTGATGCGGGATGTGTGCGCGAGGTGTAACTGTCGCCGCTGAAGATGACCATTCCACGGACTTGCTTCCTGTCGGAACGAAGCATGCGATGAGTGCCGAAATCGGAAAGAACCATCTTGATTTCATGCTGACTCCTGCGCTACACAAGTTACACCGCGAAATCGTTGGAATTCTCGTTTGAGCGGTCGGCGCGCTGGTTCGTCTAAAGCACGGTAATCCTTTTGATCCTCTGAGTGAGTTATCTTGGAAACAGCGAGAGAGGAGATGAAATGATTATCGCCACTCAGCTCTCGCGGTCAATAATAAGCGCCATGCGACGAGCATTATTCTCCTTTTCGAAGCCCCACAAACGCAACTTCAACATTGATTGATGTATCGCAGTTCGTACTGAAGACGATCGCCCTGAGACTTGTTTTCGCTCAAATCCTTAAGAATCCACCTACCTTTGCCATCGGGCCGATGTCTACGTCAACGCAACGTGATGTCGAGGCGAAAGCCGCCGCAACGTTGATCAGTTTGGTGGAAAGCTATTTGGAGTGTCGACCGCGGGGACTTCCTTTCTTTTCCTTCTGCTTACAATTAGGAATATAACCAGCGCCGATTCCCAAGGATTTCGGATTCGAGTTCTCAGAACATTTGGTCAGACCGGCGGTAACCGCGAGTACACAACAGGTACTTGTGTAAGGGTGGCAAGCTTGTTACGTCCATGATCGAATGTTCAGCATGAATTCTAACTGTGACCTTAGTCTGAAGCAATAGTTCTGATAAGTCTCGGGGATAGCCATCCCAATGGCTGTCAAATGGGAGAGAAGCGCGAAATTCTCAGGTTCGACTCGTTTTCTCCATGAACGGAGCCCAACCAGATACCTCGAATCGGACAAAAAGTCGGCGTACGAACCCTCCAAGGAGTCCCTCCAGGAAATATGAGAACTGAACCTGTCAGCGAAAACGCTTTACTTGAGTCATCAATGATCAAATGTATAAAGCCAATCTCGACGATGCGGGGTACGAGAGAGAAAATCATCGCGACGTTTGTTTTCGTGCGATCTGATCATAAGAAGGAAGCTCTTCAGGGTCGTCAATGAAGGGAATATCCTTTAGGTCTGGATCGAAGGGTGACTGTCCCCGTTCAGCTGCAGTCGGCTCACGCGGAACGAGATCTCCAAGTTTCTCATCAGAGGGCACTGGAGAACAGTCCTTTCGTAGCCTTGTCTGCTCGATGCAATACCTCATTCCGAAGAACACGAGGATCCCGATTACGACGACGAAGAATGTAACCGCCATGACATAGCCCCAAAGATAGCCGGGCGATGCAGAAATTCTCAGAATACATGAACCTGTAAAGTGGAAACTCTGCCAATCCTATTCTCTACAATCTCCCGGAGCTTCTGAATACAGCTCCCTGCTTGTTACTTGCTCAATCAAAGTCACGAACCTTCCTTCACACAGTTCTGAAAGTAAGACGCGCGATCGGCGACGCAGTCGATATCGAATCGATCTATCGTGATGCCCCTCATCTTGAAATCGGCCTCACACGTCCATAGAGGATACGAAACTTCAGCTTCTCCGAATCCTGAGGAAACGCGAAAAGTCAAAGACGTCCAGAAGCGTGCCTCCAACATTAGACGAGTTCTTCATGTTCGAAAACAATGATCCTTGATCGTCCAATTGTTGAAACTGACTTTCATTGACACAAGTTGCCTTGTCCGGTGTTCCGAATTCCTGACAATTAGAACATTGCAACTGTCTGATGCCACCGACGAGATCTGAGTTCCGTTTCGCATCAGAGCTCGATGAAAACGTCATGGTGGACACCTGATGCAAATCGATATAGCCATCTGGAACGTCAACAGGAGTAAGAATCCGAATCTCCTCCGATAGAGCTACTTGCGTCACCTATCTCCGAACCAAGAAAAGATGACGCCTGAGGTGAGCGTTCAAGAATCGCAATAGTTGTGCGACTCGGAGATCTTGCACCGTCCTTCACGTGGAGGGATGCTTCGCCAGGAATCGAAGTCATACTGATCACTCACGTTTACAAGTGTAGTCCGCAGAACGTGCCGAACGCAGCGGAAGTCTGGTTGAAGGCGCCTTCGGAATGAGGAGTGAAACGGGTGCTGCATATGCGCTCTCGGAACACCGGATACACAAAAGCACGGACAAACTGAGCAAGATGCACTTGGAATTCATTTCCAATCAAAACTGAAGTTCTCGAAACTCTTCTTTGATCTCTAGCTATCCTGGTCCAAGACGCTTGAGTAATCCTGCAAAGCCGCCCTTCTCTCCTTGGAACAATTGACAGCAAGACAGAGATAAAACCGGAACTTCTTCAAAGCAGCTTTAATTCGCAGCCTTTCGCCTCGCTCTATTTCGTCCCGGGTGGAACCGATCGCCAAACATAAGCTACAGAATATTTTCTATCGGTCAGCTTTCCGAGATCAACGCTGATCCCTCAAGACACTGAGTCGCCGCTATTTCATCATCTCGGAGGCTCAGCTTCAGGTTCTAAAAAGGGATCCGAGACCGAGGACCAGAATAGAAATCTATAAAGTGTTCGTGCTTACAGCATCATTTATTCAGTGATAATGACAGTGGCAATGGAGTGTTTTGTTGGATTGGACGCTTTCTGCACGTCTGTTGTGGATGATAGAAAAATGCCCCAAATATGAAATCAGTAAGGGCGATGTCTGTTGTATCCACCGCCTCCACGGTCTCCGCGATCTCTCCCGCCGCCTCCGCGACCACCATCTCCACCACCTCCACCGCCGCCGCCGCCAGGTTTGGGAGTATCGCATCGGTTACAGCTGTTTCTCCAACTGAAGTTCTTGTTTCCTGCGAGAATGAATCAATAACTTGAAATAAGTTCCGAGTTTTCCCTAAGATATCCGGCAAAATGCCATACCTTGCGAAACACTGCGTCAAATCAATTTGAACTGCAAGAGATCTTACCACAGGAGTCGCAGGGCCAGTCTCCATCACGACCGCCTCCTCGATCATCTCCTCCGCGGAATCCACCTCCGCCACCGCCACCGCCACGTCCTCGACCCCGGCCACCTTTCTGGGGTGGCACCCAGGTCGACTTCCTCTGAGCAACTTGTACCTTGATTGTTTGTCCCATGAATTCTTTGTTATTGAACCATGAGATCGCTGAAGATGCCGTCGGTGGATCGTCGTAGGTGACTGTGGCTTCGCCTTTTCCTTTTCCAGAATCCTTGTCCTACAAATCGACAATGCTTGAAGGTTATCAAAAATTTCCTTCATCAAACGGCACGATTCATCCTCTCGATGTTGTCAATATCAATTTCTCTATCCTTGAGAACCTTGATGCCGAGAGTGACGCCAACGAACCTTGTAGATCCAGATCTTCTTCTTTCGCGTTTTTTTGTCGGTTTTGATTATTCCAATGGCGCCGAATTGCTCTTCGATTTGGTCTTCAGTCACCTCTTCGGGCATGCCTGTGATGAAAATCGTGTCTGGCATATCGTGGTCTTGAGATCCACCAAATCCCCCATCGCCGAATCCTCCGGATCGATAGTCTCCGCCGCGGCTGTCGCCAAAGCCTCCCCGACCTCCGCCCCGGCCGCCGCCACCGCCGCCGTAGCTATCTCTGTCTCCTCCGCGTCTGAAAGATCATGAAAAGCGCGATGTGAATCTGGGTCTTGGAATGATGTGCGGGAAATATCCAACAGATAAGTCGATCGTTCAATGCGTCTCACCCGCCATCGTCGCGACGTTCGTATCCAGACGAGCGTCTATCATTCCCGCGACCTCCGTAACCGCCGCCGCCGCCTCCTCCGCCGCCGTAACCTCCTGAACCTAGAAATGAGCCGGTGTCAATGATTGAAACTGCATCCCAACGACTGAACGATTGAGGAAGCAGCAAGTGAAACTGAAAAAGTGTTCAAAAGAGGCGCGACGACGTGGATCCCATGCCAGATCTCATCTCACGATCCGCGACATTCGATCCGGCGACAATAGCGATGAAGTTGCGATGAAGACTCATGGTGAAGAACTCCTTTCGATCCGATTGTCATCCCCGATACGAAAAACATTGCACATACCTGGCGAGGCTTACCTCAACACCTGAATCACCTCCAATGAATGCTAACTTGCACTCAACTTCATGAGCGTTGGAAATCTGTTCGAAAAACACTCCTCACGCGCATGTCAGGCCATGGAAATCACTAATCATGTATACAGGTTTCAAGCCGATATTTCTGCATTTCGTTCTGCTCCGAACGCTCGACGGGAGAACATGGTACAAGTATTCCGAGGATTTTAAGTCGACAAGATTCAGGGGGAATTCTTTCGACAGGAGGGAATCCCGTCGGAAAACGGATGGAATGCACATTGGGACTTTGAAAGAAACTGGGTTTTCTATGGAAGGGAACCGATCGAGAATCTCATGGCCTGGATGCTCGAGAGAGTCTATAGCAAACCTGTTTTGTCCTGAGCGGACTTTCAGAGAAAAACTCATCTATGATGACACACCCCTGATCGTGTATTGACTGACACGTACCTCCTCGGTTGCCCTGGCTTCCCTAAAATGCACAGAACACCGATGTGTTGGTTCATGGACGATATACTCACCTGCTGCCAGAACTACATGTAACTGGCTACCAAATTCTCGTTTTCTTTGTTTGCGCGTCGATAAAAAACGATCTAGGCTTGGAGCTGCTACCAAAAGGGCCGTCAGTGCCTGAATTTCAACACAGAAGTACGGCTGGGGGCGCGCTCTGCCTCAGCATTCTCCAAACGAAGAAGATGATGCTTGGCACCGAACCGCGTTGCATTCGCCTGGGCTCAAATGACGAGAGGATCGTCATGTTGAAAATTGGCCGGGCAACTTGAAGCAAGTCGTAGAAACTATTCCAATCATTCTCAATGCCGATCAAGAGGTCCCTGCGACGACAGGCGCGCCGGGGACACACAGCAAATCCTCGTAACGAAATATTCAATTTCGCAAAGGAAAGCACAATCTTGAAAATGGCGCGATAGGGACCGTTGGTTCCGTCGTTGAGGAATTCGAGATTTTCGACTGCTGACTCGAAGTTTGGTCGATGTCAGTAAAAGTGGCAAGTCGACAGAACGAAACCGAAGATTGAAAAGCATGTGGACGAGCATCTTAGTCCACCATCTAGTGGAGCTAAATGTTCAGTTTGCCGACACCGACACGTTGAAAAATTTATAGAACTCGCAAATTGATCGCTGCAACGTCTGCCGCAGCATTCGAGAGGCCATTCTCCCGCAACTTGTGTGATTTCGGGTCATTTATAAGACAAAGAGTTGCCTCGCAGCCGGCGCGAACGCTGCCGATATTTCGCATCGGTTCCAGCTCCTATCCAATCAGAGCGGGAATATCGAAAATCGAAGAATTTCCACGGGGTATATCACTTACGTAGCCTCCGTAATGTTGACCGTCACCGCCGTACATTTTCAGCGGTTGTTTCCTGGCTCCCTCCAACTGCTATTCGCTCGGAACGTTTCACTCCAGAAGTAAGATGTTAGCACTCAATGCAAGTGCTCCACACGCTCGCATACACAAACGCCGCTCCGCGCGGTAAATTCCAACCCTAAAGGACGGATGTGAACCGCCATCTGTGTGATAGCGCGTATCCCCTCAATGAATCCTTCCTATTCCTGATAGCCATAAAGATCAAGCCCGGAATCAGATAGAGGATCCCTCATGATAATCCTCATCTGATTGGCCTGGAAACCCCGAGATCCCGCGAAATATATTTCCGAATGGTTTTTTCTTGGGTCGGTGGCTACCGCCGGCGCGTTCACTGAACATTGAAATTGATTCGAACAAAAGAACGGCGTTCTTAGTAGAACGTGGGAACGTATGGTTTTCAAATGGAACGTGAGAACGCCATTGACGGCAACGGAGAACTCCGTTCAAAAAGAACGGGGCATGGAAGCCTGGAGATTCAATTCTGCGAGCGGGAACGAGAGAGCTGGTGATGATGATCTTTGCTGACCGGGGAACACGATCGAAGCCTTGCGGTGCCCTTTTCCTGAAGTTTTTGTGACAATCTGAGTCCGTTTTTTTGAACGGTTAAAATGAAATCGGTTTTCCCGTTCGCCGCTGACTTGGCGAACGGAGACGGAACAGAGCCTCCCAGAGATCTGGAAGAGGTCCAGGTCAATGCGGAACGACGCGAGAAATTGAATACCTAATACCCGTCTCAGAAAGCTGTAACATGTCGTTTCCGAGTCGCGCTTTTACGGGAAAAAATTACCCAAACTATGTCCTTGACTTGCTGTTCATTGTTTCGACTATCGTCAACGCGCTCCAGATATCTGAGAGTGGAGTTTGTGCACGTAAAAATACGCGGGGAAGCCCGAAGATAGAGGAAGCCGGTTGAAAGTCAGCCACTCGAATCAAATGCTCATTTTCGGTCCAAACGAATCGCTTTCAGAACAACATTATTCATCGAGACAATCGACATCAAACAATTCAATGGAGACCAGTGACGAGTAGGGCTGTAAGTTTGTCGCGGCACAAAAAAAAACAGAAATCGCGGAAAATCACGGCTCCAATTGCAAAACTAAGGAGAATCGCCGAGAAAATGCCGTAATAATCGCGAAAAAGTCGTGTTTCGCGACAAAGCTACAGCTCCAGTGATGAGATGTCCTCGCCAGCTTCTTTGGAAACTCTGAACAGTTAGAGCCGTCTCCATCCACGGCGTGCAGTAAACTCGGCTTCATGGTCTCCCAGGTCGAGTTAGATGTTTTTGAAGGCAAAACGATCCTTTCTTGACCCGTTCTTCGGCACTTCGACGGCACTTCGTCATCTAATCGTGGAATTTTGCGGCTCTATTGAGTCCTCAAACTCTTCTCGTGGTTGACCGACTCCGTTTCTAGTTCTTGCGGACGGTCTCACAGTAATGGGGCAAGCCGCCATTCGAATTTGGTTAGGAGCCGATCACTAGAAAGGTCTCATCGCCCAACCCTTTCAAACCCTCGAAAACTCTGAGAAATCCGCATAAAAAGTAGTTTTTTCCGGTAATGAAACGTCGCGAACGTTTCACGTTTTCGGTCAACGGAGCCTCGCCAAATTTTCATCCTGGAACGCCCCTAAACCCTCGCCGAAAACAAAAAGCCTCACAGAGAAGGAGCGGCGAGCTGCTCAGCAGCCACGGAGACCCCCTCAAAAGCCCAGAAGGGCGTAGAGTTTCCAGGATGTGGCAGATAAAGAGTCAACCAGTCAAGTTATTCGAGACAGTAAAGTAACGCAAGCGGCATCATTTCGTCAGTGTCAACGAATCTCTCAGAGGTTCAGCTCGAATTCTGTGGGGGTTCACAGTATATTCGAGTTTGGGAAAGCTCCACAAAGAAGTTCGAGAAGATCTCCACTCGTCGTTTTTAGAGAACGACGACTTCACTTTCTATCACGAACACAACTCCACGGACCCGATGAAGTCCAATCATTAAGTCGAGTCCAACTCCGCCTGACTGCTCACGCCGTTGACGTTTCGATGGAAGCTATCCTCTCTCGAGCGGGTTTTCTGTTCCCGACCGTAATATGGATGCAAGCAGCGACGCCGCCGATGACTTCGGACGGATTTGATATTGAACAGAAGCAGCCAGCTGAGGATCGGTCACGAACCGTCGCTATACGTGAGAAGAAATTCGATCATTGTTCCTTCAATGATCGAAGAAATTTATCGGGTACGTTTTGGACAACTCCGTCGTGAGATGGAAGCGCTCAGAAATAGAACCGCGCTGAGCTTGCGTTGAATGATGACAATGGGACCAAAAATCCGGAAACGGCGAAGATTTTCAGGGTTTGAACACCCTCATCCTCCCCGAGAGCTACAAATCTTAGCAACACAATCCGAATCCAACGTCCTCAGAGTCGCGTCTTCAGCTTTTCGGTCGATTGATTCAAATTATTCACGAGTTGACGGTTCTGTGTCGATGTGGTCCATTCCCGTCAAGTCCGAGTAGAGCTCACCGTACTTTGTGATCGGAGAAGGCTCAAGGTGTTCAAAATTTCCAAATGCTATTGGATTTCTATGGATCAGATTGGATGATTTCCGACCGGCCATCACAGGGCTTCTTCGCGTCTTTTCACACATACCAAGTTCACGATTGGATATGTAGAGCGCAGCGACGACGGACTGAACCATGAACTGCAAGTCAATAACAGATCTCGGGAACTTTTCTCCAATAAAATTGTGATAATTTCGGAAACGACAGATTCCAGCTCACTGAGGGAGGTATTATTCGATTCCTCGCTTCGTTCCGTTTCGACCCGGACCCCTTCCGGATCTCTAGAAAGTCAACCAATGAGCCTGAAGGCGGAAAACGAGCTGATATCACAGCCATAGCCGACCTCGAACATCGAATCTTCAAAATTGTGAAATTTCGTGAAGCGACCGCCCGGTTCCGTTCGCCAAGTCCGCGAAGATCATCGTCATCATGAGCTTGACTCTTGACCGCCTACATGAACCTCTTTCGAGTATCATCGCTGGTATGCAGAATCTAGATTCGGAGGAATCGATTGATTGATGGATGGATGGTTCCTCTTACGAAGAATCCTCCATTTAGAGTTGCTTTTTAGCTAAAAAGTATACCTCAGGGCTTTAAGCTCTCTGAGGAGGCGCATTTGTCAGTTTGAATCACGCGGGTGTTTCTTCCCGTCATCGAGGCGGTCTCTATTTACCTTGTTGAAACCGTGTGCGCGCCGCCATCTTGCTGTCTACATCAGAACACTGCCCCGAGGTCGGCGGAGAATTGGAATCAGAAAAAAATAACCGAGAGTTTCATGCTGTGGTGCAACTGAAAATTTCAGTGATCCGACGTCGCCCAGCATGAGCAGCAATCGAACGTGAGAGCGTCTTTGGATACTCAATCTATCTGAGCCTCTCATGATGGGTTCTACTCTTCTGCAAGAGTCTTGGGCAGTGGAAATCGGGTCGCGCGAACCATGGGCGGAGGATTCGAAGCTTTATCAGCCCCTCGAGGAAACTCAAGCACAGTGCAACGAAAAGGCACAATCGTTGGCAGTGCAGGTAGATGATTTCGAATTTCTTGATTGCTTTTTGGGAGAAAAAATGATCGCGCCAATCCCAATTTTTTCTTCAACTTCCCAAGAACAGAGTTTCTTTCTTCTTCTCTGGATTCCGACTCATTTGAGATAGCATCTCATGATACAAGATTGGAAGAAAGTTAAGTAGTTGTCGTTATGACGGAGGCATTGAGTATCCTTCAATCGCGATGGACTCCGTCTATCAAGATTGAGATCACTAGAGCTTGGAAGTTTGGGCCTCATTCATTAATCACCGTCCATCATTTCATGGATAAATTGAGCGAAGGTTGACAACATTCGCCCAATTGCGACCCGGTCCGAAACAATCAGGTTTCATTTATCGAGAAACTCAATCTATGTATATGGACAGATGAGGGGTCGTAAATGATTAATGTCTAAACCTTCAAGCTCTAGAGATCACAATTCCGTTCAACAGAGAGTTGAATAAACCTCACGAGGGTTATGGGAATCGTGAACCCTTCGCCTGATTCCCTGCGTAATACGTTCTCATTGTTCACTTTCCCTTGGTTTCAGAGCTACCTTCGAATGTGTGGTCTCGATCATGTGGTAGAACAAAGACCGAACGCGGAGTTCATATCTCCCACAGGGAGCACACCGGTGCTGCAATGCGGCTCGTTCGTTCTCGCTGACTTGGAATCTATTGTTGGCTTCGTTGCATCCAAGGGAATTTGCTTGACCAGCGCTCTCTCTGCAGCCGAGAAAGCAGACCACACCGCATACTTCAGCTTGGTAAGAGCTGAATAGGAAATCAAGGAAATCCACAAAACCGCTCCTTCCGGTCCTCCCCTGCGATTCCAAAACTTGCACTCCCCCTTGACTACATGCAGCTCGTTCTTCGACATGATCTGCAAACGGGAGTTGAGACATGAACTCAGCGAGAGAATAACCATCTCCCCTTATTCAAGGTACAAACTGTTTTACACAACGCGGAGCTGTATTTCTCATGGGTGAGACCAGATGGCTATGATGTGACATGGAAACGGTACGGAAGCGTCTACCCTTGGCCTTTGAATTCGCTTCTGTCGTGGTCGAAGCGTCGAGCCGTCATTCGCGCGATCAAAGAGTGGACAACAAAACCCGAAAAAGATGTTCTTGAAGAGGTCGGTGGATAGAGATACATATGTTGATTTCCGTTCATATCGGGAACTGACGCATCATGATATTCAACCCGAGTCTCCATTGTTTCAGATCGATTCATGTTTATTCGCGTTGGCAGAGCGCTTGGCCGATCGAGACTGGTTCTTTGGCTCGAAACCGACAGAGCTTGATGCCTTAGTATTTGGTCATCTATACGTTCTCCTGCATGAGTCCGAGGGAACTCCGGGTAGCAAAGTGTCTTCTCTGATTAAGAAGTACGAGAATTTGACGAACCTTTGCGAGAGAATCAACAGAATGTATTTCAAGGGAACGTTGACTTGAATCAAGCGATCATTGTAATGAAATTCAAATTGCTATAAAGTATGACGAGCTCCATAGAGTTGATGCGTATCCGTTTTTTGTCAATGGAATGAAACAGAAAGATCGGAATCGATGCTTTCGCCAAGACGGGCACAAATCCGTTTTCTCTTATCGATAAATCGTCAGAGCAGTTAAGTCTCAAAAACGTTGACATCGATTTCTCTCTTCTCAACTGCGTTTTGATTTCGTTGGAGTTAGCTGCTCAGTCGAATGAACGAAAAAAAAAGATCATTCATCTGGAAAAGATACCCCTGCTGCGAAAGCGAAAACTAACCATCTACCATACGAGCACTAGAGACGGCGCGCCGTATGGTAGCACGGCGAAATCGGCATGGAGCGCAGCCCACACTTACTGATTTCTGCTCCAATTTATTCAGGCAACGGACGACACGAAACAGGCCTCAGAGAAATATCAAATCTGAGAGTCAGCGCCTAATACCGAGAATTTAATGAATGTCGTTCCGCAATCCGCTAGCTGTGGCCACGCATTCGCCCGCGGATTGTTGGAATTCGATGGTCGACTCTATTTTCTACAAAGAGCTCCACGGTATTCGAGTTGGCTCTTGTACCAGCTAGTCATCCACTGCTACAATGATTCTTCCCGAGAAGTCCAAGTCCACACTACGCACGCTGAGTTTTCCGGTTGAGGACTCGTTCGAGCTAAATCCTGCCCCCCAAAAAAATCTCCATTCGCCCTTGGTATGATCCATGATTACTTTATGGATCTCCTCGGAAAACGTGAGAAATTCGAAGAAAAGATCAGACAACAAGTATCGCTCGCCATGCCGTGTCCAACAACAAGATCCTTTGCCTTGTTCTCCTCAATCGTTCCCGTTTGTTCGAAGAATGTGCGAAGTCTGACAATCTGCGCCGCTTTCATTTCATTCTAGCAAAGATCATCATCATCATCATCAGTCTAGCCTGGTCTAAACATGTCACAGCCTTGTGCCTGGTGCAATATTCGGTGATTTCGGCGGCCCTTTTTTCCCGAACATTTGGGGCGTGAATTTAGGACAAGCTTTCTGCTCGACGGAGCAGGTTTCTCAGTTTCAGAGAAGCAGGTCCAAAAAGGTCCAAGCAAAGCCGTAGTTTTGTCCGCTGTTGTCGGCTGCTCCCGTGTTGAATATCTGTGGTATTTGGTGTTCGAAGCCGTCACTGATTATAACATCTCGGATCGAAAACAGTCTCCAATAAGATCTCCAATAGGAATGAGCTCCCATAACTTGGCACCCACGGTCGGACCTGCGAAGTTGAAAGTGAGTCCGCTCGACGGAAATCTTGTCTCTGGTTATAGCATGAATCTCTGCTCTGTTTTCTAGAGTGAGGCTCTCTTCATTATTAGCTGACTGTTTGCACATCCGGCGCATTGGGTGAATCCTTCTAGAGTTCGATTGTCTCAGTTCCACAAAAAAGCACTGCGACTTTTCGAAACCATCCATCTAGTCAGGAGTCAGAAACTGAAGACTCTTTCCCCTTTCAGGAGGCTCCGAAACTCAAGGACTGGCTCGAGAATTTGGAGAAGACCAGAATTCCACGTCAGGGAGGCTCGAAGTTAATCATGAATTACTTGGTGACTGAAGGTTTCAAAGATGCGGCTGAAAAGTTCAGTAAAGAGAGTGGTCTTCCCTTGGCTGAGATCGATATCTCGGCATCACTCGAACAGAGGATAAAAATCCGTGATGCGATTCACGAGGGAAAAATTATGGATGCTAAAGCCCTCGTCGACCAGCTGCATCCTCAGATGCTACAGAACGACCCGATGCTCCTCTTCAAGATGCAGCAGCAACACCTTATCGAACTGATCCGCGAGAAACGCGTTGAGGAAGTCCTCACTTTCGCCCAAAAAGAATTGGCCAATCGAGTTGAAGGCAACTCCGATGTTCTGACCGAGTTGGAACGTACCTTGGCATTGCTTGCGTTCGACAATCCGGCGAATTCTCCTTTCGGAGACCTCCTGCACGTGTCTCATCGGCAGAAGGTAGCGTCGGATGTCAACGCAGCTATTCTGGAACAGGATGGCGCCGAGTCGACTGTATCCTCCTTGGTCGTCGCGCTGCACATGCTCCTATGGGCGCAAGACGAGCTTGACAAGAAAAAAGTGAAGTACCCTAAGATGACGGACATCGCGGCGGCTGCTATCGTGCCACCGAAGTGAGTCGTGAATCCGTCTACGTTTGCAACTCAAAATGCTTCTCAATGCATCTAATGTGATTTTGTTCCTGATAATCCCGCGGATTAGTTCCCCTTTGGATTTGTAAATAAGTGCGAGGATCCAGTCATTTAGCAAGAGCTCTACATTGTCTTATGTATATTAATATTAAAATAAAGAATAAATGAGCAATTCACTCGAAAAGTCAGCCGTTCTCGAACTTCTCTTCGGAATCCCAGGCTCCTATGGGCCATGAAGTCGATTCAGTAGCGATCCGGGTCCGATATTAAATTGCAAATACTGTTCCCCGTATCATCGAACATCGTTAAAGGATTCCGGGAATCAGATTCCTCAGAATTCCACTCGATCATCACTCCAAGGTCCCGACTTCCCGCGCTACCGAGGTCGAGCACGCACAATAACCAACATCAGAATCGCTTCTCTGGGCGAGGGTCTCAGGTGGAGGTTTTCGAACTTTATTTCAAACTTCAATCGGCCCTTTCTCAAGAATTCACCGAGCGCCTTCCATTGCACTTTGTCTAGACGGTTCCGTGGGGTCGAGTTGCCTCCGCCGGCAGTGCTCTACGGAGAGCTCCCGTGTTGGTAAACATTGAGCGCCGAGGAATCAGTTTTCGCGCTCCGGCGGGAAATTTCGAAATCGAAACTCGAATCAAAAGTGTTCCTCAGTGCATAGCTGCGTGAGTGCTCCCTCGAAACTCACGACGACCGGTCTAGGGAGTCCAGTGCAACGGGGGGTCGAGGCACTTCGGAGCGCGAGCTCCATGGAGCGTCCCGGGATTTCCACAAAGATCATGCGAGGCTGCTCGAGGAGCAGCAGTGAACCTTGCTGATAAAAGAGCAACAGAGACCGTGCGCTGTCCAGGAATCCGTGAGCGGTGCATTTCGGGGCTCCCGCGACATCCATGTGAGTGATCTTCCGAGGGTATATTCGTCTCTTTCCGCGATGTGAGTTATTTCAAAAACGGGAAAATCTCGTGAAGTCCGTGATAAGATTTTGCCCATTCGAGATGAGCTAGATCGAGACCGGAAACTCAATTTTCGAGGAATATAGCTGGATGCTCCTTCAAGGTATCCACATGTGCAGACGTTGTCTCGAGCTCTCTGGGAACTCGAGCGCTGAATTCTCACATTTGGGACAGTGTGTGTTGGGAATTTCACGAACGAGATTCGATGTCTTATTTGGTTCAAAATTCTGGCAAGCTCATGCGAGTCGGTCCCCCATTTCCTGCGTGCCCTTGTGAATGGGTTGTGCGCTACATGCGGCGCGCGTTTCAAAGCCACAGTCTTATACGCGTCGATGCGTTAGTCGAATTATTTGCTCTGAAACTAAACTCATTGTGAAAACTTAACTTCCGGGAAAAGTGTCATCAAGTCGGGCACCCGACAGTGTAGGCTGATTGAATGAGGGAGCGAAAATTGTTCGTCATGACGAGAGTTCACTGCGGTCTCTACGAAAGACAGTCAGCCCTGACTGTAGAATGGAGGCGCAAAATAACCCGAAATAAGATGATTCACGGAAGGATTGGCGCGGTATATATATAGCACATCCATAGGTAGCTGGAAAGACATGGGATGTTGATTTCCAAGGATTACGGTTTCAGAGCAATCGAATAGTTTCCCGGACTATTAAAGCCAGTTCAGCGATCCATTCTGGTGGGCAGGCATGGCGTACTACCTGGGTTTGGATCTGAGCACTCAGCAGCTGAAGGGCATAATTGTGTCTCCTGGAACCTCGAGTTCTGAGGCGACATACAGAATAGTCTGTGAAGATCGTGTGGTTTTCGATGACTTGAATTTCGGGACAACTTCCGGAGCAATCGTGAATGGTGATCATGTGAGAGCTCCAACGAAGATGTGGCTCCGAGCTATGGACAAACTCCTTCAAAGGTAGCATGCCTCGAATTTCATGACTGGTGGGGCAGATTCCGCCGGAACGTTTCGCAATATTTCAAACAGTCCAGGTTTAAGTTCCTCAATTCTGCCTGACAGCCTCAGCGAGAAGGTCGACCTTTCCGAAGTGCGATGTATCGGTGGTTGCGGTCAACAACACGGAACTGTCTATTGGAAAAAACCGTGGTTACTGAGTGAAATGGATCCTCAGAAGTGAGTTGGAAATTTCAGTTCCGAATAGGATCTCAGGATACGCCTGGTAGGAATCAATCAGTGAGTCTCGAGCGAAATTTCTAGGACGTTCGAGGAGAATCTCGAGGACGCGTTCTCTCTGGAACTTTCGCCCATTTGGATGGATTCGTCGACGACTTCTGAATGCAGAAAACTTGAGACTTTTGTCGGTGGTGCACTGGATCTAGCGAACCTCACCGGGTCGAGAGCCTACGAACGTTTCAGTGGGAACCAAATAGCGAAAATCGCGGCAGAACGGATCCAGGAGTATGAAAGCACTGCGAGGATCTCTTTGGTTTCGAGCTTCGTTCCAAGTTTATTAGTGGGTGAGTCTGGCGCTGTCTTCGAAAGGTTGACAATCGCTTGCCAACCTCCTTGCCAATGTCGGAGGACACTTGCTTTTCCAGGAGAGGTGGTACCCATCGACTTCAGTGATGGCTCAGGCATGAATTTGATGAATATCCGTACGAACACTTGGAGTCAAAAATGTCTGGACGGCTGCGTTTCGTCGGACAAAGCCGGAGAGCTTTTTAATAAATTAGGAGGAGACAAGGGCCTCGTGGCCACTGGCGCCGACGTCGGGGGAGTGTCTTCATCAATTTGTTTAAGGTTCGGTTTCAGTCCGCAGTGTCGCGTATCGGCCTTCACAGGTAGAGTGACCGTTCGTTTAAAGTGCTGAATATTGTCATTGGAATCGTTCGCGAATCGAGAGGAACGAGAAAATCCGACCGCGAATCTATTCTTCAGGAGACAACCCAGCGTCGTTTGTTGGCATGGGAGTTTCGAAGGGAGACATCGTCGTCAGCCTGGGCAGCTCGGATACTCTGCTCCTGTGGGTTGACAAAAATACACCTCCGCTGCTCGAAGGACACTTGTTGGCGAATCCTTTGGATCCCAACTACCTCATGGGCATGCTCTGCTTTAAGAACGGCAGTTTGATGCGAGACAGAATCGCCGACGAGTGTGCCAAGGGTCAGTTTCCTTTCGATAAATCCTCAATCACCCACCTGTTCGCTGTTCCTAGTTCCTTGCTACGCTTTCCGGTGTAAAACAAGTGTTCCCTCGATACAATTTTTCCTCAGGGGACTGGGATACTTTCAATGCTCTCCTGGGCTCCACTCCGGCTGGCAACAACAACAGAGTTGGAGTGTTCTACGATCTTATGGAGATCCTCCCTGCGCGTCAGGGACGATTACGATTCGATTTGTGCGGACAAAATGCCGTGAAGGTCAATGGTGCTTTCGACGACGCCGGAGAGATCCGCGCTCTGATCGAAGGTAAGCCTAACCGCTGCTGTGAAACTCTCCCTTGCACAAACGGGCCAACCCTGAGAGTCGTCGTTTTGTAAGGGATTCATTTTAATGGAGAATCGAATTACTTGTGTAACCCCTCTTAATCGAGTCGATCATCTCCACAGGACAATTCATGAGTAAACGGATCTACGCGGAACGAGTCGGATTCAAGTTCGAGCCAACGAGCCGATTGTTAGTGACGGGCGGCGCATCAGCGAACGCCGCTTTGTGCCAAATCCTTGCAGACGTCTTCGACCTGAAAGTTTTCACTTTGACGGTGCCCAACTCAGCTGCTTTGGGAGGAGCTATACTGGCGCAGCGATGTATAGAAGGTTCAGCTTCGATAAAACCTTCTTCCCAGCTTGTGGCCACACCTCGAAAAGCCAATGTCTACGCTGAGCTCCTGCCGAGGTTTCGAGAATGTTTCGAGCAGCACGACTTTCTCTAACTGAAAGCACCATGCGCGAAACGGTTTTCCTGGAACAGCTTTCACCTGACGATGATTTGACATTCACATTTCTTATGCTGACCAATTGTTCGAGTTTGAATAAAGGTTCAATCGAGCATTTTTATCATAATCAGCATACGGCAATCCATTGACAACTGATGATCAGCAAAAGTAGTAAGACAGGAACCGGCTTTATATTCTTAAGCTTGATTTTCGGTTCTTCCTCGGATTCGAGCGGAAAACTAGCGCCTAATCGCGAGACTTTTTATCGTTGCTTGACTAATTTCTAGTGTTTCACTGTAATCGAGATCTCGAGAGCGAAAAATTGTTCCAAACTTTATTGCCTTGTATCGAAGATTCTCCAAGAGAGAGACATTCGTCCAAGTCCTCGCATGTATGCTTTCGAGTCTTGAAATCACGAGTTCCCAGCCGTGGTTTCGTTTTGAATCGATTGTTCTGAGAACTCAATCTCAGTCGCAGACTCGCACGGCTCAGCCAAATCCTTGAGATTGTCGGACGACGGACACTGGATTGATACAGAGCTGGTGATCGTCTGACCTGGCTGAAAATCGATTCGAATCTCGTTCAGCTTTCACCGTTAACAACTCTCGCCAGATGACTTTCATAGCAGCGGGACTCGATTCAGACTACCAATGCTGTCGGCTTCCAATCTGAACAGACAGAGCCCCCGATGGAATATTTGGCTAACTTTCATGGAAACTTCTAGATTGCGTCTAACCTTCGGAGATTCGACGTCCTCTTCATCGTCGTCGTTTGTATTCTCCTGCTTCGCGTTCTCGATGCAACAATTCGCGCTCGTGCATCGACTGCAGCCGGAGAAGTTGTGCAAGACTCCTGAACACAGCCAGGAGATGGTGTGCTTGTATGCCTGGAAGAGATAATTGGACACCAATCGTAAGCCAGGATTTGTCAATGACCACAATATCTCCCTGTGATAACCGTGTTCAGTGGATGCTTGAACAGGAGACCGGATTATTTGGGGTTTGCGCAATAATGGCGTCAGCTCGTCCGATCGAATCTTGGAATTCGTACACGCGTCAAACTTCAGAACTGGGTTGAGCTGTGTTCGAATCCTAGAAGGCCCCAAACAGCGCCGCAAGTGAGTTCTGCTCGCTTTCAAGGAGTAACTTATTTCGAGAAAATGCGTTCTGATCTAGAAAATGTGCTCTGGACGAGAGTTAGGGTTCAATATGAGCGCTCCGCGGGATGTTTTGGTGTTGCGATATCCGAGGAGCAGCCACTGTGACGTACATCTCGATATTGTTGATTTGTGATTCCGTATATAATCGGGTTGATGCAAGCACTCAGGTAAACGAGCGTGTAGGCCAACAGGTGTACTCCCGGATAACGAACTCGGCGATCGGCGACCTGAAATGAGGCTCGAGTGAGAGGAAGCTTTCTTCAATCTTCCGATCTGGGATTTCCGCACTCCCGTGACCCTTCAATATTCAAATATCTATGCAAGCGAGCTCCGCGCGCGTCTCGAATCCTGCACCGCCGCGAAGACTGCGGAGAATGGGGAGACGAGGCATTTGGAGGGAGTCCTCACCTTGACAAGAGTGATTGGCAAGTAGCAGACAAGGAAGGAGCAGAAGATAACCAATACCATCCGGGTTACCCTCCATTCTTCCATTTTTCGCTTGGCTTCACGTTCTTTCTGCTGCTCGGATGTGCGAGCGTGGGAACTCATCTAAAATGCGAGAGTCGGGAAAGGTTTTCAGAGACAACATCACGGATCGACGCAAACTTACATCGTAACACTCGAGAATCGCGGAGATTCTCTCCAGAACCGATAGGAGATCAGTATTCTGCCAGCAGCTTGACGTCATTCGGATGCCCCATATGACGAGGAAATGGTTTCTGTAGTGAATCCACTTATGCTTAAGCTCTCCCTAATGAGACGATGCCAGTGGAACCATCGGATGGTTCAAGGTTTGAATGTGTTTGACTTTCATGAATATTCTGTCTCTTTCGCACATTGGTTCCTAGCAAAATAACAACGAGCTTTGACCGTGAAAGAGGAACTTGTCGACGGTTTCCGTCCGTCTGTAACTTCTTGATCGTCCGCCGTTCGAATATCGAACCACAGAGCTGAGCTTCTATCGAGTCGGTCGTTGTCAAGCAACCTGACACCTGAACGTCGCGCACTGGTCCGTGGAGGGTCAGTACATTGTTGTTGTGAATAAATTACTCGGAATCGGATTGCGGAGAAGGTGGAAATGATAAACACCGTTCCTACCTGGACTTTACTTCGGTGAACGATCCAAAAAATGCGAGCATAGCAAATGATTATCGTGAAGCACGGGACCAGGAACGCCGAAACGAACAGGAAATGTTTGGGAGACTTGCCATTAACCTGCGGAGAGGAACGAACACATCCTTCAGCTTTCAAACCTGGTCGCTTCTCGATCCATCCAGCTCTCATATCTTGAGTAAAAGAAGTCTCGACCCACCTCGAGGATCGAGCAGTTCAAAATCGTGGAGTCGTATCCGAACTTGCCCCAACGTCCGAACCAGGTGGGAATGAGGACGACGATCGGGAAAATCCACGTGAATCCTGAAAACATTTTCCTTCAAAACAGCGCTGACAATCGTCGCGTTCGAAGTTTCCCCCCGTCTAGCTCACTGATCCTAAAAGTCCTCCAGTAAACTTTTGTTCCGAGCCATAAACTGTAACAGCCTTCCACCTCGAGAGCTCAGCGTGACTGGCGTTCTAGGCAGCTGTATTTGCATCGGAATCAGAGTATGTCACTTCCTCCGAGTGCAGAGTGCGCTATGACCTCCGCCGATCCCCTCCTCCCATTCAGCGAGTTCAAGCAACTGTTCTCCGACTCCCATTCTCCTGACACGGTTTCTACCTCTTCTCATTCGTCGTCCTTCATTATCCTCCGTTGTCTCGCTCGGAGACGACAGCCGACGTCTCACTCGTCGTAAAGAACTGCAGTGAACAAAGTATACGCAAACTAAACATGCATCGAATTCCCAGCAGCGTCTCACATGAGTTGGAGTGCTCGAAGACACCTCGACTCGGCAGCGGAGCGAGGGTCAAGGTCATGCATGCTCTGCATAATTCTCCTCTTCTGCTCTTCCGCCAACACTGGCTCTGTTGCCATCGAAGGAAGCCGCAACGGAATGGAGCACGGAGAAGAAGTTCTCCAACACAACTCTCCCCATCCTGCCCCCGCCTCCCCCCCCCCCCCACCATACAGCGAGGGGAGAATCTGCGACACCTGTGTCCGTCCTCCACACTGATGTAATCAACCTCACGACCCGCATAAAAGAGTTCATAATGCCTTTGCAGCTGTGCCGTCCTTGATTCGTTGTCGGAACGTCAAGGTCACACTGCCCGTCTTAAGTGGCTTCCGTCGATGTCGTTCTCCTTGGATTAATTCTGAGTGAGCATGAAAGAGCTTTTTTTTCTTCTGAGAGCAAACGAAAGCGGCGCGCTCGCACTTTCGAACTACTTAATGCTCACGACAGCAGCAACAGGAGCCGCTGTCCCTGGCCAGTCTGGCTTCCGGGAGATAAGTCGGGGAGACAAGGACAACGAGGAAGGTACAAACCCGGCTAAGAGAAGACGCTCCCTCGTTAACTCTCATGTAATTATAACTTATCTCTCAGAACGGCTGACAAAAGCGAGAGGAGGGAGGTCATTTAGGATACCTACTTAGGTGTCGACACTTCAGTTCACTGCGGATAAAAGCTACGCTCCCTGAAGGTCCACTCCTAGGATCTGGCATGTTCACGTTCGCGGAAGCATTATAGAGACCTCCGGAGTTACGCGAGGGAAAGACGTGCAGAGCGAGGGAAGATCATCATTCGAAGTTCGGAAGTTCATGCACAGCTCGAAAGTTGCGTCTCAAGGGCGAAGTTTCATAACTTTTTACGAAGTGCGACGAACGCAAAGATCGAGTTGGGCCCCGAGGAATTCAGCCGCGGTCCCTCAGTTCGAAAGATTTCGTTTCAAGTCATTGAGCGAAAATTCGTGTTCGTCGGCATTCCGATCCGTTTCGTACAACTTGGCCCACTCTGGGAGGGTCAAGAACGTGATCTCAACTCACCTATCATCAAATAGATTGCTTTGTGGTGATAAATGCGCTCGTATAACCGTCGGTGACCGATCAGTATGTACCTGAAAAGTCTCAGAATCATTACCCCGTCATCTTGAACAACTCGAAAAGCCATCTATCTATCTCACTTCAGACAATCGAGTCGCCTGCTCTTTCATCTTGTCGGTAATTGATGATGTCCCCGACTTGCTTCCTAATTACGATCTGGAGAGTCCGCTACAAAGACGTCATCATCATTCGCAAGCTGGCACAGATCGCTTGTCTTCTGTTCCGTGTCTCATCAATGCCCTTCTAACTGGCAATGCTTGACGAATCGGTATCGTCGCGAGGCAAATGGATCCACCAAGACTTCGGTCGTCGGACTAATTTGCATCGAGAAAGTTGATTAGCGCGACAAATAGAAGAAACGTCTCACGCTTCGCATCGCAGCCAGTCAATCAGTCAGTTGGACGATTGTCTCACTATGCTTACCTGTTCACGGTTATAGCCGTAATCGAGAGCAATGACAGGCCCACGTTCATATAACGGAGGAACGGGAACAGCTGGCACAGGAAATCACCGTGCACCCACGAGCGGTGGAAGAAACGTGACGCCGCAAAGGGCATATTCACTGCGGAAAACATCAGATCCGCCAACGACAGGGACACTATGAACAGGTTGGATGCGTTCCGTCGCAACTGAAAGAGACGAAAAGTCAGCCTCCTCTGAATTCGAGTTTTTCTCACGAAACTTCTGAAAAAATATTCCACCGCGTTCTAGATAGATATTATAGAAAGATAGAGGCATAGTCTGATATTTCCGTTTCTGGGACCTTCCAGACACAAACAAGATTCTCGAAGCAAGGAAACATCCCAAGTCTCGAACTCTCGTGGAAGCTAGGTGCGTTTCCTTAGGGAAATCTTCATTTCTAGGACAGCTCTTCACTCCGGTTGCGTTCATTTGGCTTTTTTTTTCTCTCCTTGTTCCGCTGCTGTCAAAGACGGCTGTGTTCGAAGCCGACGGAACTCTTTTGAAATCCGTTTCATGACTGGTTCCGGGTCGTTGTTTCTGATTGCTAGCAGAAGGAAATTCTCTTTGTCGGGATCGCATCCGTTCTTCACGATCGGCGATGTTTTTCCCTGATCACTGACTGAGATCCTTTCAACGCCGAATCTATGCCTCAGTTTGGGAAGAAAAAGCATGCGTAGGAGGTTTGTTCTTTTGAGGAGTTTGGGTAACGGTAGAGTGAGATGACGACAGGTTGAGCGGAGTTTCCCAAGGACACAAGAGACAACCAAAAAGCCATTCGCTTTATCCAGCGCGTCTGCTGGTCCGGTCGACCTCAAATGAGGAAGAAAAGGCCCATTATGGTGGCCTTACCCGGTCAGCGATCAGATACCACAAGGATAATGATGCCGGCCGCCGGCAGACGGAGACTGGATGTATCTCATTGTGTATCTGTATTCGTTTGGCTTTGCACGCGCGTGTTTGTGTGTGTATGTGTATTGTGCTTCGCCTGAGAGTGCAGCATCTGTCTCCCCAACGCTAAGGACAGCTAGGAAGGCCACAGGCTCTATCGATTCAGACGGGCATCGGAGACTGCTGCCGCTGCCTCTTCTGCGATGATAGTTTCGAAGAAAATCTTTCTTCCTCGGAGCGCCTCGGAGACTCAGCCAGACAGAAAAACCCTCGAATCAGTACGCACCGGATTGAAATATCGTTCCATTGAGTGCCGGAGGAGGCTAATAATCATCAAGGATAGATAATTTGAGCTCGAGAAGAGAGCGCACTACGACGCGAACGAGTTTCTCTTCTTTCTTCCCTCCTGCCATCGGATCCTGAATTCTCGCGCAAACGCGCAAGGAAAAGGGAACTTTGAACTCCGGAGAATGAATTGCGCAATCGCAACGCGCTGCCTCGATTTGAGAAGTGAATCGCGCGGATGATAAATTGCGCAATGTTAATCTGCGGAATACGAATCGTGCAATGTCATTCCTCAGACGCTGGAAACCCGTGGTTCCAGAAGAGCCGAGGAAGAGGAAGTGGAAGAGACGCTGCTGATTTCGTGAGGTTTTGGATTCATGATCGGCCGCGCAGCCGCGACCACGCAGTGAATGACGCCTCCGAGCGAAGAAAGTCTAGAACAGCAACGGCATCAAGTGCCCCAAGGTCTCTGGAATAATTTTCGAAATGACGATCGATTCTCCTGGAAAACGGCTCTGGTTCGGCAAGCGGGCGACCGACGGAGGAGGTGAAGAAGGATTTCCCTATTCCTCCGAGCATGAATCTATCGATTTTCGAACGAGGATTTGTGAACGCGCGCGCGCGCGCTCGGAGAGTCGCTGACGACGACGGCTCGTGGGATGAGGAAAGTTCCATCCCTCATCTCCCGTTCCTTTGCGTCACTCCGAGAGGGAAGCCTGAGCTTTTCTCGCTCGTTCGGATCGCTCCAAGAGATATTCAATGTGCTCCAAATCAAGTACAAGATCCGAATATCGGAATCGCGTGGGAGTCTCGATTCTCCGTTGAGGTTTGGGTCCAGTCCAGAGGTCGAAACCGTTTCTGTCACGGTTTTTGGAGATTTAGTTTCGCGGTCGTTGCCACTTTGGATCTGGTCATTCCGAGGAGGACACCGAGAAGACGATCTCCGAATCGCTAGTCCTCTTTGTGAGGTCTACTCCGTGATAACAATCGAGTTTCGAATTGTTTCCGCTCGGCCGTCTCGTCGAAAACGTGATTCCTCCTCGAAAGAGTCCGTCCCCGTGAGAATTTCCCGAAAATCTTCGGCTGTCTTCACTCGATTCTGATATTTTCCTCGAATCCTGAATCAGGACTCCTGATTGCGTGTGCTAACCCCAATGGGGAATCGACATTAGGATTCGGGGAAGTCCCGGAGGTTGCAGCTGTCGACCAATATCAAGCGGTTCTTGCGCAATCGATTTCTCGATTTGACCTTCGACGGCCTATTTTCACCGTGTTTTCCGCAGTGCAGAGCCTTTGTTCACTCGAGCCGCTTCGTCTCTCCGTCAGCCCGTGTGTTTGTTCATAATCAAAATTTTGTTCAACTTTTGCACCGAAACATTCTAGGCTTAGTTGAGCTCGAGCTCGTGCCAATCATCGGAAACAATCCGCTTTGCCGTGCGAGAATTTCACAAAAACTTTCTGTTGACATCGCCCTCGATCCGATGCACGACCTTCGGAAAAATTCAAGAAGCATCCGGTGGGATGGCCACCGTTCATTACCGTGTCCAGACGCCGCGGAAGAGAATATCTCCGGCTGGAAGAACGATTCGATCGATCGATCGATCGATCGATCGACGGAATGGAAAGTTTGCAAAGTTTGTCGAGGAAGGAAGGAAGCGAAGCCGTTCGTTCGCCTTTGGCCATTCGTTGCCTTTTGACGCCATTTGGCTGGCGCTTGCGATTCGCTTGCACTATAACAGCGCCCGAAGGCTCACTCCACGACAAGCTACCCACCAGCAGCGTAGCGGGAAGCAAACTTCTCAGTCGGCTTTCCAGAGCAAGAAAGCAGGACAAGATGTTTTCGCAGAGATTCGCGGCCGATGGAGCTGCTGCTGCCTCTGCTTCCACTAGTGCCAGTTTCGCCTGAACCGATGCCAACGCCACCACGACCGCCATCGACGAAGCCGCCGCCGCCGTAATCTTATCTGTCCCGTCTATTGCTATTAGGGCATCTCTGCTTAATTGAGTTCCCCAAGAATAAAGGACCATCACCCTTGGGACAACACAACATCTGCGAACGAACGCATAAATAGATGGGCAAACGAATTGATAGACGGATAGACAGATGTTCGGGTAGGTGTGTACATGCACAAAGATATATTGCTTAACTAGACGCGCCATTAGGCCTCAAATCCTAGATGAGCACATGCATCGATTCATCTCGAACATCTCAGGAGATGAAGAGTGGCCGTATTCGAAAATCCTCAAACTCCCCGACTTTCGAGGTCCGTTTCGTCTCCACGAGTGCTGAGAATCTTGAATTCAATTCCGAGGATCCCGAATATCCGACTTTTCCGGCGAATTCCCTTGTGTTTTCTGCAGCCACGAAAACTTGCGAAAGAGCTCTCCACTCAACGTGTGTCTCGATTTTCTGATTTCAATCAATATTCCGGTGCGTTAGTGATTCTTCGACTCCAACACCGTGGAAATGTTCCTTTTCCTGTGTTCTAGGCTCTCCCTCTTCGTTAATGACCGCCGGAAAATCTGTCGAGGTGTTAAAGGACTCTTATCGCGTCCTTTGTCGCGAGTATCTGAGATCAGGTTCCGATCTGTTCATCGAACCTCGGAGAACGGGACGTCTATCGAGGTTCGCGATTGTTTCAAGAGAAGCTCTCGTCGGCCAGGGAAGCAGAAACGGGGAGATTCATTTTGCGCCGGAAGCAGGAATTCATGGAAACTTGTTGCTTGGAAGAGGGAAGGGATAGGAGAAGAAAACTAGACAACTACATTTTCGGAAACTGGCTGCTCAATGATCAGGAAGCAACGAAGCCGGAAAAAACAAATCAAGCGGTATCGTTCCGTTCGGTGGTTCGTTTCGCCGACCTTCCGAACATTTTCCTGAACCTCGCGGACGCGACCGTTTGCTTCAGTCGACACACTTCACGAGCCCACTAGCGAGTTTGTTCCCTCTCGTTCGCCGAGTCCAAGTCATACCTTTCTCAAACGAAATGGAAAGCAGGAAACATATTATTCCAACCTGCCTCCGTCGGCACGTGCCTACTTCGCGGTGACTGACAGGGTTTCTTCTCGTGTCGCTTGCTCCGCGTTTCGTCCCCACCCGTGGATTCCCTCCTCCCAGCCCCGCAGGTTTTTATGAGTTTGATAATTCAGACGAAACAGAATAATTCGGACACGGAGAGTAAGTGAGCCAACAGACCGAATCGGACGGAGGGATGAACCGTAGGCAGGCCGCTGAGCTGATCGTCAATGACTCGGACAACACCTGCGCTCCACCTGCTCAACGTAAAAAATGAAATCGAGCTCGTTCGACACTTCTCCTCAATCTTTTTTTATTTTTGACCGAACGTCCCTCGGCGTTCGCATCGAATGACCCCTGTCGGAGAAGGTCCAGCTCTATTTTGCTCAAAACGGTTGTAGCTAGGGCACGATCCCGATGGGAAAAGCCTCCCGAGTCGCAAACAGAGCGTCACAGATGAGTTTGGGGAGAACATTTTCAATAATAGGCTCTGAGTGAACGTCGTTGTCGAGCCCACCAGCCAGGATGCCAGCGCCTCTGGGTGGAAGAATGGGGATTGGGAAACGAAAGGCGGGAAGGCTTCGCGACGCGCTCGTTGCCTTATCCCGAGAACAGTTGCAAACACACAC
Organism: Neoseiulus cucumeris; assembly: GCA_021527715.1. Taxonomy (NCBI): domain Eukaryota; kingdom Metazoa; phylum Arthropoda; class Arachnida; order Mesostigmata; family Phytoseiidae; genus Neoseiulus; species Neoseiulus cucumeris. Next base: position 324,974 of record JAJSRV010000036.1, on the reverse strand, counting down.
GGACAGCCAAGCCTGACGCGTTCGTCTGCGCCTCCGTCCGTCCGTCCGCCAGCTCGCTCGCTCGTTTGCCGCCGGCCATTCGAAAGTCGGGACGACGTCACAGACAATCAAATTAGACGCTGCCATGTTCGCCGGGTGCAACAAGTAGCGCACTCTCGGAGTTACGAAATTGACAGTCCGCTCTCTGACAGTCAGTACGTCATTTTCCGACTCCATCCGTCTCAGCTGGCGCCTCCAGTTTCATCCTTGTATCTGTACGAGAGTGTGTCTGTGTAGGTGTCGAATTCTGCCCAAAGCAAAAAGGGGATTTGAGTTGAACGAGATTTCCTCCGCCGGAATAGCAGCGAATCGATGCTCGGAAGACGGACGTAGGATCGAATAATGGCGTCTTTCCTCAAGAGTGATAATTGGAGCGCCGGATTTGCCGTTCATTTTTCGCCGGAAATCGGATCGAACGAACATCGCACTCAAAAGCGGATAAGAATCCTACGACAGCCAATCCAGTCCTCGCCTTCTCTCGGAAAATCTCTCAGCTCCACGATCGATATTTTCTTTTGCCCGAAAATGAGGATGGCTTCCTTTGGCGACACAAATGTTCAGGAGTCTGATAGCATGGATTGTACGTTAACTCCCGATTGAAGGAACTCTCGGAACAGCAAAAAACACAGAACAAAAGAACCGGCTAAGGACGTGCCCGAAAGAGTCGATAATTTTCTAACGCAATGACAATTGGGGATATGGATATATCGCCGTACAGTAGAACCTCGATTATATCACTGCACGTGTATTTCGCACAGGATTATATCACTCCCAATGATCCCGCATTACCCACATGAGTAACTTTCTGGATTATTTCACCCTCGACATCAATTGTTGGATGATATAATCGAGGTTTCATTGAATTTCGAAATTGTTCCCGTGTCCTGAGGGGGAAAACAGCTGTATTATGGGGATACACGGAATAATTTCGAAATCTCAAGGAGCGGAGTATCTATTTCTTTGAAGGAGAGCTCTGGGACGGAGAACGGATGACTCAGTGTCTGAAGGAGCTCCGAGAGACTTCGAATAATCGAGATCGCCCTCAAATACAGACTTTTCAGGTTAGTTCTCGGGAGTTGCGGATTAATATTTGATTAACGATCGGGATCGCTCGAAGCTGCCGCAACAGTCAAGGCTGTCGCCGTCATGGTCGAGCCGATGTCCGGCTGGGCTGCACGACGGTCGGACGAAAAATTAATGACTTGGTGATAACGGGGGGTAATAAGGCATGATGTCGAGATTTCCATCGATTAGGCTCGTTTCATTTTCAATTTTCGGCGGACAGAAATCATCGGCTGATATTCGCGGCGAGAAGTCAACCGAAATTTCAACTTTCACATCCCTTGTTGGCCTGTCCCGCACGCGGAAAATCATGTTGCATGTAAGTCCGACGACATGACATGGATGCATTTGATCGGGGTGCAACAGGCCGACGTGCCAGGAGACACGCGTTCCAATAAAGAGGAACAAAGCCTGTACACGATGTCAAAACGAAACACGCCCGAATCGGATTTGCATTGAGAATGTTTGCCCTGAGGGATGAGAATCCGTGACGATTGCCGACCCAAAAACTCGAGTTCGCACCGCCATCGATTCCAAGGCCTGCAGGTGAGCTTCTGTTTGAATGTTTTTCTCCCTCTAGATCTTTTATCGGAGCTTTCCAACTCGTTTCGAGGCTCTGAATAGGATACCAGTTGTCGACTCCAGCAACACTGTGAGAACCTACCTTGGTAGACGGACCTCTGTTTGAAGTGAGGGCTATGATTGTCAGTAGGTTTCCTATGAATCCGCAGAAGGCGATGACTATTGCTACACACGCTGTCAGCGTCAACGTGCGGCTGTGGCTCTCCCAGTCCGGCCCCGATGCCAAGAGGATCGAAGCCTGCAATTTCGAATCGAGTAAGTAAATATTTCATTACCTTTCTCGCCTCGAGCATTCCCCATTTATGCTTCCGTCCAGGAACTGAATAACCAAGCACGGATCTAACTAGAACAAATCATCCTGAAACTCGTCGGCAAACAGAGATCTCCTTGTCATTGTCCTGAGCCCTCGCGCGAGTAGAGTGGAGAGCCGCGATGTCTCACTCGGATCACTCCTGAGAGTGGCTTTGTTTGTCCTGTGTTGAATAGTCGCTAGCTCTTACCTCGATGACGTGCGGAGACTGTGAGTGGGTTGTCGCCCCTCGCTCCCTCAAGAAATCTATGAGCGGATCTTCTGTTGTGGTGAAGGTCGCCAAAGCACTGGTTTGCGCTGCCGTGTCGAACTCCATTACGGATCAACTCGGGACACGATAAGTCTCGGATCGGAAGTAGTCTGTCGTTGATGAATCGGTCACAATTTGATTCTCTGAGCGAACGAAAATTCGCGGGACAGCGTTTCGCTGAATCTGAGTGAGCGAGTGCTACCTCTGAGATTAATCGAAGCTCGTCGGAAACTTTCCTTGAGTTGCGGCAGAAATCATCTGCATCTAGTTCACGAACTTTCTGAGCTTCTCAAGAGAGTTACGGCTCTGTTTTTGAGGATGCAGTCGGCTCGAACTTCCTTCGGGCTTCGTTTAGCAACTTGCGAGAGTCTCTCCGAGAACCGATTCACACATCTGCGGCGGAATTGTCGTGCGTTCGAAAGGTCGAGCTCTCGTAAAATGAGTACACACTGACTGCTGTTTCCGAGCTTTTTCGGATCGTCTTATATCTCCGGAACTCCTTCCACGCTTCTTTGAAATCTCGAGAAGTCTTGGAAGTCGCTATCCGGCTCCTCGCCGGCTGCAGGTGATGTTTGTTCGTTTTTTTTTCGCTCGTTTTGTCCACAAATCAGAGGTGAACCGCCGAAGATCACGAACGATGGTTGATGAACTTGTACACGATATAGAACACAATCAGAACGCACAGTCGAATTACTAAACGCACCGGTGGAGATCTGTTCCGGTAGAGTTCCATGGCACCAATGACTCTGGACGTTTGCTTTCGACGAGGGCCATTAATTGTTCTAATCAGGAAGTTGCGCGGCTGTCTGTGCGTCGAGTCGGTGGCTCGTCCATCGATGTATCTAAACTCGTATGTCAGCCGGCGTCCACAGATTTTCGGTTAGCCGGTGCGCTCGCCCACTCGGTCAGTCGGTCCGCACAGCCGGCAGGGGGAAGAGAAAGAACCGCGTACCTTTTGACGGTGGCGGAGAGGCGACGGTGTTCTCTCGGCCGATGAATGAAATATAGCCAACGGGGATTGCTTCTCTACAAATACGCGCGATGTCGATCGGAAACGAGGAACAAAACAGTAAATACATCGAGATTCTCGAGCTTCCTTATTCGGACTACTACTACTACTATTCCCCAAATGCGCCGAGAAGAATTCCCACCACTGAGGAACCAACTTTCGCGATCGGAGCTCCTGTCTCCTCCGAACGCATCTCGCGTTTTCCAATTCGCTCTGAAAGATGAGCATTTCCTACTTTTGGAAATGTTTGTTGTTCGGAGAAAGCGTGTCGACGAGTGAAACTAGGAAACCGGACCGGGCACATGACGTCGGGTGGATAATCCAATATGTGAATTTCGGAAAAGAAAGCCCCTTTTGGAGGAAAAAAAAAAGCAAACTTGGTCGGAGCGTGACAAAAACGAAGCTGGCCTCGAGTGAATCTTACTCTTGGCATGCCTCTCAGGGTTTTTGTGAGACACAGGTCTCGGCTAAGATGGCGGCCAGGCTCTTCTTGACAGCACTCCTCCGCTGTTTGTTCTACGGAATGTTAGCTTAGAAGGTGCTGCAAGTTACTTGCGAAATATTCATCGACCAGGTCAACAGTTTCTGCCTTTTAAGAAACTTTGTCAGTTTCAAGGCGGACAGATTATGCTGAAAGAAAGAACAGCGTTCAGTGGAAGGAACGTGAATGCAACTCTGGTCTCTTATTTCCTGCCCGGAACGTCGAATCGAACTATCAGAAGAATTTGGTGAAAGCTCCGAGCTCCCCATTCAGCTCATCCTGGGAAATCTCGACCCATGGAACGACGCAATCCGGACGATTGGAGGTCTGCGCGCTCCTTGGGCCGAGAGAATTCTTTGAAACGAAGATGTGATGCTTTCCGTTATTTCCACCCAGAAGAGAAACCACCATCAATGCGGTTCGAGAAGTCACATCGGGGAGATTGTTATCCTGATATCGATTCTTCCTGTGAGCAAATCGTGAGGTTGGATTCAATCGTGCCGGCTGAGTTTTTGTCCGGGATGATCAAAGGAACATCAGGCTGTCTTTTGAAAAAGAAAACTGTTCGGGATTACTCCCGGACACCGTTGCATCGTAGCCTCATCAGACATCTGATATAGCAATACCGAACAGCTTAATGTAGCGTGCTTATATCTCTCATCCCCTCTCGTGTGCGCGTATTGCTTTCCGTACGGACTTCCTCGCCTTTGCTCAGTCCCTCCGCTATCTGCTCCGCGAGTGTGAGCTTGTGATATATTGCTTGGAGCTTGCTGAAGCGATGAAGGTCAAGCACCCTTCGACCATATAGGAGCGACGAGCTCTGCCACCATGGTGTGTTGTCCAACCCTCCAGGTGATCCCCATTGAGCTCCGTAAACGCGGAACGTCCGAAATCTCGGCTTAAGTCTGCGAGAACTAATCGATGCTACTTGTTAGAGTAAGTGGCACTGGCCGCACGGGTTGTTTGGTGAATCCACTGGAAAAATTGAAAAATTCAAAAACGAGTCGAGAAACTGAAACTTGAGGAGATACGAGTAATGAGATCGATGCGAGACGCTGAAGGATGAAGAGGGGCTTGCGATATCGTTTTCTGTCGTCTTCATATTCCTTTGTGAAATTCAGGTGGCCGGAGGACCGAAAGCAGAGTAAGGAGGAACAACACTATGAAAGCAACGGGAGGCAAAACTTCCATTAATTCAAATTGACCCTGAGAGCTTAGCTGAACCAGCAAGCGAACACGTCGACCGATGGTGAAACTTGGTACGGTGAGTCTCCTGAGCGCCGCTAGCTAGATGAGCCGCTAGCTTGTTTAATTGGGCAGTGCAAGGTGCAAGAGGAAAATAATTCATCAGCATATTTCCGTCAGCTCGCTCAGACGATACCTCTCCCAAAAGTAGCTGAACATGCGCCGCTGTTATGAGACTTCATCTCTAAGGAGCTTCGGGGCCCTCGATCCTCGGAGTGGCCTTGCTGTTTAGTATGAACACGGAAAGTGATCTCACGGATCGTCGAGAGTTCTAAACTCGAGATTCCGGGATTATCCTCGAGGATGCGTGATCTCACATGAAATTTGATTCTCTCATGAGGAGTCAGTTTTCAGTCCCCAAGTGATCCGATTCTGGCTTTTGAAACTGCGCTCCTCGATATGCTAGACTTCATTCCAACATGGTCGGTCCACGGCTTGCACTTGTCGAGTACACGCATGATCTGGAGTCTCGCTGGAGTCAACCATTGTATCTTCCCGAGGCTTCCGATGGACTTGACCACGGCTTGCTCCTATCATCATCATCATCACATCTACTTGAGAAATTAGAACACCGCTAGATGTGGAACAAGTTCTGTGAAAAAAATTTCGAATTTAAGAGATTGATCCTTGTGAATGTTTTGCATCTACACATTTATTTAGAATTATTAGCTTGTTTGATGTCAACAATGTCGTTCATGGTGTTTATCCCTTGCCAAGGTTTTTTCTTGCATCTCTCGCTTGGTATCTCCCTAAACTGTGAATTCATTTCGCCCGCTTAGCCCCTCCGTTATGATTATTATATCAAGGATGATAATAGTTGTAATCGTGATAATAATAATAACAATCATGGCAATACGATATTAATATCCATAGTTTCGATAATATCAATGACAATATATCCATGATACCTGATGTTTTTGCTGTGTTGCGGTTTCATTCCGGTATTTCTAGAATCTCTCTGAGAAGGAGTTGAGATGCCCTTTCCGCGAGGGTCTACATTCTCCACGAAAAATGTTCCACTCAATCGATCAGCCAGGATGTCTATCGATGGATCGGTCAATCAATCAATCAATCAATCAATCGGTCAGAGAACCAGCGATGCTATCAACCTTCATTCAATCATCCATCCATGAATCTGCGTCAATCAATCAATTAACCAACTAAGCAACCACTAATCAGTCAAAATCATCAATCACCCTCCAACCGATCACAGCCCTAGAATTTGATTTGCGATACTCTTCGTTTCTGGTTATCAGTTCCCCAAGAGTTTCGCCACTTTCGCGGATTTTCGGAGTAAGAAAAGTTTCTCCGCATCCCGACTGCCTGTCTGACCTGATTCCGGAGCAGTGTGTACGAGTATTCTGCGTCATCTCATTCTGTGACACGTTCGCAGATTTTATCTTATTATTTGAATCGATCAATTCCAGTCAACTGCATCGGGTGCGCTGAAAATTGCAAGGAACAACCGAGCGAAAGTCACTGACCCGTTCGGGAGCGAAAAACTCCGAGAGCGTCTCCGCACGAGACGAGAATCAAGCCTTGGCTCCCCGACGGGTTCGCTCCGGAACGACTCGTATTCGAGCTCACTCGAGCGAGCATTGCATTCGCTTCCGATAGACCGATCAATCAATCAATCGAATGATCAGTTGAAGAGAATACTTTCCGGAACGGTGTTTAGATCGAGATTTCGTCTCACACGTTGTCACCAAAAACCATGGTCCAAGTGTTTCAAGAGCTGTACCATAAAACAACTTGTCGTTGTCGCATCTAAAAAATACACCAACTGTTGGATGATAAGATAGAGTGATTGAAAAATAGACAGCTACGTAGGTAGTTAGTGCATGAAAATCTGCATCCGGGTGTTAATCCACCCGACATTAATCAAACAGTGGAACCCGGACCTTTCGTAGTTCACCGTCGTTGACATCAAGCCATGCAACGGTTTGCTTCGAAATCGTCCACGGAGTTCTGGTCGTTGTACGAGGTTTGTATTATTGAATTTGCTGTCTGCAACGTTGGCCTCAATCAAGCCTCCGATCTCAGAGTGTATTCATGAGAATTTTCAATAATGTTCCAAGACTAAACGATACAGATATTGTTTCGGTCCCAGCACGGACAGAATCGCCGAATTTTCTCAAAATGGTGCCGATCGGTCAGCTCATTGGGAAGTAGCGGACAGGGAGCTGACTTTTGGAAAACTGCCTTGCACGAATCACAGAAAGGCTCGGTGATGCTCCTGTCTCCGTTCAGGAAGGGACCCAGGCCCACATCAGGAACAGGGCGCGCATTAAATTCAATCAATTACACCGTAAAATTATCTATGTCATCAGCAAGGACGATGGTTCATTCGAATATCAGACATGTAGATAAACTATCATCATCATAATAACAATTTAGTGAGCCTCATCGTCGTCTGCTATCTTTATCGTAAGCGTTATTATCGTCATTCGCTCGTTTATTATTGTTTTTGTGTTTGTATTTCTGGCATTGCGGTTGTTTCGAAATAGCGCGGGATCTACATCGGGCCGGCTCCCCTCTCCAGAATGCGACTGATCGATTGACTGATAGACTGACTGACTGACTGACTGACTGACCCACCGATCGACCGAGCGTCCGATCAATCAACTGACTAAGTGACCAACCAGTTTTCTACCTATCTAATCTTCTAACAAACCGCATATCTATTTCCAGTATCTGTTTCTTCTTTTTGTCCGCAGACACCTCGACATTCTCGCCTCTTCTAAGAGGAGACCTTACCTTCAAGGAGAAAGTTCGAAGGTTTTCTACAGTCGCTTTGTTCTAGACACCATCATCGTCATGGGGTCTCGTCGATTTCTCATCCGTCTGTTAGATGGTGGATCACTCAAACTAGTCGACATTCCCAGCTTCGTTTTGTAATGGGTTAATGTCTGCTTCACTCCAATGAGATTAGTAGTATTAGTAGTAGTAGTAGTGGTAGGTAACTCACGATTCTGAGCGGAAAATCACAACTATCCGTGGTATGCGTGTACATGCGAATGCTGGCCGGGTGTGTTCTCATCTTTCTCGCGGCAGGAGATCGACGGATAGAATTATATGAAGATAGCTAATCGATCGATCGAAACGGGGAAAGTTAACGAGAGAGAGAACACGATCATAAAGTTCAAACTATTGTCGAGCGCATGCCCAGAGCAGGTTAGGGGTAAGGCGTGGGGAAGTCGAGCGCCTCGGGCTCGTTCCGCCAACAAAGTCACATCGAGCAGAGGATTTTCGAAAATAATTCTGCAACCATGTATCGGCCGCAGCCTCAACCAACGAAGTCTGTTAACTATATTCTGGCCGCTCAACACGCTTTAATGATGATCACATTCGATCGGGTGATAATAATAGAAAACGAACGAGTTGAAGAATGAATCAATGAACAAACGATCATCGTCGAAGATACATATATAGAAATATATAAATATTGGATAAACTTTCAACAACACTGCAGCGCGAAATTCTAAACTCACTCTGCGGAACTACATCGGTGGGAGAACTGAGTTCGGCTAGAAGGAGAGTGCGGCATCCTCATCATCATCATCAACCCAAATAAATTCAAAGAGGTTTGGCGGCGGGCTGGCTGGCTGGCGGGGTTTCAAACCGATTTCTCAGTTTTCTGAGCGTTGCCTGGTCTGGCGCGTGAGATGAACTCGCCTCGATTCGAGTTCGCATCAGTCATGACAGAGGTCGTCACAAAAACTGTTGCGGTAGAGGACGCCCTTCGAGGAAACCTTCGATGCGGCATCTCAAATCAAGGTTCGAGATCGAAATCTCGGCATTTCCTTCCCTTCTTCTTGTTCCGGGATATTTGTATGGTCGATTATAGCGTGTGTGTGTGTGTGTGTGTGTGGAATGTGTTTCCAGAGCGAAGACGGCTCAGATTCGTTACCTCGAGAGGCCTCTGGACCTCTAGCACAACAGATCGGCGGGAGACTGTCGCGAGGGATGTTTCATTTCCACTTTTGATGAATTCTCGGGTCATGACAGATTGGAAGTGATCATCATCAGCTAAAACTGTATTCATCTCGTTCCCCTTGTTTCTGATTCCGTCGTTCGCGGACGAGCGTCCATATCACCTCCATCTGAGAATCGATTGTGTCTTGGGTTTATCGGATGACAGTTGAGATTCTGGGGTGATATGTTCGTGTTCGATTTGTTGTTTCCGTTGGATAGTTTTCGATAAAGTTTGGTTGGTTGGTTGGTAGATATCCTAAATGTCGGGGGAAATTGAGAGTGAGTATAATTTGTAGTTTAGTAATCCGCCAAGAATCTCAATGGGTGTACCGTCAAAGTGCCGAACGACACTTTCCGTGAAGTGAAAAACCGTCGTCTCAGGTGTCGATCGGGAGGGAGCTATTTAGGTGCAAAAGTAGAAAAAACGAGCACCGCGCACGATTCCGCGGAGCCATCTAAAGGTTATTACAAGGTCACGTCGTTGTCTCCTACTATTTGAGCAGCGTTCTGACAGAATCGGACCACGAACAACTTCCTCGAGCGCAGGATCCAAGCCGCGTTCTGGTGGTGTGTTTTGTGGTGAATTGCCGCGGTGGATTTCTACTCCTGCTTGATGAGTAGTTACATGAATAGCTAGAGATCACAAGGAGCCAAACGATTGGCGAACGGGCTCTGCTCTGGGGAATCGAGGAAGCGACGATCACAACGGCAGCAGCCGAATTGACATTTTGGTGATCATCCGAAAAATAGTGCCTAGTGCAAAGCCTGACCAGGCAGACGGGCGGAAAGAAGCGGAAAAGGACGCAGGGGTAATGCCCGGGAAATCAAAGCCTCAATAAAGCTATGGCACTTGAATAGTTGACAGACGTAATATAATGTTTGGCCGAGTCGATATCTCAGGACAGAAACAAGGCAGAGAGCTTTCGTGATTTATCTCATTGGTGACGAAAACTGTGACAAAAGCGAACATGGATCTCGAGGTTGTGAGCTCGCCCCAACAGAGAAAAAAAGCTCTCCAAAAGCTTAACCACACTCTATCGAAGGCATGCAGATCAAAAAACCAGGCGGGCGGATGAGCAGTCAGCCAAGCAAATAACAAGTTCACAGATACCAATCATGATAATCAACAGCCTTGAAACCGATGATCAGAAATGTAACCATAATCATGGAAAATTGAGGTTTGTAGCACGCGCTCGGCGCACCCTTTGAGGATACACGGCCGTCCGTCGTCGTTTAGAAGTCCTCAAGTGGACTTTCATCATGAACCGCAACAAGATTCGTGACAGCGTCTACCTAGAAGAAGTCTCCAAACCTCCCTCGAGTCATCCTTTCCGACATTGTCAGCTCTAGCAGACGGATTTTTGATTCAAGAAGCAAGTCCAGGCGAGCGTCGAAGACCTCTCGCTCTAAACTTTCGATCCCTTGTGTTGTCATTTTCCAGCGTGGTTGTTCTGTTATTGTATCTTTCGTCGTTGTCTCTCTTTTCTTCTGTTTTGCTGACGTCGGCGACCATCTAACTTCGCTAAAATCTGTAATCGGACCAGGTGTCTTAGAGTGCCCCGTTGCTGAGTGAGCGAGCAAGCACGGAAATTGACCGGTCCTCAAATAACAATGTCAAAACTGACACGATGCCTTGATCCTAAATAGAGAGACTGCAAATCTCTTCCTCTATCCAATGTGTTTTCTACGCTGTTGTTGTTGTTCTCCCATTTCAAGATATCCTCCAGTTTCTGCTGCTGCTGCTGCTGTCATGGGAGCGCGGGAGTTCGTAAATCTATGTTTCGTAAACGTAACTAGATCAAGCACAGAGTCGTTGACTAGAATCATTCACACATTGGCAACAACGGTCAGTGATTATCTGCCAATAGTGGACATCGATCGAAATAAGAAATCTCTACCTAGATTAGAAAGCCTGTTCCTCTAAAAAAACAGGTGTTTCATTCATTATTCAACCTCCTCTTGACTCCTCCGTTTTTGTTGTTGCCGCTGTTGTCGTTAGCGTGGACGAGTACGTCAATGTCGTCGTCCATGGAATTCCAGTCGGTGTTGACACCTCCGATGGCGTCTTCGGTTCCCTTGTGCCGTCGCAGCGGGTTCCGCATCGGTGACAGCTCAGTATCAGTATCAATAGTTGCTTCAGTAGTAATAGTATGCTGTTGTAGGAACGGTAGACGTTTGGAACATTTGTTTGGAGCTTGTTCGCTCTGTCCGATAGGAATATTCACCGGTGGCTGTATCGATCTTGTCCTTGTCGTCGTCGTCGTTGGTGCTGGATACAGCGTCTCCGTTTTGTGGCGTACAAAGGGTTGATGTTGTGTGTCTGGCTTGTGTTTGTCGTTTTCTTATCCACGTGCTCAAAACTGGTACCACTTCTTATCTTTATACTTGTTCACCAGTTGATTCGTGGTACTCGCAAAGATCTCAGCTTCACTCATCATGCGTCCAGTGCGCTCCTCCAGTTGAGATAGTGCTTGTCCTCGCTCGTCCAGCGCCTGCAACGAACAAACTGTTTTGAGATTCTGATTCCAGACATATCTCGAGGTTTCTGTTAGGGAACACGAGAAGTCCTCAGGAAACTATACAAAGAGAGAACGCATCGCACAGAATGACGATGAATGTCGAGCTCCCGACTGACAATTAGAGGAAAGGGGTTCGAACACTTTGGACGCTGTGGACATCGTTTTCTTCGCCAAACACCCAGTGCGCTCGATTTGAACAGACGAGCAAGATTCGTGGATGACACGATTTGCTGAACATGAGCGGAATACCCTAATCGAGGAAGTGTGTCAGACTGGAAACAGGCGCCCATTACGAATGGTGGGGCTAATGACCGGTGCCAACTCTGTCTCTCAGTGAGACTAAACTGTACGGAAACTTCCATTCATCAGTTTTCGGCATTCTGATCAACCGAGTGGCGGGTGTGGTCGCTCGCTACGACGACATCTCACGAGGAATTCGAGAGGGAATCTCGGACCTCCGCTGATTGCGCGATGCATCCAGCATACGGACACGAAAGCACACATGGAATCGTATTCCTTCAGTTGTGCGCCTTCCGTTCTATGTGGCAAACGTCATTTACATACAGAGTGTGAAATGATGATAGAAGAGGAGTCCGACGAAGCGCTGCCAACGGAGAAGGGTACGTCGGCATCACTGTCTAGCCAAGATAGGCTTTGCCAGGGCTCCACCGACCGAGGGAGGGAGCCTGCCGATCGCGCAGGAAGGCAGGCAAAAGAGCCAGTGGAGAATGGACAAGTTTCCACAACGGAGGAATGTATGCCAATATTTCTGGATCTGTTCGTGATATGGGAAACTTTGGCAACCGAGTGTTTGATGTCCGGAGCTCACTTTTCGATCAAAAGCGTTGAGTAATGTCAGGCCGAAGCCAAGTCCATCGTCGAACTCGTTCAAAACTTTGCATCGACTCGCCTAAATCAAGAGTTCTAGAGCGATCTCGACCTCTCCGACGATCGCAACAGCCGAAATATTTGTTCTTTTGGCTTTTCACAAAAAAAAAAAGTCGGATACTTTTTGAACGCGACCCATTCTCATTGGATTTCCTCCCTGGCAACACACGTCTTCGGTGTAAATTCACGGCGATCACCACTGGTTTGCAATAGAGAGCCACAGCTAGGTAATTCCGCCTGTCTGTGATAGTTCACCGAACCAGACGGCGGGATAAGTGATGATGACTTGTCATCACCTATGGGTCACGTATTGCTGAGTCCCTGATCAGCCGTTACGGACTGAGCAGCAAAACTCGAGTGTTGCAGACTCGCAATACAGCTTTTTGGCCGATGGAAAACACTACGCCGTCATATGAGGGATGATTTACAAGGCTCGCAGGTGCGAAAACGATTCACTTTTTGTAGCCTTTCCTGATTCACTTTTCGCTCTCGTTCTTAACCATCATGCACAGACCGCGATGTCACAGAAAACGCAGAAGTCGCTCCAGGACTCGTCACGGTGTCGAGCTCGGATCGTATGCCAATATCGCTCAGCGAGATCAGCTAGAACTCGATGGGGCGAGCCATAACAGTGAATTCCCTTAAGTGCTAGTCTCGGATGGACTTTCTCAAATGGGCAATAGAACTGCCTCCAATCTTGCTTTGACCCACGAGCTCGCCATACTCGATGGCCTTTTTCCTGACTCACGCTTTTTGCTCGGTAGTCCTTGAACGAGCGTCGTCGTCGTCGGTGAGATTCGACGGCCGTTCTCTCTTCCCGCTTCGCTGACTTCCCTCTAACGACGGATCGGCCGAGTATTCCGCGGTTGCAGATTTTTCATCCGATCATCACTGAAGAAGGTGTTACCGTTCGATGACAGCGGGAAGATTTGTTCAAATCGTCTGATCGAATCAAACGTCTAAGTGAAACTCTCATTGATCCAATTTGCCTTTCGTGCGTCTGACAGCTGATGTCTGACAGCGCCGCTCTTCGATTTGTCTCTGCTCCGCAAAATGTCCTTGAGCCGTTTTTGACGAGAACGATTTGACAAAATTATCGGAGCTCGACTCCTCGTTGAGCCGCAGGTCGTCTCAGGATCGCTTTTGCGAAACATCTTTGCGTGTGTCTGCATTCGAATTATTATTGAATTTGTCATGGAGAAAAAGCGAGGAATAGAAATAGAATTCGCCCAGCGAATTTCCGCGGTGTATCTGTCGGCTGCCGACTCGTTGGGCAACAAGACCAACGAAGAGAAGGTTTTTCCTGTCGAGTGCACGCGCATTCAAATTTTCGTTCGGAGTTGGTCAAAACAATTCAAAAGCTTGAAATGGAATAAGGGACGACGAGGCCAAGAGAAGAACGGCGGCTGTTCCAGGAGGGGAACAGGAGGTTCTCTCCTCGAGTGGACACCATATCTCAAAGGAATGCGGTTTCTATAGTTTTGGGAGCAATCGAGCACACTCGAAAGCGTTCATTGTAAATTGAGGAGAAGCCTCGCTCGATGGACGAATATGTCTCCCGGCTGGCGGGCTCCAAAAACGCTCTCCGATATCTGAGACAACCTCAAGTTGACAAGTTCTCCACTTGCTAGCGGCGCCACACTTGTTTCTAGCTGAGTTTTCCCTCCGGTCTCACTGCGGATGTTTACTTTAGCCGACGTTGAAGCAGGACGTGTTTCGTTAACTAGCCCACAAGAGCCCACGTTAAGAAACTCAAGCGTTGTTCCATCGATGTACGAGACATGTCGTACATTCACCACATATGCTCTCCAGGCCTACGCACACATCATTCACGGCCCTGACTTGCATCGATCCGACTATGCGGAGACCTCGCTTTATCTTCCTTCCGTCCCTGGAACACTATCTACGTGCGAATCGGACATGCAAATGGCCATATGTACATATCACTCACCATGCGGGTTCGTGCGACTTCACCGGCTAAGGTCCCTGCTCTCTGACTCATGGCTTCCAGATTGGCAGAGTTGCCAGGAATGTGTCGCGCGATGGTTTTCGAAGCTTTCCCACTACCCGTCTCACCAACTGAAATGAGTTCAAAGTTTGTAATCAAAGTTCAACGGTCCGTTCGTCAGTCGGCGCATCCCTTCGGCGTGGAACCACCGGAATCACTTGGCCTATGTGAGCTATTAGCGCTCACCGACCGACTGCACTTACACGTGGTCTCGAGCCGGCGGCAGGACGGACGAACAAACAAAGCCTGTAGATGCATTCTAGGCAGCTGCTCTGAATTCCAGACTTTGAGCATTTTCCAAATTGGTTTTGCCCCACGCGCTCCTATTCCTCCGCCAACTGGTTTGCCGATTCCCCTCCCCCGAACGGACACTCCTGTGTTCGCTTGTCTCTCAGCGAGCTGCCACAACGCCAAGAAATTCCCGAATGCCTCCTTTATACAACATCAACTAATGAACGGTGAATTATTCACTGAATAGAACAGCGTCTTGGCGTCGTAATTTGTATCTGATCTTCGTGAATGTCGAAGTGGCTCTCAACAAGCTTTGTAAGTGCTCCCGGCGGCGTTTCTTGTTCGCGGAGCGGAAGCAAAACAGGCATCGATCGCCACCTTTTCGATGGCGCGTCACATGAAAAGTTGGCTCATAGCACTTACATAGTTCGTCGCGATCCAGAACGCTGGGTCCGCCACCGAATAATCCTTTGAAAAACGATTGTCGCGGGGCTTCGGGCTTTTCTTTCGTTGTATAAACATTGCCTCGGAGATCCTGCAGTTGGTTGCAGAAGTCGGAGCTCACGGAGAATTTCTGGATTTCACTCCTCGAGTCCATGTACAGGCCGTGACCGTTTTTGGAGAAACAAAATGTTCGAGAAATGCGCTGGTCGGGACTGGCGTAGAAATCAACCTCTAAGACGAACTTCAGCGATGGCAACGTGTGCACCATGATGTTGCCGTTTGCAATGTACGACACCAAACACGGCACCTCTGCAATCACAGATCGAAGTTAGCGAATCGAGAAAACGACGCTTCCAAGCACCGAATCAGGGAAAACGAAAAGCACTGACCGCATTGTTTGAGCTGCATGATGTCAGCGCAGACCACAACGGAGGTTTCGTTGAGAGTCGTCTTGACGATCGTATTCTGGGCGGGAAGGCTTGCAACGCGGGCAAGTTTTTCACTCACGAGGACGGCGAAATGTCCGCCTGTAGGAATTTTGGAACCGTTTGCGGACCGCAAACGACCACCCTCGGACACGAGTTGCTGTCCATTGCTGTCCACAAATCCGATGCAGAGCACTCGGCCCTTAAGCTTGAACAATGATCCTGGAACCGGAGCGTCTTGAATCCTTTTATGCTTTTCTTTGACACTGAGTTGATCGCTTCACCGACTTGAATCCAAATCAAAATCTACTCCAAAAACGCTCCAAGGAGCTCACCTGTTCCAGGAGTGGCGAGAGCCGAGCGGGTTTCGTTGGCGAGATTAAGTGGTAAAGGTAAAACAGAACCGTAACTGGTCCCTACCCATAGCGAAGGACTTGGCGATGAAGCATCACTTTTCTTCGAGCAGAACGTGTCGCAAAAAGTGAGACACGTGATCGATTCTCGGGAAACAT
This sequence comes from Neoseiulus cucumeris, assembly GCA_021527715.1. NCBI lineage: Eukaryota > Metazoa > Arthropoda > Arachnida > Mesostigmata > Phytoseiidae > Neoseiulus > Neoseiulus cucumeris. Next base: position 308,994 of record JAJSRV010000036.1, on the reverse strand, counting down.
TCTCCAGACTCGATGTCGAAGACGAGCGAGACCGCGAAAACGAACAATCTACAATACACGATTCGGTATCGAACGTTAGTCGTCGAGTTGAAAGGAGACTTCCTCTATGTTCTGCTAACGCTTGTTCCGCCTGATGTCACCATCAGGAACTAGGACGGAACAAGGACAATGAAAATCAATCCAAGGAAGAAGCGAAGCAACGCCACAAAGACTCTCACAAACAAAGCTCGTCTCGAAGAATCATGACTTGACGACGCCCGCTTCGAACGAGGAGCTTGAGGACACCACGCCAACTCTGCTTGCGTACAGATATGCAATACGGGACCTAACGGGGAATTTCTACGAAGTCGCATCGGACGCAAACGGGGCACCAGGGAGACAGGAGCAGGAATAGAACAGTCGATGTTGGAAACCCGGCGGGGCGAAGGTTAGGTTGGGAGAAGAGTTCGAGGAGTTCCCTTCCCGACTGGGAGACGAAAATTCAAACAAAGGGGAGTTTTGTGTGAAGCAAAAAAAGAGCCGCCCACCAGGTAGAAGGAGCCTTTTCGACGGGTTCCTCTGGAGATCAGAAATCGAACGTTCTTCTTCGAGAGTCGATGTAGCGTTGCTTGATTCGAAGCCAGCAGCAGCAGCACTAGCAGCGGTGGAGTGGTGAGTTGTTGCTGTGGTGGTGGTGGTAGTAGAAGATGTGGTTGCTGTCGTTGATGCTGTTGTAGTGACTGAGCTGTCAGTCTCTCGCTGTCTACCGCTAGAACGACGCCAAATAGAGGAACAGCACAAGAGCGACCATCGAGTCGATAAGCCCTTCCAAAGTGGGCTCGTCGGACCCTGTGTCGTCTTACAGGCTTTGGCCTCGATTTGGCTCCGTCGAATTTTAGCGGCTTTAGTGACGTTTTTTTTTTTTTTTTTTTTAGGTACAGCGTGTAGAAGACAGGCACCGAATGGAGCAGGCAGCGAAACACATGCAAACGCAAACAATGTTAAGAAAGAAAATAGCGTCGTCTATTTCCACTTTGATTCTGCTGCAGAAGCGGAAAAAAAACAGCGATGGAACGAAGAAAGGAAAAAAAAAGAACTCAAGAAACGATTCTAGGTTTTCGAAATTTCTAAGCTACGTGATGAAATTTGATGAAGATGAGGATGATGATTTGTTTCGGAGGTGTGGGTGGGTTGGTTGGTCGGTTGGTTGGTTGGTTGTGGGTTTTTCTTTAGTAAGGTGCGGTGACCGTTATCAAGCATGGAATACGGTGATTACAGTGTGCCCGTTTAGAGTTGTTGTCAATCATTTTAACAGCGGTTTATCCTGAGGATTTCGCCGACGAGGTCTCTGACAACCTCAGCGTCGAGCCTCATCCATAGCATGACACGACACTTCAAAAACAATGAAGAAAAAGAAAAACAGAGAAGTAAAGTTTGTTCTCCTCAAAACTTTTAGTAGACAGAGACAGACGGGGAACAGTGGTGGTTGGATCCGGGTCGGAGTGAGTTGGAACGGAAAACATAGATTTCCAGGGAAAAGAGGAAAACGAGGTGATATCTTCCGGTTCGTGGATCGGAGTCGATCTGGAAATTCGCGTACCATCTGAAAGAACAGCTTTTTTTGCGGGAAGAGGTGGTGCCGGAAAGGAAGCCGTGACGTCATCGGAGAAAATGTTGCCGAGAAAGTTGGGAAAAAGCCCGGGGGAAAAAAGAGGAAACCAGACGATCTGCTCGATCGAATGCAGAGTTCCACACTTTGGTATTTTGTCGACGAGAACAGAATCGTCAGAAGTCGAATGCCGAACGATTTTCAATTCTACCTCTATGCAGTGAAAAAACGAGTTCCTTCCAGAGACAAGCAGCCGTTTCCTTTGGAGTCCACCGGAAAACGGGCGCGGAGGATTTGTACGAAGTTTCGGTACAAAAGAGTTTCGACGGACAACCCCAGAGTCGGAGGTCCTGCCGGCCTGCTTTCGTACCCGCCGGACGGCGAGACAGAGTACGCCCCTGGCGAAACAGGTAGAAATTGACAGGCCGCAATGGAATGTGTATTTATGTCGACAGCACCGGGACGGGTGGAACCTGCCGTTCATAGTTAGAATAGTCAGCTGACACTTGAGCTCAAACTCGAAGCAGGAGGAGGACAACGTCGACCAGGATGAAGGAACGAGGGCCGTGGAGTGGGAGAAGGCGTAGAATTCCAAAGATAGAGAGAATGAGGAAGACGAGAATGACGGAGGCGAAACGATGAGAAAGACAAAGCGGCGAAAAGGACACTGAGCGGGAAGAAAACGGCGAGAGGGTGAAGGCGACCAGGGTTTCGAGGATATGAGGGGACGGTGGACGACTCAAAGACAGGTTTTTATTCAGATATTCGCCATTGGATTCTCGTTCCTTCGACGTACCATTCGGAACGATAGCTCAACGGAGCGGTTAAGCGCTCAATCTAGCTCTATTTTTCTCTATCCCTCTTTCCGACTCGATCTCTACGAGAAGAAGAAATAGAGTCGGCCAGAGCTAAATTACGCGCCCATATGGTGGACGACCAGGCGGTTAGGTGGATGATTCCCCGTCGATCGATAGCAAATAACGATGAGACAGGTCACATGCTCGACCTTGTCATCCGATAGGGAGACAGGAAAAAGCCGAAACACGAAAAAATGGACCGCGAGATCGGGGCACGGACGAGACCAGGAATACATAAATAAGATGGAATGCCAACAAGAGACGCGTACAGAACTTAGAAGCAGAATCGATCGAATGGCGTTCGGATTTGTAAACATGGACCAAGGTCGTGGTCAAGTCGGATTCCGTCAACGACCAAGGAATCATCGAGTTATTCCCGTTTTCGGTCCCTGAGAACGAGGATCAGAAATATCGTGGAGAAACACCCGAGTCGGCCCAAGAGCTCTGTATCACGAAACTTTCCAAGAAATCGTTGGAATCCGATCGATTCCAAGCGCTTTCGGGAGGTTATGTTGTTTCCACGGAATCGACTCGCTGCGTCATTTTTCCTGAGAACACCGTATCGAAGTTTTTCACTCAAACACCGGTCGATTCTGCGCCAGCAACGCCTCCTACTCTTCCTCAAGGGGGACAACGACCAGCTTCGGCCGCTTTTGGCGTGAGTCGAGGTGCTATAACTCAGGGAAAACTCTTAAAAGCTCCGAGAAAAGCACTGTTCCCGGTCCCCGAGGCTTCTGGATATCTCGTGGCAAAACTTCCCGAGCACCCGAACCTAGAGTCGTCAATGGAGGGCATCCTGGAGAAAAGGAGAAGGAGTTTCGACAGGAATTTCAAAGGACAACCCGGACAGAAGGAGAAAGGAGCGACAGGTCGGATTACGGACAAGAAGCACGGAATGACGGGAAATCTCAGACGAGTAGTTCAAGACACGAGAGGAATAGCAGCTGGGTAGATCATGGGGCGCGCTCTCCACGGTCTCGGTCGAAACTTATTGAACGCAAACACACGCACATATGCCACCTGCCCGCCTACTTCGCTGTGACGGAGAAACAGCCAAGAACTCGAACCGTGAGCTCCGGAGCGGAAATTCTCTCAGTTTTTCCAGAGGTAATCTCGCGAACGTGTGGCAAACGTTGCCAACGAAGCGAGCTGGGCGTCGAATCCGCTCGCTCAGATGAACGTCCCTTGCCGTCGCACGATCCGAGCCGAAAGTCGAACGAGAGACGAATGCACCCTTCATCAACCTGATTTGAGTGGTTTTTGATGAAACGTTGATGAAGAGAGGAAGGAACGGAGTGGAAGGAACAGCTGTTTTCATGGAGGTAGAGGCAGGGCACCGTGTGATAGAGCGCGCACCCGCTAGCTGAGAACACATTTTTTCCAGAGAGGACGAATACGAATTGGAAGGGCGATGCAATCGAAGAGAGATGGGAAAGTGGGACAGAGAGAGGCAAGAAGAGGATCTATGTATGCACTGATAGAGTTGGTGGACAACAAGGATTCGAAGGCAGTTCGGATTAGATGACCCACACAGAAGCGGCTTTGTGGATCAGAAAGGATCGTCATGAACATTTTAAGAAAGCATTGCAAGGTGTTCAGTTTGCTTGCTGCTGGTTTGCTTGCTTGATTTAAGAATATCTTTTTCGGTTTCTCTCTCTCGTTGATTGATCGGTTCCGATTGATCGCTCGTCGATCGATCTACTCGGCAGTCGATACATCCATATCGCTCCGCCACGAACCGGTGTTGGGGATCAATCAACGTTGCACAGAACAGAAACAATGGTTTGGAAGTCAATCAAGCTGGTTTGAAAAGTTTTTTTTTTTCGTGGAAAAAGGATCGCCACTCTGATCGTGGTGGAAGAGCCGTAGTCACCTGTAGAAGAGGACGCGGCGGTCGAAAGTAAAAACTGCGGAGGCTCGTCTTGGGACGCGAGATTGGGGTGCTTCTGTAGCATCTTTCGGCCAGGATATCGTTCCGCACCCAGACTCGACATCGTGGTCAGCTGCTGATGGGAAGCAGACAACGTGCTAGCGCCTGTGCCCCCTGATTGTGGTGTTTGCATAGACTTGGATCGCCGGTCGAGAAAATGCCGTTGCGGCTTCAGTGTCGTCGGGCTCACACTTGTCGACTGTTGTTGTTGCGTGGTTTCGTTGCGTTGTTTCGTTGTTGTTGTTGTTGTTGCGTGGTGGTTCGTTGGACAACGAAAATCCAGAAAGAAAAGAAAATCGCCCGGCGGAGGTGGTGTCATGGACATCGAATTTGATTCATCATCGGCATCAGAGTTCATCGCAAAATAAACCATCGCAAGAGCAACGGACAACAGACGGTCCGTGAAAATTCGCAAGAGGTGGTGAGTGGCAAAAAATCGGAAAATTTACACGACAATGGCAAAATTTGAGAGCGAAACATCAAGAACAAAAACGACAACATGAACGACGTCGGTCAAATAGGAACATGGAGATGAGTGTGTGATAATGGAACGATGAGTCAACGAATCGTCGCAATAAAATAAAGCCAGATAAAGACACCGCCACCGCATAGGCAAAGAACTCGGTATGAGAATGAGTAATGAAACATCAATGTAACTATGACTGACTAGTTACCTGCACGCTGCAATGCAACCGGATTTCGTTAACCGGAAGTTTCGGAGGGTACCGGAACGGAACGACGGGGAAGGTAGATTGGTATGGTTAGATCTAATTTAGGGAGTTGTCAAATAGTTCCAAAATATATTTCCTGCTCACAAAGAGTGAGAAACCGATGAAAGGGGACGAAAGGCAAAGGCCGAATTCAAATTTTCCCGCGCTCTCTACTTTTGGGGGGAAAATTCAAAAACTCGGAGGCGGGCAATTCAAATAACCAGTAACGTGTGAGATGTGAGCGCAGATCTCGAAAGTTTTGGCGCTCTCTAAGAATGACCCAGATCTCGATGATAGCAGTTGACAGCTTCATGAACACTCGGAATTTTCAAGGTCATCCCAGGATTTCAGCTGCGCACAGAGGTATTTTCTAGGGCTTTTCATTATCTCACCGCTGGCGCTGCTCCGCGAGCTCTATGAATTCGAACTTTCAAGGTTCTTTCCACCTCCAGTAGTTCGTTCTCGAAAAACCCTGAGCACTTTTATCTTCGTCGGTCTTGTAATTCGATATTGCTTTTCGAAAGTAGAATCCCAAGAATCTGTAGTTTCATGAACATTTTCCACTTCACTACCCCTCGCATGATTACATTCTGTTCAGGAGGCTGCTTTTCTCTCCTGGTTCCTTTTTTTTCCGTGGGCCTGACACCTGTATAGATTTTTTCTCTTGTCTATCGTTCGACCACCACCTTCAGAAAGTGACATCTTTCATAAAGGAAACCAGGGAACGGGAGGCTTTGAAGTCAGAGGCCTGTCTAAAGCTTTCCAGGCTTTCATTCTGCAGAGGCAAAGAACTCCAATGTTCGCCCGTCTGGTTGGTTTGTTGGCATGACGTACAAACGAACCGACCGCTCTCGAAGCAGTATTGGTTCGCTGATCCCGACGATATATCCTTGTGCCACAAATGAGATAAAAACTTGCCGAGTGATGAAGCGTCTCCGAGTTTTCCGATACAAGAACCCAAAATAGAGGAAGGAAAATACAAGACGTACGGAGCTTGCTTCGAGCAGCAGACAGAGGCCAAGATCAAATGTTCTTCGGGGTTCCCACCAATCTCTAACTCTGCTCGTCCAAGCTATACCCAATTTGGAGACGCCCTTATGTTTCGTTTCTCACCTATCTAGTTTATGTTGGAGTTCAATTCAGAAAAAGAAAGGAAGGAAATCAACAGCGATTGCATCCGACTGACCTGGTCTGGAGAACTTTCTGTCGGGTCCGGTAGGCCGTTATTGTCCTGCCGTTTGGGGGATCGCGGAGATCTCTGGTAGGGGTCAGAAGATCCTAGAAATCAGAAGCTCGTTCTAGTTACTTGTTACACTAGCTGTTGGCAGCTGTTCGCCAAAGAAGAGTCCCACAATAGTTAGACATTCGACTCGATGGAAAAGAGTTGAATAAATCGATGAATCAACGAGTGGGTTAGTGGGTGTTACTCCGAAACCGCTCCCGAGAATCGTGCGGATTCCCGAAAATAACGTGGCAACAACAGAGAAGCGATTGCGGACCGTCCATTAGTGAACCCGAAAATAGCGGTCGATTGTTTGCGTGGAAGTCGCCCAGATCAGCGAGAGATTCGAACAGCGTTGATAGCAGCGTTGGTTGGTTGGTTTGAGAGACACTCGAAACAGCTTGTTAGTCGTTGGAGAGTCAAAGGCCGAGGTAGCGAAGCGAATCCAAGACGCCAAACGGGCAGAACACGAGCAGTCAACAGCTCAATGTAGAGTCAGAAGCTCGACCCTCACAATTTGAATGATGCGCGGCGCAGCAAGAGCGTCCCTCGAGACGAGAGGAACAAGGAGTTTGCAAGAGGCAGGAGGTCAATCTGAGACAAGGGAGCGAGGATATCCAAGGAAGAACGTGATTCACTAAAGATTTCTAATCGAAAATCCGTCGTGGCGTTTGAACTCGACCTTCTCTCAGCAATAAGCTCGGAAAACGGAAAGTCATTTGAGAATTTCTGTACGCAAGGAGAGTTCCAAACGAATGCCACAATAAAGAGTTCTTCTTCACTTCTTTCTGGAATATCCCATAGCAGTTCGATGTTTCGGGAGTTAGTCTGTTAGCAGAAGAAATCAGCGGCGGCGATTCATTCTTACTCGTAGGTGAGGATAGCATCCGTTGCAAGGTTCGCTTGCAGGCGTCCGCTATCGTCTCCTGTATTGAGGTTCCTCGACGCAAGGCTTCTGGCCTACGGCCCTTCGCCGATCCCTTGTCATTTGTTTTCTCCGGCATCGGATCTTTCGAGGGCTGCGGCTGCTCCCCGGTGTTTCGACCGGTGCTGGGAATCGACTGAGCAACATTCGTGGGCGGAACAGTGGAACTCGCTCGACATTCATCGTCAGCAGCAGCATCGTCAACGTCGACATGATTAACAACCGTCGGAGAAGACTTGCGAGTGGTGTCGTCGTCTTGGGTGAGAGAAGAAACAGGGGATTGTGGGGCGGAGGTGGTGGCTGCTGTGACGGTCTTAGGGGGGTCTGTGGAGCCACGAAACGAGTTCAGGTTGTAGTTTGAATCGGGGTTAGAATTGCTTGATCGGAACGAAAAGCGTTTAAAGCGACGCAAACGACTCAGATTCAGTCGTTTACGCGATCGGGAAGTTGAAGTCGAGGGAGAATGACTCGAACGACGGAATCGTAGAGAATTTCTGAGAGAATTCAGTAAACTGTGCCGGGTAAAGGAAAAGCGTAAGGGACGCGAACAACTGCCTTGTTTCGCTCGGTAATCGAATGTCGACTGAGCATCTGTAATGTGGTGTTTTTAAGGTTTCATCGCCGATATTCGAGCTGTCGATCTGATGAAAGAATGATGCTCGATGTTTTGATATTTGCCGCCTGAGAGAACTTTTGAAAACGTTTCGCGAAGTGGTCTCCGGAGTCAGAAAAAGAGGAGTGAAAAAGGATCAAGATGAGTGCATCGAGAGTCAGGAACGAGATGTCACGCAAGGCATACTCCATTGATTCTAGAGACGCTGCGACATAAACAGGCGATTCCAGTCGTTCGCTCACTTGTGTTGAACCTCGTGGCGGTAACTGCTAGCTGTCTCTGTAGTTTTAGCACTGCTTATGAGATTGGTTTCTTCATAGTCTTCCCTGACAGGAGAACATTTAACTCGATTCTATTTAGTACACTGTTGAACTTCATCTCCTTCATATTTGTTCCCCTTTCCCTTCGCCCTCTTTCAAAATTCTTCCTGTTGACCCCGCTGTCCTTTTTCATCACTTTGTATTTTGGTTTGATTTCTTCTTTCCTTGACCATTTCCATTGTCGTAAATATTTTCCCCGACTTCTAAAATCGACTTCCTAAGCGTTTTTTTTCCCAGTTCTCACCACACTCGAGTATTTCAGAATACCTGACACAGAATGCTGCTCGTGTAAGAAACTCAAACGTCTCTTGAATGGCGATCTCTCAGGAGCACACGAAATATCAAACGTTCAGATCTCAGGAACTATAAGATTTGGCTAAAGGGTCTCCTATTAGACGCGGTTTCATCGCGATTTTAACATTATCAGCTTTGACTCAGATAGCAGCTAGCAGCTACTCTTTCCATGTCCGCTGATTCTAAATTCGATCGTCGCTCTCTCGAGGTACACCGACAGAATAAACTCTTCGCAACTGGGCCGTCGGAGAACAGAAGATGGAGATAGTGTGAGAGCAGCAGAGTGAAAGCGACTCGGAAGACACAGGGCAAAGCATCTTCGATATTGAAAACTTACCATAGAGTTCGGGCGTGGCAAAGTTGAGCACGCACGTGTTGTGGATCGTATCGACGACCACCAGGCCCAAATCGTTGCCGAATGCCAATAGATTGTACGCAGAGCTGACCGCCATGCAAGTGACATGACGCGCCGATTCTCCACCCGCTGGAGTGCCGCCAGAGAGAAACTGGCAAACCAGTGTAGGCTGTAGACCGGCCCTCCAGGTTAAAGCTTCACGACGGACCGTGACGCGTTCGTTGGACTTCGGAGACACTTCGGAAGATTCCTCCATCTCGAAGTGAATCGGAGTGTCGAGAACTGCAAACAAGCACGTAGTGTTTGATTCGGCGTTGACAAATCGTCCACGAACGTGTCCTTGCATCCGACATTCGACTGGCACCGCTCAACTCGGTCGGAAAACCAACTCTCTCGTTCTCGTTCAATTGATCATGCCGATACGATCGAGGTATCCCGCGTTACAAATGAAATTCGTCATCCAGCACGGAGCGCACGATCGGTGGTGCTCTGCAAGCGCGCAGCGCACGGGAAGGGTGTTCTCCCTGGTGCGGTTTCGAGGAAGGCGCGAGGAGGAACGAGTTTCGACGAATCGTTCCTCGGGATCGACGGAGTTCGTTGTGTGACAAATCAAGAAAGTTGCGACATAAGACGGCTATCGAGGCGTTCTGCTTACCTGCAACTGTGCAAGTGTTCTCGGTTTTTGCAAACGAAAACAACGCCACGTATGAGGCGCCGGCGATGCCGAGTTGACGTCCTTCTGGATCGAAAAAAAGTTTCTCCACAGCAAATGGATCATCGTCTGATACGAGCTTCTCAAAAAGCCGCGAGGTTCTGAACCGGTACAGGAGCTGTCGAGGCAGAACGTGGTGATGCGCGAATTTCCACTCAAACTCTACTCAAGGTCACTACGAGGTTCTAGGGGTGAAGGCCTGATATCTGACTTGTCGATAACTCTGAATTATCTCCCAACTCACCTGGAAGCCCAAAGTAGATGCATCCCAAAATCTCACGGTGCCATCTGCATGGCCCGTGATTATAATTTCAGGATATGAAACGATACTTGTACCCCATTCTCCGCCTGTGATGGGCCACTCTCGTTCCGAGAACTTAATATTTGTTGACGACATATTGGTTGCTTTGGCGCCGAAGAACTGTCCCACCGAATAAAAACATGGAATCAGATCGCCGGGACAGTCGGCCAGGTACTGACAGCATACGACAGGACTCTCATGGACGTTCATCGAATAGGGCAGCCGGAAATTCGGGTACCTAGAAGAGCAAAGCGCGTGACTTGGACCCATGTTCCGGAAGCAATGTCTTGTCCTTTCAGATGGCTTGTAAATCGTCTCATTGTTGTACAGAATCAGGGTCAGGATTGCGTAAGATCTTGGCATGATGTCAAAGAACTGAGGATTCTGAGTGAGAGAACAACATACGAAAAGAAAGGAAACACTCAACGGAGCGGAACGGACGTTCTAAGCGACGGACTAAAGCAGAGGAAATACTCACGGATGCGTCAGCAAATCTACAACAATCAAATCATTTTTGCAGAGAGTCACAGTGGCGTATGGTTCAGTGGTGTCGGATGAGAATGGCGATTCGTGCGCTGTGACAAAGTCGACAACCGGACTTTCCATTTGCAGGAGTTGAGCCCGTTGCAAGTTCGAGACACTAACGCCGACCATTTCGCGTCCATTTTTGTCAACACCCAGAGGTGCACCTCCTGTAGAACAACAAAACATTATTATCGAACGCAATTCTTCAGATCGAACGCAATTCTTCAGATCTTTGAGGTTATTCCGATCGAGCTGGATTGAGACTCACCGGAAAAGAGTACTAAGTTATCTCCAGCTCGGGTGGCCCACCATTGCACTTTGGAGATGGGGTGAAAATAGCCTTTTAAGCAAGTCGGCACCGCACTAAGCTCGGGATTCAGTTCCATCAGAAGGCGCAAGTGTGGATACATAACACTCAGAGGTTTGCCTGGATTCCTGATGTTGAAAACAGTGAGACTCCCGTCTGCGTGAGACGCCAGAAACTGTTTACCCTCAAAATGCCAAGATACTGATGACAGAGGTTCGTTGTGTTGGAATCGGACCTCAGCCATTCGGCTGCGGAGATCCCACAGGACGATGGTACCCGTCTCAAATGCTATGAGCAGCTTGTTAGGGTCTGCTGGATTCTCAACGAGATGCACAACTGCGCCGGGTTTCGTCTTGCGGGTTCTGAAAATCGAAAACATTTGAAAAAAAGCCAGAGATACGGACTTCTTATGGCGCGCGTCTTGAAATTCCCGCAATCAGGACGATACAGGTGTTTTGATGTAAGCATAATGAATAAGGAGGGAGAAGATAGAGGTGATTTTGCCAAGTTCAGCCCAATCAAGAGGGCGGAGGGTGGACGAGACGGCGAGCGGACGAGTGGGTTTGCTGAAAACATTCGAACGCCACACGGACCCCGCGCCGCACTCTTCAATCACGTCACTCTCTAAACGTCACCTTCAGCTGTTAGGCCACTTTCCTGCAAGCTCATTTAGCTTGGCGCGAAGCGATGCACGCTAGCTAACCAGTCAACCAGCGAGAGCAGGCCGGGGTGGCACGCAGGACGGCGAACCGGTCGCTTCGCTTCTCTGGTCGGCCAGACAGCCGGCCCGCACGTCCGCCGTCATTTTCGGCAGTGAATCGACCACAGACTTGAACCGGGCTGCAAACCTCCGCCCACTTGACATCAATCTAGTTTGGCTCGAGTGTTCACGTCACGCGGTAGCTGACTGGCTCTGAGCTCGGAGCTTCGTTCGAGAAACACTATGTGCACTCCGAATTTCCGGGCAAGGCTCTGCCACACCATGACAGCTCCCTCATCGAGCACGACGCTCCCCAACAACAAAATTTCGGACGGATTGAACCTGAGAAGTTCGACTACGAACATTTCGTGAGATTCACCTCGTTTCTCCCCGAAAACCTCGCAGTCGATGAACAGAACAACATTGAGTCGTCAGGCCCCGGTGTATCATACTCACATTTCGATGGCTTTGTTCCAGTTGATGACATATCCGGATAATGAAAAGGTGTCAACATTGACTAGATGCACGTTGCCTCCCTCAGTTCCAAGGTAGAGCCATTTTGTTTGGAATGGCAAGTACATGAAAGTGATGCGCTCCTTTTGGAACTTGAGCGTATGTATGATTTCGGGTGTTTGCGATTTGATGTTCCATTGGTGGACCGAATCATCCGCGCACAAACTCAACAGTAGTCCCTGGAAAGATTAAGTTTCGAATTCAGTCATTTAGCCTCATGCTCTCCGAAATGATCTGTAATGACAGCCTCCGTAGCCGTCGCTTGGACGAAAACGGTGGTGATGATGGAGATAGATTTGCATACAAATTAGGTAGCGTGAAAAGTGGACTTCCAATGGAGTTTGAAAGGAAGCCCGAGTTCCACGGACAGAACTCCGGTTCTCCCGCTGAGGATATTCCTCGTGCCTTCAAAGCTCGATCCAAATTTAGACGAGGCCAACATCTCGGCCACCTGTTGTGTTTACCTAACGGTCTCTAGGTGCCACAGACAGATCGGAGGCAATCTCAATAGAGAACCCAAAAGCCAGAACGGGAGCATTCATATCGCGTTCTCGTCGCGAACTGCTGCTACTACAGCCGCGGACGTCATTGCCATCAGCGGCTCCATCATTCTCACTCTCAATGCCACGAAACATTGCGACCTTCCGGAATGTATGATCAATCCGGAATTCCCTCCTTTCGCTGAGCGATGTTCGTTCGCCATTTTGTTTTCTCGTCCCCAGACATCAACGAATGATTTGAGTAGTTCAATGAACGAGCGAGGGAAGTGAACTTCCAGGAAGAGGCGAACCTTCCTCGAGAGGAGAAACTTCCCCACGAGGATCGAAGGTCGTATTTGGGGCAGGATTGAGGGGGGAGTTCCCAGGAGAAGGGGGTTGATTCCAGAGACCGACGCTTTCGGGAAGTGTTCTTTATAGTGAAATCGCAATATCTGCCGAAATCGCAGAAGCTGGGCCGCCACAGAGGGTAGTAGGTCTCACCCAGATAGTGCGCGATGAGTTCGGTACATGACCTCAACTTGTTCGGATCTCTTGAGGATGCTCATGTCAAGCTTGTCAGACAGAGCAGAAACTCTTAGACCACTCGACGTTTCTTGTATCGGCGTTATCTTGACGTCCGAGACAACTATTCCTTCTTGTTATCTTACTTAGCGAGACAGAAGGCGAGTTTACGGTCTACTTAATGGGCCGCGTATCAATGCGACGTGGATCTGTGATCCGACATGATCTAGCCTTTGCTGAAACTGCACACCCGCATTCTCACGATCGGGATATCCGAGAAGCCCGCCTGGGGCTCGGCCCGCGGCTGGTCAAGTTCAGTAGACTATAAATAATTCGGAAAGATGTTCGGCTCTCCGCAATAGCAATTTGAACACGTTAGAGGCGTTCGAGTAGGCGTTCGGCAGTGACCGCAGAGCAGATATTTTTGTCTTCTGTTCCAGAGAAAGCAGTCGGCGGCGGCGGCGGCGGCGGCCGCAGCTTCCCTTCGGAATCGATTCCCAATGCGTCTCGCCGTTTTTTACTTCTGATACTTGTCTCACTCAGCCGGCGCAGGAAGGCTAGCTGCGCAGTCCGTGCCTCCAATAAGGGAGCGGGACGACCGACGTACAAAGCAACGACTAAAACTCTCCAAGCTGCTGCTGGTGCCGTAACCGCAGCGGCCACAGTAGCGGCTGTGCCCGAGCGACAGCAGGGCCTGTCCGTAGACTTGGCGGAGGAGCTAATTGTGTCTGATGAATGGAAGACCACGACACAAAGTGTTCCCCAGCACGCGACGGATCGCCTGACAAAAGTGGACAGCAGAGGAACAGTGGGAAAAAGCGCCGAAATTGGCAAGTTCATTACGCTCCATTGAAACCCTAGCCTTCAACTTGCCGAGTGTTTTCTCGTTCGCAACACGGATCAAGAGAAACCGTAGAAATGGGTAGAAAAGCGAGAGGTACTCATTGTGCTCGATATTGTCTCCTGCTGCTACATGAGACCGTTGCCGCCGTCACTGGCCTGGACCGCACGCCCTTTGGCCTCATTCAAAAGCGAGCCCCACATAAAGCCGCTCGTACGGCTGTTCGTTCAGGAGAGCTTCATTCGGTTCGTCGGCTGACTGGCCGACCAGCCGGCCGGCCGGCCAGTTCACTCACTCGTTCGTTCATTCGCTCCGGTGATCAGGACGGATATTTAGACTCAGGGCTTTTAGTTCCACTCGAAACTCCCACAGTTCCACTCGAACCTGCCGTCCAATCAGGCTTGAATTCGGGAGAGTGCCGTGGTGATGAGCGCCCTTGATTAGATGAAGCCTTTCGACATCCATGATAGCATCTTTTTCGGGCCTTCCCGGGAATATTTCCCTATCTCAACACAGATTCGACACCTTGCATTTCCCCAGGTTGAAAAAGTATCGCCGAGCGAAAAGCTATGATTTCTGTCCTTAAGTGGATGTTTTCTCTCATGTCGAACGAGGACGCTCAGAGAAAAACGAACCTGTCGTCAAGAAAGAGCGAAAGGATAGAGCGCGCCACGGCCTTGAAAAGCTGATCCCAACCGCCTCCACAGCCACATGCAGCGTCTCCTGATCATTCCTTCGCAGATCTTCGTTTTCGAATTTTCGCGCCAATCGGAGCTACGACTCTGTCAGTCCCCTATGCTCAGGCACGAATGTCCTTGTTGTTCCTCGAAATATTCCGCGATCTCGGGCCCTCACTTTCGAGAGAGCACAAAACAGTGTTCATTGACTCGAAACACCCGATCCTCGTGTTGCATGTTCATTCAACGGATGAATGTTCCCTTGACCCCGAAACGTACGCCGCTCTTTCGTATCGGAAAATCAAATCAAAGTCTTCTGATCTGAACTTAACGAACACTCCGGATAGGGCCAATCTTATGCTCGTTCACTCATGCAATCACTACTAACCTCGTTGACAATAAATTGTAACTGGACCACCGCAGAGCTGAGCATATGCTGAAAGAAGACCTCAACGCCAGGCCTGCCGAGACTGGAAATCGAACGAAAAAAAGGTCGTTAGTGTCATATTGACCAATCGGTCCTCGAAGCAATTAGATCTGTAGTTTACAACAACAACAACAACAACAACGGCAGTGGCATTATAAATGTTTCATTGTATTACGTTACATCAACTATACTACAACGTTTCAACGAACACCGTTACAACGAATTTTCCTTACAACGAACGAATCTCGCCGGTCCCGCGGAGTTCGTTGTAACGAGGTCTAACTGTATTTGTTCAATAGGTCGGTGACAAAAAGCTGAAGAAAGCGGGAATCAACGATGACATCCCAGCTAGTTTGTTATATGATCGGGAGACACAGCGCGAGGGAACCCTGGAGAACGCAAGGAAACCTGAATCCGCGGAGGAGGTCATCTCCAAGTCGCTGAAGGTCCTCCTTGGTTTCTCATCCTCCGTTCTCCTAATTTTTCCGCCCCTGCTAGCGTGCGCGCTCGGCAGCAGCAGCCGCTCGAGCAGGGGGAAAACGTCGGTTTGGCTGCCGTATAATGCTTCTGCTCCGCCGGCGGCGGCGGCCGCGAACAACCCGAGGTATTCTCGTCCTCGCTTTCGTTGTTGTGGCTGTCGTCGACGTCGTGGTGAGGTTCAAATCTCCCCGTCCAGACATTCCATTAGAGAGAGCCCAGAGCGGGCGACTCAGAGGAAGCCGGAGAAAACGGCGCAAAGCCGCCGTGTGCCTCTACCTCGGCCGAGACATGGTTTCTACCGTCACCAGCACGACCACCACCGACAATTCACAAGGGATTGTCGATAATCACGTAATGACAATGAGAAGAAACTGCAGGATGTTCATGACGGCTATCATGATGATGGACGTGGTCCTGATGAAGAGCTACGTGTTCCTTGTAATCCGCGCCTACCGCTAACGAACCAGTCTGCCCGTCCATTCACCTGTCCGTCCATATCTATCCGATCCATCCGTCTGCTTGATGTGCTCTCACTTGTCTCTCACTGCACCGGGGAAGTTGGTCAGCCCGACGAAGTGGGATAATTGTCTCGGCTATTCTCAGAGCGAGGGGACAGAGAATAGGCGTAATCTGGTTAAAACGAAAAGCGACGCGACGTCTTCGGAGTTTGTGACCGCGAACACGACAGGACGTCGTTTCCTTCCAGCCGGAACATTCAACTACTCCCGCGGAGGGATGGAGATAACAACAGAGATATATATACCCGAAGCGCGACCGGAAGACAAAGAAACCATTTGAATACTTCGACCATGACGAGCGATCTTCGCTTGGCTTTGTTTGCAAAACACTCTGAGCCACCTCCCGGAAGGAAGGAAGGAAGAAAGAAACGAGGGAATCGTCTTCTGAGCCGTGCCCTCGATGGGTTCCCATCCCATGATGATTGCAGCAAGCTCGAACGATCACTGATTCGAGGCGAAAGCAGAACACGACTGTGCCTACTTGTTCGACGATTCTTCGAGAACCTCCTCCTACACGCGTGTGTTCCCGTTCCCGATCGGTCAAGTCCAGCCACGTTTTTGTCACGCCACTTTTCAATAGGGGGTGCCTTCCTCAAGATTCTTCACAGTCGAGAGTTTACGTGACCAACTGCAAGGGCATCCGAGATAAGCCGCTGTATCACTCCGAGCCACCCGTCTTTTTGTCAAAGTGTGATTGATAACCTTCGAACCGGGAGAAAAGGCGCTTCCAGAGCCTGCAAGAGCATTTGTCAAGCCAGTTGTCAGTTGAAGCACGAATTTATTTTGTCTATTTGGTAATCAGAAGGAACTTGACCCAACTCCTGCTTCGATGCCCGAGCTTGTGATGTTGCGTTCGGAGTTCTGGCCTCCACTTCGACGAGATGAGACCACACTCGAACCTTTGGAAAGGAGCCCGGGCCAACTTGAAGCCAGCTGCTGCCCGAGTGACCTTGACCGCAACGGCCAGCGACTTTCGAACAAGAGACGCTCAGACGTCGTAATGAGATGAACGAAGTGTCTCTTGTGCTGCCCTTGAAGATGTGGGCTGAAATCTGGCTGATTGTCGTAATCACTTTCCTGAGCTGTGGCTGTCTTATTCCGTCATTCTTCGGCGACAGATTTCGATATCTTGTTCTCCCATGGCTCTCGAAAACGGAGGTTCGACACGCGAAATCGACACTCGGGAAAAGAAAACATCCGATGGTCAAGCGTGGTCCACGCTGGGGCTTCAGAATCTTTTCTGGTCGACCAATTCACCGATTTCTCGAACAGCGAACGCTCCGGCGGACACTTGGTATGCTACGACACTCTCGAAGCGATTCCGACGGAGGCGAATCAGCTCCCGATTCGAAATCGTTCGAACTGCGTGCTCGTTCGTGTGTTCTTCGCATGTGACGGCATAATGGTAGAGTGGTGTTGCGTGTTGAAAAACGATTTACTTATAGAGCGCGCTTAACGAGAGGGGAAGAAGAAGATTAATAGGAATGGGGGGACGGAAACTTTTTTGTGCGTTCGTTCATTAAAACCGATTCTTCACAAGCTTCATCTGACTACGACGACGAGCCTGAATACCAGTCTCCGTCTGGGCGTCGCCCAACTCGCGCGCTTCAAACAAGCACCTCAGTCATTAGTTTTCTTCATCGACAAGTTGTGTCCTTTCCGATTCTTGGACACAAAGTTCACCGATCTCGTATGGGGCCGAGGAGCTTTGTTTCCCAGGGTCCTTCGAGTGTCCAATCCTTTGGCGAATATTTTCAGCCAGTCCTCTGGGATTCTCACCTAATCCGAATCGGGGCGAGCCTCGGAATAATAATGATCTGAGACAAACGTTGGTTATCGATCCGCCGCAAAGGCCCGCATCCGTCTGTCCTTTGACTGAGTCCCTCTTAGATTGAACTTTCACCCTGAATTTCAAGTGCTTCGAGAAGGGAGTTTTCCAAAGTAGACGCAAAGACTTCTGATCCTGATCCCTTCATCAATTGTATTGGACTGCTCGAAGGATTCCCTTTGATACGAATCGTTCTGGAGAGGAGGCTTGTTTCTCAAACTCCTTCTCTATTTACTCTCCATCTGTTCGGCTTCGTGATTGCGTGCAGCGATGACGTCGGTAGCACGTACTGCGTACGTATGATACGAAAGCAAGCACGTTTGTTCCCGTGTGTAACCCTCACTGCGGATGGTACGATGGCTGTTTAGATGTCATGCATTTTCGTCGGAGCGTTCTTGCTGTCTGTCCGCATATGTAATAAGGAGGGAGCAATCATGCTAATCTACAAACCTCCTGTGAGCGGTCGCAACTTTTCCACGCTCGTCTTTCGTCTCACTCCGCTTTTCCAGGCTTGCGTACGCTGCTTCCCGAAAGGAGAGTTTCCACGGATCGAGTTAACGCTTGTTTTTCCTCGCCGTCGCGAGCACAGCTTCCCAGCACGAGCTGCTGTTAGCAGCTCATCATCAACTTCGTTGGCGGAAGAGACCATTTGCAACAGAATCCCAAAAAAATTCACGACGACGCGTTATCAGCACCAAAATGGGGAGAGAGAACTCTAGCCGTCGCAAGCGGCATCTCGGAAGAATTAGCTGCGTATATATAAGATATATTTTTTCGATTTGAGTTCTTCCTTTTGAGGAGAAACGATGCCCGGCTTCATCATCGGAGGAGCAGCGAAATTGTAATCGACGTCGAGTCGAGTTTCCGTCAAACAGAGGACGATGATGAACTCGCTTCGCACCGAACCATCGACGATTCTAATCACATTCAAATTTGCCCGCCGACACTTCCGGAAAGACAGCGGTCGAACTGCCAGATTTGGATGTAAAACGGGCCTGAGTCAACAGTTCGCATGTTCCTCCTCCTCGTCGTCGTCGTCCTCGTTTCGAACTAGGAGCCTCGAGCCCTCGCGGTGCTTCCAGCAATTAAAAAGCGCTTTCTCATCGCCCAACCTCGATTTCGCTTCAGCCACCTCCGACACCTCGAACTGCCCAAGGTGCTAACGCAGTCCCAGAACAGGAATTCAAATCTGAACACCGAAATTGCTCTTGAGGTATTGGAACTGGTTTCCCTGTCCGCCGGATCTGGAAAGTTTTTCTTATCGTTTCGAAAGCTTCCATAACGCTCTCCACGACAAAGGAGATTTCTCTTGTAGACCGTTTGTTGGATTGAATCAACATTTCTAGACGCTGCTCCAGACTAATTGAGCATTTGGGCAACCATACTACCATAAGGTGGGGATTATGATCCGGCGACTCATTTCTCCATTGATGCCCGCGGCCGCAGAGATGGATCTCGGACCGCTATTCAAGTCTGTCGTTGTCGCTGCGTCCCCGATGCAGAACGCCCGGTCCTGATCAAACAGAATTGAGGCCAAGTCCCGTCTCGCGGATTCTCGCCCTCAATAGGACGGAATCAACATTTGAACGCGAAAATAGATCCGAATTCCCAAGCCGGGCCCTTTCGGCAGAGCTGAACTCCGATTCAACGGATTCGTTGGACTCGGATCGGTAAACATACTTCAGCTTCATCTGGCTCCGAGGGCTTGAGTGGTTCGGCACAAGATTAGCCACTCGGCCCGGCGTTCGTTGTTTGCCACTACGCACTCGATGTACGACATCAATTCCCTTTGCCTTCGATGCCCGCCGACTTTCTCGGCGCTGCTTTTTCATTTTTCCATCACAGTTCTGTCAGGAGGACTCTTGGTCGGCTCCTCCACTTGTTCTTCTATCCGATTTCCCATCTCGGGACTCCACGATTCGGAGTTTCCCGCGAGCTGCGAGCCGAGAAACATCAAGTTTGAGTACGTAATGAGCCCACTCTGCTCCAGTAATCCGTGCATGCTGAACAAAGTCCGATGATTGCGTGCGGCCGGATATCAGGCCGTCGTCCGCATCGTCTCGCGAACGCCTTCCGGGTCGACTGCGCCCTCTGTTCCTCTACGGAGCGAGGAAAAAAGATGCAGCCATACGACGACGACTTGAAGCAGCAGGTAGATGCAAGAGAGAAGCGAAATAGGTGAGATCGAAAAAGGAGAGAGAGAGAGAGGGCAGGAGAAGGGAAAAAACGATTGATAGCGGGAAGAAAGGAGAACGAGGGATGGAAAAGACGTGTTCTATGTAACGAGTGAACACAGGGAGGAGTAGGAGGAGGACAGGGAGCTAAGGATAACGGAAGGGGAACAGAAAATAGAGGAGGAAAGTACTAAATATCAGGGAAGATGAGAGACAGGAAATGGGAAGGAGGAACAATGGAAAACAGAAAACGGAGAGAGATTCGTCAAGGGAGAGGGAAAAGCGTGACAAAGGAAAGATAGGGGCACAGAGGAAATGCATAAAACCAGGGGGAAAACAGAATGGGAGCTGAAAGGAGGGAGGGAAGTGGAAAAGAGAGAGAGGGAGAGGGGTAGAAAAGTAGTGTAGATGGGGGGGGGGAAGAGGAGGATGGGGAGTGGATCCGGAAGGAAAATGGAGGAAAGGGGGCAGGAGGAGGCTGGAGAGAAGGGATAGGATGACTGATGAGAGGCCAAAGCAAGATGAAAGCATACCACGAAAATCGAGCGAATCACTAATCGAACATCAGAGTACGCAAAAATTGAAGCGGTACGAAGACAGGGATTCTCCGTTTCCTCCTTCCGCTTGCTACGCCATCGCCGACTTCGGATAGCGCTCGGCAAACACGTGCACACAGGCAGTGTGTACAGAAATGAGGTCGCGACTTCTCCGCTCGTCGCTCAGTTCCTACGAGCCACTCGACGTCTATCGGAAGACTCGTTTCCCGCGCTGCCTGTTCGCAAATCGACAGAAATAGTGTTTTTATCATTCACTTCTTGCTTTGCTCGCCCACCTATGCCATTCTCGACCTGCACTGACTCTATCACAGCCGGTAGCCGGTTTTTAGCTTGTTGTGGAGGCTCGACGGGAGTCTCGATGTACTCCTGGTGCTTCTTTTTTCGTCTCGTCCTATCCTCGGCCGGCGTGCGCCTCCGTTCGGCGGCTTGGATCCACTCGGTCGAAGAACGACGCACGCCGACCTATTTCAATCAAGTCTATTTACACAATCAGAGCAACTTCGATCGAATCGGAGATCTTTTCTCTCTGCTTCAGTCCTGGAGGTCTCTCGACCGTCTGATCGATCCACCGATATGAGAAGGAAGGGAGGAAGAAAGAGAGAAAGAAATAAATCCAGCACATACATGCCGGTGCTTTTCGGTTCGGGTCGGGTGTCTCATTGTTGACGGAAGGCCAGCAGACAGTGAGAGAAACGAACTACTGCGCAGTAGATTCCATCCGAGATTTTCTTCCGTCGAATATCGACATCGGAGGTGAAAGATGCGGCGCGAGGGCATTTTTGATAATAATAATAATAATAATAACTGACTGAGGCCATCATCTCAAGGAGATATTTCGGCAGAAACGGCCGATGTTAGGATTGGGCGAGAGCTGCTTCCGGTCGTTTGATGAGGTTCGAAGTCTATAGCCGGAAGAAACTTCGATATCGTCGTCGTGCTCGCGACAGTCAGTGGTACAAGAGGAGCGTCATTTCAATCTCACACCAAGGTCGGAAGGAGAGTAAATCATCTCGAAATCCTTAGAATCTGAACAACGTCGCGATTCAGAACACATTGTGACATATGGGCTCGTTGCCGGGGTAACATTTGTAGATAGAAGTGAAATCGGTCGCTGTGCTCCGGGTAATTTGATTCGCCAGAGGTTTCGGTTCGAGTTCCCCACTATGTCAGCAGTTTTTGCTTCTTTCGATCTTCCGTCTGCCTCAGCGAGCGCGTCAGGCGGAAAGGAGAAACTCGGCTTCCCGCCTCCGCCGCCGCCGCCGTCGTCAGATTGTCATCATTTCCGTAGACCGCTGCGCGATGCTTTCAATTCTGAACAAACGCTCGTTGGAGGATGGGCTGGTCTGCTTGCTTCGAAGAGAAAACTGGGAGGTCCAAAATATAGACGGCACCAGTCTGATCACTCCGCTCTCGCCGAAGGAAGGAAAAAAACTCCACAAGACCGACAAGGTAGAAGGCCAAGAAACGAGAGAAATAACGACGAGTCCGGAGCAAGTCGACGCGTCGAAGTGCGAATCTCCTTTCCGGCGCGTAGTTCCATCAATCCTCACAAGCGAACGAATTAGAGAAGACAATTAGCGAGTGTAAAGATCGCGTACAGCTACCGCCCGTCCTCGAACGGGGCACAAACAAACTGTTGTTCGAGCCAGCCGTCTGTTTCTCTTTTCTGTTTAGTCGGAACAAATCTCGTCGTCTTGCTTGTCGCCAGGAACGTGCAATGAAGGAACGCATCTTCGCGCCGATGCTTCCTTTCTTTTTATTCCGATTGATTTCCAGCCACTGCCCGCGGCGATAGATTCCTGTTCTTCTTGAATATCTCGACTGTTTGGGAGAGCTGTCTGGCGGTCGCTTCACTGGATTAGCGTGTTTTCAGAGGATTTACTTCGCAAACTTCCCGAGTGTATCGCTTCCACCGAATTTCAGAAGATCCTTTCATCATCCGGCTTGACTCGACTTCCCCAACCGGCGGAGTGCGGATCGAGTCGTAGACGTTGGAAAAAACACGGGGGACCTTCCGAATGCGAGAAAAAGAAACGCCAGCTCGTCTATGATCTGAGCCGCCGAAATATTAAAGTAGCATCTTTGAATAGTGATTGTTGGCTGAGCTGAGCTCTCCTCCGGCTTCGAAGGGTTACGGAGACAAAAGAATAATAAATATCGCTTGGTTACAATGGAAGCTTATGAAAATGCTCTCGAGTTCTCTTTTTTTTTTGTTTTCTTGCAACCGAATGAATAATAATTGAGGCTTCTCTCGTCTCGAATCACAGCATACTCCGATGTTTTAATTGGGAATTTGTGTTTTTCTCCGCGAGTACAAACGACGGCTAGATTGCGGGGAAGTGCGCGTGTTTGATGTCCCACACTGTTTGACTTCCAACGCTATCTTCAACAACACACGCTTCCACAATGAAGAACGCACGTTACTCTCGTACACCACTCCGGATGTTAGTGGAGGAGAGGAATGCGACAACGACGACGAGGCTGTGTTCCCAGCGAAGTAGTATCGGAAAAGCCGGAGTTTTTGACGAATTCTCGACTGTTTCTCATGGAAATTGTTGCATTAATTAGAGCTATATGTTTCCTGCAGGTCGTGATGACTGTGTTTCCTGCATCGAAGCCCGAGATTCTTCGCAACATGAATTTCGCTGTTTCGGATTGAGTTGTTTCCGATGTTCAGCATTCTCTGCATCGGAGTCGTCTCGAGGCTGGGCTGCGTTTCATTTCGTGCGGAACCCCAAGGAACTAAGCAACGAGGCCACTAAAAGGCTTAGCGAGACTTCATATATGTACACAGCTCATTTTCGATGGGCTCCGCAATGATTCTTGATAAGGCGAGAAACTTTCCCGGTTGATATCGAGACCGCCAGACAGCTTTTCTCGAATCTCTCGTTTTCGCGAACTCTTTATTGGAAAGCAACCTTCACGCGGGAGATTAGCTGATGCGGTGTTCTCGTATTCCGCAGATTGCGATCAAGAAGTGCTGCTCGCCCGAAAAGAAGAGTTGTTATGTCGCCGTTCTTCAGATCGATTCTTCGATTCGTGTCCCATGATGTGAAACTCGCGAATTCAGCTCGGTCAACAAGAGATACATTCTCTTCGAGAATCCGTTGTAGGTTTCGGCTCGTGGTTTGTTGGAGTAATGACAGCATCTTCCCGATGCAAAGCTGTTCAAGATGATGGCTGTTCAGTCGCGTTTCCGGTGCTCGTTTCCGACCACTGGCAACATTCAGGGCCGCTTTTCGAAGCTGAATTAGAAATGTTCGCGACGTCTTGTGTTTCAAGATGATTCCCTCCGCATCTGGTATTGTTGAATTCTGGTACGCGCATTTCTCGAGCATCAGACGAAGCCGACGGTTTCAGAAACTCTCTTCAAACCATCCTGAAGTCCGTGGTGGCATTTTCAGCAGATAATTTCTTAATGTGCCTTCAATTTAGGCGAGTGCATCCATGAGTGAAAGCGTCTCGTGACATTCGATTCGTTGAATGGAAAACGGTCGAATCACTACGATCGTGCAATAAGCACAACTGACCTCTCCACGGACGACTCTGGAAAATTTGATATCGAGGAACAGAGCTTCTCTTCGAGGAATAACGGAACGGCTCCCGCAGGAAGAGTGGAATCCACGTGGCAAAATGTCCTGCACAACCGCGGATCTGCCCGGAAAACCTGACGAGAACACAAATTCTCCCTCTAAAAATCCTAATGGTGGCCGCGGTTCGCCAAAATGGCGATCCTCGATAACATTTCTCGAGGGGAAGACTTGTTGGGCTCCGGTTCCTTCCATAGCATGGTTACCATGGGAGCCGTAAAGAGAAGTTCAGCGCTGAATGTTGTTTTCAACGACGCAGACGGGGAGAACCCTGCGTTTCGCAGCTCCCCAGAATTCATTCGATTTCCATTGTTCTTGTTTCACAGTGGACACGAAGTGCGTTTGTTTTAATCTGAATAAATTGCTAGAGGACATGGCAGATCGTCTATTAGCGGACGTTAACGAGAGCGAGCGCTGGGCGCCCAAACTCCCGCCAAGAGATACTACGCTTTATTACTCGATTCCAAATTCTTTATCACGAGCGCGGAACGATTCTCGATCGGACTAACAAGACCGTCATTCCACAAGCTCAGCGTCGACGTCATCCACGATGGTGATGTCATCATCCGCCAAACACAACAGAAGAAATGGATTCCATTCAAAAACTCGTGGAGAAAACGTAACGTCATCGATCGCGGTCGACGAATACTTGAGAGCCGATGCCTCGGGTGGCGGTTTGTTTCAGCGTGTCGACGAAATCGCGGAAAGTTTCAGTGGCCTCGAACTTTTGTCACGCCACACTAATTGCGGAATTTCCGAACATAAGGAGCCGGAAGGAATGGGACGATTTTTCCGCGAGCTCGATACAGAGTTTTCACTTCCAGAAGCATCCTGACCCGAGAGCAGATGTTCACCGAGAGAAGGATTTGGACTCTTCTACAAGGCAACAACAATCGAAACTCTTTCCTTTTTTTCTGTGTGAGTTTGAATATTTTATCAACGCCTCGGTTACCCACTCATTAAATATTTCATCAATTGACGCGTGAAGTGATCGAAGCCGTCGAAGATCGACAGAGAACATGCCGCCGCTACAGCTGCTGCTGCTGCTTGTTGTTGTTGTTGTTTGAAGTCAATTTATTACTCACATTTTGATGCTCCCGTTGTGGGTTCCAATCGCAATCAGTCTTTGGATGGGATCGTATGCCAGTGCAGTAGGATTGTGCGGAAATCCATGTCTTGACGTCTGAAAACACATCAAGCGTCATTTAGTCACCGCTGCCGAGAGGATCGTTCTGTGAAATATTTTTCTCTTTTCACTCAATCTACTACATGGACGCTGCCTCGTTCTATAACATCACGGTATTACAACTTTCGAAGATAATTCTCGATCAGCTGCCTCAAAAGTTCCCAAATATTCCTGCTTTTGGTACTTTGATTCCCTGAATCGGCTCTCTAGATCCAACTCGTAGTCCACATCCTGATGCAAAAGTTTTGACGAAGTCGGAAGCATAGCTGTATCTGTTTGTTTACATAATGCTGTCGAAGGTCATGCGTGCCGCGGCCGGAAAAGTACTTAGCATGAGGATACTCTTTGAATATCAAGTTAATTCCTGAGGACCAAGTTCCATCACGACGCTTTAGTTTCACTTGGCTCAAAGCCAATAGGCTGTCCGCAGGTACACATGCCGTCCACACACAGTTGATTTCGGAGGGCTTTTGGATGTTAACCACTTCTCGCGTGAATAAGTCACGAGCCGCCATCGGGAAAATTCGCTGAACGCTAATCGTTTTCATTCCAAGCTCCGATTCTTTCGTGATTTTCCAACTCAAATAAAGCACTGCCTCCACGAGCACGGTGCAGAACGAGATTGACGGGAAAAGAGATAATAATTATAATAATAATAATATTCTTGAATTCCTCGATAATGAAACGTTTCCATGAACCGCTCTATTCCCCGTGACCAGGCGGAGAAACAGCGCAGAACGAAGACGGGTGGGGGAAGAATGGGGAGCCGGGACCATCGATGATCGGAGCCCTCATGCATATTATCTCCTTCCGAGCGAGCGAGCGAGCGAGCGAGCGAGCGGTTGATAAGGACAGAACAGAATTGTTCTTTCGTCGGGTATTTATCCCAGAGGCATGAGAGTGTTGGAGTAGAGGCAGAGTATAATGTCGGAAGTGTTGTCGGAGAGAAAGATTTGAGAATGTTACTGTCACGATTCGAACAACGAAAGCCCGACGACGAGAAGTGAGCGTCGCTTGTATTCAGCCTGGCCGACAGCTCGGTCGGTCCGTCGACCTGCAAGCCAGCTAGCTTTGGCTACTGCTGGAAACGCTGTTCTCGCGAGTGTAGCCGGTCGGCGTTCGTCCCCTGCCTTGTTAGAATGGAAGACACAGACCCGTGCTAGTTATTATCCTTTTATATTTTACTACTACAGTGTCCCGCTCATTTACGACAACAACGACAGCCCCCGCCGCCGCGAGGGCGACCACGCCGAGCCCCTCTATTAAAACGAACGCACAAACCGACGGGCTTAACGAACGAACGAACAAACAAACAAACAAACTTTCGGAATAACAAACTCCCCTACCGTCACGGCGAGAAGGGGGACGACGAGTTGACAGAAGGAATAACAACAAGAGGCAGGAATAGCGATCTTTCCCAAAATAATTGCTCTGTTGCATGAACGACGGTGATATCTAAGGAATTCGAGTCCGACCTTGTCCAGGTAACAGGGTCAGATGGTCGCGAGACACAAAAATCGCTCTTTCATAGCGAGAGGAAATGCTAAGATGGAAGGAGGACGAACACGGGTCGTACAAATCGTCCCAAAAACGCGACCAAGGATCGTATCAGAACAGAGCCGGATATTTCTGCAGCTCCACAACGAGTCGAACTCAGGAGTGGGAGTACAGGAGTCTCGAATCACTGGGAAGAGCTACAACCGCAAGGACGACACGCAGGAGGGAGTTGGCAGCAGATGTAGAATGGAGAGGAGCGAGGAAGGAGTATGTAGAGAGGGCGGGAAAGGAGGGAGAAGAATTCCGGGCCGCAAAACACCCAGGCTCAGGGGACGGGGACGACGATGACGAAGAATGGGGGACATGGGGAGGATAAGGAGAAGTGGGGAAACGAAATATCACTCAGAGCAGCGAGCGAAGAATAGGAGAACAGAAGCACCGGGTCCGGGATTAATTCTTTGCGTCAGGAGTCATAGGAGGGCGATTCTTCCTTTCTCAAAAGGCTGACACTGGCAAACTGGTTCCCTCCTGGCGGAGTGTTTGCCGACACAAACGCCAACTTTCCGGGAGTAGCGAACCGAGGGAGCTGAAGTCAAATTGACTGACTGACTGGATCACAGTAAATCCTACGAGAGCTCCGTTCTCCCGAACGATCCAGCAGAGCAACGAAGGTTTCGTTCAGCTCGTCAGGAAGCTCCCACTCACTCACTCACTCACTATGTATGATAGGAAAACCATGACAGAGCTAGTTTATGGAGATATGAGTTACGTGGGAAGCGCGAGATGGCTTGACCACAGCAGGGTAGTTTACGCCGCGAATTCTAACGGAAAGTTTGCACGCAAATGACAGGCAGCTCTTATGAAGTGCCGAAGCATGAATGTCGCTGAGCTGACTGGATTGCTCGTCGTTCGCAGCCCGGCTCGAAGTTGTGAGCGTCGTAACGAGGAGACGGCGGCATCACTCCTTATCACGAGTCATTAGGTACACCGCGCACAAACTCACGCGAACCCGAGAACGGGCAAGGAAGCAGAGCGAGGGACGCATACCATGAGAAAGTAACGGCGCGCGCGCCACCGAAAACCGTCGCTATGGGTTGCACGGGGGACGGGGGGGAGCAAGGGAAAAGGGAGGAAAAACACCCGAGGACCTTGCTGGAAAGGGACGGCCGTGGGAGAAGAGATAGTTAGTTCCTACTAGACAAGATAACGGAGCGGCTGCCAAGAAACAGGATACGAGGCCACTGCTCTGACTCCTAATTCTCACGATTAGTGGCGTCAATGCCACCCTCCACCCCCGGCTGCTACATCTTCGGCTACAAGAACGCCTTCCGGAACTTTTACTCAGATCTCGCGACTTCTGCTAAATAACTTATTACTCGAATGAAACTCTCATTACTGGAAGTTCCACAATCTTCTCTGACTTGTCACCAACTAGGTCCACACAGTGCTCTTCAGAGTCATGCAGGTAACGAACCCTGCTTTTCGGAAAGTTCCACATTTTTGAAAATTGAGTCATTTCCGCAATCTTGATGAAGAGCTTACTCAAGGGAACTTTTGATTGAGATTCGAAGAAATAAAATGAAGATGAATTCGATTCCAGGGAGAGTGATCGTCCATCCAAGAGTGAGGAAAAATCTGGTTCTGAATCACCCAAGAACGAGCGGAATCACAATCAAGGGTTCGAGTCAATTTACAATACGCCATGGGAGAAAGAGCATGAATCAGATCTGTGACACTTCTTGAATGAGCGTAATAATTGAATAGCGGTCGGGTTTATAATCAAATCCAGTTAAAGCTCTCGCCGTCCATGAGTGATTATGGAACTCGGCGTCACACGACACTATTCAAGCTGATCAGGCTCGTTTGATAATACTCATTTTTATCGACGGCTCAACTACAGCCACGACGGCAGCAACAGCAGCAGCTACGACGAGGTATCTCGACGGATCTAACAAAAGGGGAGCACCGCCGCCTCCTTGCCCCGAGGAGGACACAGCCGCCCAGAGTGTAGAAGAAACAGAAATACAAACAGATGGACAGGATGCACGCACGCACGCACGCACGCACGCACGCAACTAGCAATAAACTCACTTTGGCCACGTTGAAAAGTTCTTTACGGAGTTTGTCTTCGGGAATGTCTTGCACTTCAGATGCAGTGCCCTTGGCGCCCGAGGGCAGTTGGGTAACCGAAGATCGGAGGTTGTCCAGCACTCCTTTGAAGAAGCCTGACTTCTTGGTGTCGGCACGCTTCATTTCCTTCTTCTCCTTCTTCGATTCTTTGTCACTCATGGTTTAGCCGTGTTTTTGCGTTTCAACTCTCTGAATCAAGGCTCGTCAGCAGACTCACTCGCTTCCCGCTCTCCCTGGCTCAGCGTGCTCGACTCACTGCGGCACTCAATAGTCTCACGGACAGCAGAACCCACTCGCTACCAACTCGGTTTGGGAGTTGTTTCGTTTGCTGTTGTGGATCTCGTCGTCGTCGTCGTCGGTGTCGTATTCGCTGTAGCTGTTCCAGGGTGGAAGTTGGTCGGTGTTCACGCGTCACGGAAAAGACGTGCAGCCCACGACGGCACCCCTAGGGGCGCCAACGCCGCGCGACGAGGCAAAGGCATGCGTAGGTATCCGATGCTCCAGTGTGGTGATGACGCGGGAGTGTTCGCGCGCGCGAACCCTGGCCCACCGATCGTCGCTTGCTGCTGCTGCTGCGTGAACGCCAACAGCCACCCGAAAGTCACCAGCTGCCAGGGAGACGCTCAGCTGCACGCGACACCGTGCTCACTTGCGTCGTATGTGCCGTACAGCGTGGCTCACCTGCACCGCGCACAGGCCACCGCGATCGAACGAGTCCTCGCAAAATATGGCAACCGAATTCGTCGATAATTCCCACTGCCAGGTTGCTGCTGCTGCTGCTGCTGCTGTTCTCTCGCTGGCCGTGGATTATCTATCAGATGACGATAAGAGCCTTAACGATGGTCGTGGTGGTCGCGGAGATGACGGTGATGATGATGATGACAAACAACAACAACGGTAACAACGGGCGAAATGACAAGATGATGAAAAACACTTCACTTTGTGATCAGACTGTAACGAAAAACAGACACGAGCCGATTGATGGATGAACGGATCACTGCTGCCGATCGGTCGTCGGGGACTTTTGCACCGCGATCCCACAACTGTCCACTAGCCTTCAAACTTATATTCCTTGGTAGGTAGGTAGGCAGGCCGGCCAACTGACTGCCTGCCTGACCGGCCGATTGACTGACTAGCAGCCCACTGGCTCACTGTGGATGGTAAACACACACGCACTCACTTTCACTCACTCGCCGAACCTCCTTTGAACTTGAAACCTTCAGATCCGATTTATTTCTGAACTCGATGAGCGCGGGTCCCGTTCCAGAGCTGGCTG
The DNA here is from genome assembly GCA_021527715.1 of Neoseiulus cucumeris. Taxonomy (NCBI): domain Eukaryota; kingdom Metazoa; phylum Arthropoda; class Arachnida; order Mesostigmata; family Phytoseiidae; genus Neoseiulus; species Neoseiulus cucumeris. The sequence continues at coordinate 278,940 of JAJSRV010000036.1, read as the reverse complement.
GCTGGCTGGCTATCTAAACGCCTGGACACCTGGTTGACGACACAAGCAGCAGCAGCAGCAGCAGCGGCATCAGCGCGGAGGGTCTTTCTACTACGACGGCGACGGCGGCGGCGACTACTACCACCACTACAACTACCACCAGCACCAGCAGCGGCAGTAGCCAGCTATCTGACGACGGAACTGTCCGTTTGTTGGTCGTTGGCTGTTTGGCTGGCTTGGTTTGTTCGTACTTGGTCTGTCTGGAATCAGGCTGGAATCGACCGTCGACAATCGACGTCTGTAGCGAGCGAGCGAGCGAACGAGTGTGCCTGCTTTCGAGATGGAGCACACACCTCGCGGGCAGCAGCAAAGTGTTACGAACAGTCACAAATGCTCACTGTCACTCACGCAAGAGCACATTGTTGTTGTCGTCGATGTCGCTGTCGTCACTGATGATGGAATCGCTAAAACCGTAGAAGAACCAATGCTGGTGGTCGCGCTGCTGGTTGCGGCCGTGGTGGCGACGAGGAAGGCGTTACAGCCAGCGATTGTTGTCGTCGTCTCTCATGCCTCTGTCGTACTTGCTGCTGCTGCTGCTGCTGCTGTCATTGTTGCTGTTGTATTCCTTATTGTTGTGGTGGTGAGGGTTGTTGTTGTTGCTGCTGCTCCTGTTGTTGTTGTCGTCGTCGTCTTCGCCGTTTTCGTCGTCTTTGTTGTTGGCTCTCTGTTTGTTTTCTTCCAGCACCTCCTCCTGCTGCTGCTTCTAAAGCTCTTGCTGCAGGTGCTGTTGTTGCTGCCGCCACTATTGAAACTCGAAAGTGGACTCGTCCTGATGGAGTTGGGCCCTCAAATTCGTGGCTCGACTGGATACGACTTGCAGGCAGGCAGCAGGCTGGCTGGCTGGTTGGCTGGCGGCTGGCTGCCTGGCTGGTGCCCTGTTATAGAGCAAGCGAGCGAGTACCTTCGCACAGCCTCTGTGAGGGCGGAGAAAGCTGATGAGCGCGAGGGCGAATCCCCCCACTACGGCGGTCGTCCACGTAACACTCTCCCACCAGGGAGGAGAGGCCAATAGCTGGCTGCTGATCCAAGAACAGACCAGCTACCGACCAGCTGATGATAACAGCAGCGATCGTAACTGCACGAGATGCTAACGTTGCGTATGCACCGATCACACGGATTGAAACAGCTGATTCACACCGCCGGATCTCGCTTTCTGACAGGAGCTTTCACTGCTCGTGCCATCATATGTTCGCTCAATCGAACACGCAGACGACAGCGCCCAATCCATGCACTCACCACTTGATATGGGACGTCTTGCAACAGAACAACGACTCTGGGCACGTCCCCACGAACGGACGAGCGCGCAAAAGTCTTCTTCTAGACAGAAGCTTCTGAATGAACGGTCGGTGCGCTGTTCGGGATGAACGGGGTATAGATTCGTGCTGTGGATCGCAATGATGACGATGATCTCTACTGTGACAGACGCGGAGCCGCAGGCGGAGCCCCACCCGGGTCCAGGATCGAGGTTTTCATAGTTCCTTTCCTAAGTGACGACTGCTTCGTTGCTAGAGTTCGTTCGGACATGAGGATTTTCCGCTCTTTGAGTGACTCGAGGTCGCTCTTGTTCCGATGAGACGTCGTTCCGGCCTACAATTAGCTGTACATTCACTCATTTCGGGACGGTTTCGGAAACGGCAAACCCAAGAATTATGATTTTCCGATACTTTTCGCTTCCGGTCTGATTTCTGTTGCTCTTGATCGACGATTTCCAACGAAACAAGAACATCCTTGTTTGCTCCCAATATACCGACGAATTCTCATGGAGATTCTCAAAATCATAGAAGGTGTTTCAGTTTGTTCAGGATGGTTTGAAGTTATGATGTATTCTCTCTACAATGTTGATGGAAGAACCACTTCGCGCATACTCGGGTGATCCCTCACGATGGCGCAGCTTCCACGGCTCCGGAGGCTCCAGTATGGCGCTCACTGGGTACCTACTTGTAGCGGGACACAAAGGGCAGGATCCACTTCTCGAGATTGCATCTTCCCGTAACTCACTTTTCCAAGTTGCATCTTGAATCTGTGACATCGAGAATCGGATTTCATGGAGACGAATGAAGGGCGATGCTCTACAATCGAAAGAGGGGATTCTCTTTCTCGGAAATCTGCGAAACATCGAAAGCCCAAGATCACATGAAAAGCTGGAACTTCTTCCGTATTTTTATCAGAGAATGAGTCGACGGGGCAATCCGTTCTCGCTGATATCAAGGGTTGCCGTCTTGATCCATCCACCTCCCGTAAGAGCTCGTCCTTGCGGTTTGTTTTCCACGTATTCATTGCTCAGCTACACAATTCTGCAGTATTGAGCGCTACGCAGGTCGTGACTCACGATACCCGTCTTCAACCGCCGGCTCCGGACGATTCCTCGGAATGTTTGGACAAGGCGAATTGATTCAGATTCAAATGTGTCCCGCTCATGTTTCTCAGGTCAGACCAGGCGCTAGATAGAAGCTCTTCTCAAGAAGAGAACAGGTGGAAGTGAAGGGAATGTCGTCAGCCGGAGGAAGTAGATAGGCGTTGCGAGTTTGTGAGTGGCCCTCATCTTGACTGTCTCTCGCACAGATTGGAATCCTTGAACCTGCCGAAGCCCCACTTTCCTCGGTGCGATTGATAGCTCCATAATCGCTTGCGAAAATCAAACAAAAACTCCCGTATCTCGCGTGACCTCCGCGTAAGAAGTTGGTGCACTTTCGCTCATGAGCAGCGACTGACATGGGTACTGGCATTTCCTCGAAATACTGGCAGAGGATATTGGGAGAATGCTGTCGTGGTTTACCTGATGCGCGTTTTCTCGACGTAAGATCGATGTAGAATACTGAGGAACACCCTAGAAATAGCATGACGTCGACTCGAGGCACTCGGCATTGTCGGCATCTATCAAGAAAGTCAACTGATCGGAATATACTGTCATTCGAAGTGTCATCCGCCGCGCAGACCTACCTAGTCAGCTTACTGTCAACCACTTCGAGATAGCAGCGGTGACCTGATCTCGATCATCGGATCTAAATGACCCAATCAAAAACTTCCCGATTAAGCCCGGAGGAGTATTATATCCTAGGAAACTCCTCTATAACGACGGCATATCGTTGATGATACCCCATGCTCGGCACGTACCATCAACGACGTCAAATGGCGGGTGGTTTTCTTTCGTCCCCGCCGACAACCACAACAATATCTGGTCGTCTGCTAGCGATGTCAACAGCGGAGAATGGAAGAGAAAGAAGCAGCAGTCTGTCTGTAAGTGTCGAAAAGCGGTGAACAGTGAGAGCAGCAGGTTTTGCGTTGAACCTTATTCGGAGTCGAAATTGTGATTTTTCCTCAAAGAAATCAAAACCGAAACAGCAAAATCCTGGCTCTGGCGACCGAGGCGTTCGTCGGAGCTTCATCCAACATGCTCCCACCACCAACAGAGTGAGTTCCACTTGGAGCCGGAGGAATCAGCTGATTAATCCGGAGCTAGGCTTACATCTTTCTTCGGCCCTCCGCGCGACGTCTGGGACTTTCCCTGACGAAATATTTCCAGAGTGGGCTCATGAGTCTCTTGAAGAGACACGTGAACCGGGAATCAGAGGTTTTTGAACAACCTCGTTCCTCGGTTCGCCGTTGTCACGATTCCGTGTCGATCCTACGACTCAAACGGGTCGCTAGTATCTGGTGGAGAATCGGCGACAACTCACAAGCGGTGTCGCTATCAACTCCGATGATTCGTAAACAGAGATTCGTTGTTCTCTCATTTTTTTTTCTCCTTCTTCTCGAGAAGACGGAGTCTAGCCGAGCTCTTTCCGTAAGGCATCCCCGGCGAGTGTCGTCTTGAGTGTTTGATACTGCTCGAACGACGGCTTTAAAATTCGAGTTTGGTTTTTGCTGAGCTCATTTACGACAGCATCTGCTCCGTTAATTCATCATAGCAGATATTTTTCCGTGCGTTTCCGAAGATGTCGGGATCGAAAAGAGTTTCAAAGCGGCGTGCGAGAGGTGCCAAAATGAGAAATCAATTTGAGCCGACTGCCTCTTCCAGCGGATGCATTGAAGCCTCAGACACGGTCTCCGACCTGGAAATCAGAACCTGGCATGAAATTCCTGCGCAAGAGATCGACCCGCGGGAGTTCCAGCAAGGTGAACCCAACCACTCGAGTCCACCGTTCGACATCTCAACGGCGGTGAACAAAAAACTCGCAATCTTCGAGGGAGACTTCACGAAACTCATGGTGGACGCGCTCGTGAATCCAACCAACGAGCATCTGAATGACAAAAACACGTTCTCCCGTACCTTGATCGACCGGGCCGGTCCTCAGCTCAGGAAAGACCTGCACGCGGAGATCAAAAGTGAGTGATTGCAGAGTTCCTAACAGCAAATTTCCAGCTGATCGGTTTCCGGGATTAAGATAAGAAAACGAATATGGATCGTCCAGTGCAGCTTGTTATTCAACTCGATCACTGAACGAGATTTTGTGTTGCAGCGTGCCGAACTGGAGAGGCGAAAATCACAAACGGTTACGATCTCCTGTGCCGACATGTTATCCATACAGTCGGTCCGAGGTATCAACAGAAGTACCTGTCGGCCTCGGAAAGCGCTCTCCACTCGTCATACCGAAGCTGTTTGACGCTGATGAAGGAACACGGGATTCGAACCCTGGCGATTCCGCCGCTGCATTCATCGAGGAGAGGCTTCCCCCCAGTGGAGGGCGCCCATCTAGCTCTGCGTGCGTATAGCTGATTTTTCGGTCGTGGAAGAAAGGGAACACTCATGTTGTTCTAATATTTGCCGAAGAAAGTCGCGTGAGAGTTAGGGGAATCTCTCGTTATAGGAACCATCCGCCGTTTTCTGGAAGAATTCGCCCATGACAGCTGCATACAGCGGATCATTCTCCTCCTGGAGAAAGCGGATTTGGACATTTACCTCTTGCTGTTGCCTTTGTTCTTCCCTCGCACTCAGAACGAGCAGCTTCGAAGCGCACACGGCCTTCCCAAAGACCTGGGTGGAAAGTACGGAGAACCTGTTATCCCGGAGCGACAGATTCGGATCCAAGACAAACCTTTCTTCTGCGCCACAGGTCTGTTTTTACGAAATTCGCTTCTCCAGAGTTCAATTCCTCCTCGAGTGAATATGTCTGCTAAAAGTTCTCGTTATTTACCAAGGTAACGGAGCGGACTTCTCAGACCTTGACATGTCGGTGTGCGTGGGGAAATCGTCGTTCGCTCGAATGCAAAACGATATCGACGAGAAGAGGAAGCACAACCGCTCGGTAGATCCCGCCGATGCACTGACCTCTGAGATATCGCGCAAGAATCGATACGATCGCCTCCTCCGAAAAGCCCAATCGATGGATTTCCGGGAGATCAGAGAAACCAATATCATCTTCAAGTCTGGACAAGACAAGCAGGGTCGCAGTGTATTTGTTTTCGTGGGCAAGAATTATGCCCCCAGTGAGGTGGGTTCATCAGTTTTCGGTTTTGACGTCGATCCAATGAGGCTTTATTCCCTATACCGGAACCTCTACAAGGGTTATCGTTTACTTTTCAGACGCCGTTTGAGCTTCTGTGCTGCTACATCATCCGGATGATGGACAAAGAGGTCGCGTCTCCGTTTGTTGTTGTGTACCTGCATTCCATGACTTCGAACAAGAATCATGTGTCGTACAACATACTTCGAGAGCTTTATCAGACATTGGATTACCGCTATAAGAAGAATTTGCATTCGCTTCACATCGTACATCCCACCTGGTGGAGTAGGGTGAGCTGGCTCGACTGAACACGCTATCTGTTGTTGAATCATGTCGAACAGCCGCAAACGAGTTTTAACGTCGCGTCTCCTCCTTCGCAGATAAGTATGTGGTGGTTCACGACAATCACCACATCGGGTCTCAATGGCAAAGTTCGCTTGACAGGCGGAATCGAGTATTTGTACATGCTTATATCTCCGGATCAACTGAATCTTCCGCATTTCGTTTTGGACTACGATTACTCCGTGAGTCGAAGAACGAAGAGAAGACCGATTTTCGTGAAGGATTTTTATTTTTCCCTCGGTCTTTCCGATTTTGACAACCCAGATCTGTTTTCAGATAAATGGAGCTAGATACTGTGAGTTCAACACTCAACAGGAGAACTCCGGATTGTGAATTTGACCTTGGAAGTTTAGGAGGTCGCTGATCGACAGAATCCCTGAAGTGTCAACGAAAGAACGCTTTCGCGCAAAGTTCAAACCATGTGAAAAAAGTCAGTGCTAAGAAGTTTTTGACTGAACTGTTGGAGAATAGGTGGCTGCGTCCATCTCCTCTTCCGGAGGGAGAGATCCAACAAACGTGACATAGGTTACCTTCAAAGTCAGGAGGGACCGCTGTATTGTATTGCCAATGGGGAAAAACAAGAATAAACAAAGTATATTTTCTCGAGGTGTAAAACTCATGGCACTCTTGGATCAAGATTAGGAATCAGTCTCCAGGAGCAACTCTCTCGAACTCACTACTGCAACGGCCGAGTTGTCCCCGCGTTCTGTACAGCAGAACTACATGAGGTACTACTGAACAATCACATCGATCAGCTGTACATATGGAAACTTCCAGGGCAGTGGCACCCAATCTTTTTCTATGTCTCGCACAACTCTTCTCGAAATTCATGTGTACAGCACTCATCCCATCTGACCGGTTTCTCAGTCACTGCGGATCTCATCTCGGAGAAGCAGGAGTACTTGTTTTGGAGATGAACGACGATGTACTTGGCCTATTGCGCTGATCGAACTGATCTGAATCAGGATATGTGGAAAATGATGATGTATGGTGAAAATCTCTTCATGGCTCTGCATTTTCGACGTCGAATCAGCGCAATGCTCGATCGCCGTGCACGATATCATGTAGTTGTGAAAATTCTGGCGCCGTGGAAAATCATTCTGCCTCGAGATGAGAATTTGATAGACGAGACATTACTGCTTTTCCTCGAGTGATAACTCGAAATCGCTCTTCTTTCCCGAGTTGAGTATCGAGCTTTGATGTGGTCTCTCTTCCAGCATCGAAACCTCCCCTAAATCTCAAGCAAAACATCGACAAGAACCTGTTTCGCGTAACGCCGAAGCATAACCGGGAGTTGAGGTAGAATTTTCGGCATTCCGGATTTCACGAACCCCTCTCAACGATCAGGGACTGAGTGAGTAGCTCCCGATTGGAAACTTGTTGAGTGGTTGCTGCACGGGCTCATTAACGGAGACTGTCGTTGGCTTGTCCAATTCTTCCCGCTTCAGCCTCAGATTGTAGAGCAAGGGATTCGAAGCGTGGTGAGTGGTGACCTTCAGCTGCGCATGCGCAAGTTTTCGTTGTCGGTCCCTGCTAACAAGTGGGAGAGCATTACATGTCAGTTTAGCCGGTGAGAACCCTCAGGAAATCGTATCGTAGCGTCTATCTCGATCGAGGAGCTCAAAAAGTTGCTTCGCTTCTCGGCTTTCGAGTTCAAAGATGTTCAGATGTTCAGTGAATTTGAACCACGCTCAAGGCTAGATCTCCGTAACTCTCTCGAGTGGCTTGACTCACTTCCACTAATCGCTTCTCAATTTTCAGACTCGCAGAGTGATGACTGGAGATCTCGTTTCAAGTATTTACAGTGAGACGTTTTTTTAGTGAAAAGCTCTACTTATAGTAACTCCGCATTGTGGCTCAGCATTATAAATGCCATGAACAATTGTCATTACGCAGTAGACGCACGCGCTCCGCCCACTTTGCGGATCCGTGTCCGTAGAGCAGGGGCCGCCTGCGATCGAGGTGTCGGACTTCACGTTCAAATGCAGCCCGCTTCACGATAACGTTGACAGCAACAATTTATTCTCCCTTTCCTCGGGGACACCCTTTCCTGCGTGTTACTCTCCACCCTGTGTTATGGTCCCGGTTGCGGCCGGACGTGCAGTTTTACGGTGTGGTGGTTACGCAGGAATGGCGTTCCTCTGGTACGCAATGAGAGCTGTTTCGAAGAAGCTTTTCAGCGGAACGCGTCACGGAAAATGAGAGAAAATCATTCCGGAGAGGAATCTTTGATTTGAAGATTATTCAGAACGCCGAATGTAAATCCTTGAGAGGAAGCATGTTCAAAGAAGGTCTTGGTTACTTGACAAAACTACCACATCTGCCTTCGAAATAGGAGGAGGGGAGAAATTCCAGGACATGCAGGAAGGGCGGCAACACAGCTCACACGGGTGGACCCATAAACGTTCATGACGATAATGACGGTCTCCCCTGAAAATAGACAAATCATTTTTTATACCTCTACCTTCCCCGACGCAAGGATGATTTATTATTTTATTATGACTGTATCTCCCTGCAAGATACTTTGCCCACTTTACCTAGGGCCCGCAGTTTCACGAAATGATCGTAGCTACATATTCGGACCTCTGACCGGATAGATACACTTTTTTTGCTCATCCGGAGCGGACATCATCATCGTCAGCGTTGTTCGGCGACTGGTCTCCTCCGTGTCCTCATTCTTCTACCTGGTTCCGAAGTCTCGTTGACCGGAATCGTCGGAAATGTCGAGACCTCCAAGAAGTTCTCAAGAATATGATCTCCTTTCCGTCTATCACAGAGCATTCGCCTGTCGGAGACTTTCCTCCGCGCACCTTCGATCCAATCAATAGGGTTGTTCCATTTATCCTTGGCAAAGATCATCATCATCATTGATGAACCTTGACCCGACTGCTCCGAGCAATCATCCGTCTTTGCACTCGAGAACGTTTCAAGGAATTTTCCGCCCTCTAAACCTGCCGTGCCTCCGGTGCGTATAGTTAAGATACCGTTCCTTCCGTAACAGATACGGCCGTACCGCCGTATCAGCGATTTGGATGTCTGCCCTCACCTCCAGATCGTCGTCTGCTCCTCTACCAAAACACTACGACTTGACGTAGACCCCCGGGGCCGGAGCAATGGGAGAGAGTAAGGAGTTGCTCCGAGCTGTAGCAGCTGAGGCGGCTGCCGCGACTCTCTGAGCACGAACACAACAATAACGACTAGACGACGGACGTGAGACCTCAGCACTCTCTGAAGGATATCATGTGTTGACAGGAGCTTCGAAAAAACGAAAGCGCGGAAATCGACAGAATTCAGGCTGTTCGATGTCCAGCTCCGAAGATGTACGAGTCCATGATCAAATGCCGCGGGAAACCGATTCTCCCGCCTGTCGTAAGTGTTCGAATTCAGATCATTCGTTATTTATCTGTTGCGCTTTGTACACATCGTGACATTCTGCAGCTTGGAAGCGACTAATTTTCGCTGGCAGGTCCAGATTTCGTTCGGTTTTCAAGTTTAGAACGAAGAAGGTTACGCTCTCACTGGTTTTATCCTGAAAGTTCTGTAGGATTGGGTGCTGAAAATTTTCGAATTGATGAATCTGACTGAGAAGGATCTCCGAATTTCTGTCGTTAAGTTTAGATAATTTGGGTATGGTTCTTTTCCCGTCATTGAGTTTTGCTTGTATGTCTTCACAGATGACTCAGGATCGGAGAACAGAAGCAAGGCACTACCGAAACGAAGCCGTCCGAAGAGAGCAGCTGCGCGTGGTAAGTTACCTTGAATCGGCCCTTTCCGTTTCCGCAGTTCTCCCCCTCGGTTTTCTGGCAGAAATGAAAAACGCGGGCATTTCCATATCGCTTCTCGATCCGAAATTCCGCCATTCAAGTTTCTCAGCGCACGAATTCACCTAATTGGAGAGAATATGCGGCATCTATTGTGCCCTGCCTGCGAACCATCATCTACAGCCCCCGAAGTCACACACTGTGCTGACAGAAGGGGAGAGACATAATTTGAACGCAGCGTGAGTTCTTTGTTGATGCTCAAAGGCAGGACATTAAAGGCGACGATGCGGGCAAAGAATCTGTCGGTGGAAGCTTTCTCCTTGCTTCGCATTCCCCGATACTCGCTTTTCCAAGAGGAGGCTCATCTCACCTGGCAATGCACAATGGAAGCTCTGCCCGAGGCGCCGTCGTTCATTGACAGAATCCATCCATCAATCAGTAGCGTCGAGTTACCTCATCTTCCCACACGCAGTTCTATCATTTAGGTTTTCGATGAAGAGATTCTCGACGAGTTAGAGAATACTTTTGGAGGAAATCCCGTCTTGAAGCATTTTCATTCGCTTAGAAAAAATACGTGATCCGGACCCACGGGTCCTACGAGAGAAACTGATGAGACCAGAAGCGAGAGTGCAATCATAGCTTGTCTCTCATTTCTATTCTGTTCCGATCCGTCGATGTCATTCCAGACCGCACAAAAGGCTCCAGTGAGCCATTAGTTAATGAACGGGACATTGGAAGTTTGCGGTGGCAGCGGCGGCTAGCTGATGCTTTGTGGCAGATGTCATCGGAGTCAAGTGATAATGATGCGAAAGAAAACGCTGCCGCCTCCACTGCTCTCTGGGAGTCGGCCTGAAACCCTCGACTTGCCGAGATTATCGGACAGAGGATCGCATTCCGACGGCGGACGAGCCTCTTAGGAAATTCGGGTCGATGCCATCCAGCATTTTCCCCCGAAAGACGTCATTGAGAAGTCTGTAAATGTGTTCGAATGGCCTTGATCGCACGATGCCTCGCGCAGCGCGGTCGCGTTCCCTCTTCCACTCCGTCTTCCAGAGAGAAAGACGCCCATTTCCCGCCCTAATCGAGCAGTTCGGGACGACAGTACACATACGGCTTCCATTATACCTCTCTTGCTCTGGTTTCACTGCTTTCCTGTTCGCCCTTTCTTGCCCCTATAACGAATTCCACCCTCGGAAAACATGGACTTGGATGACAAATCGCTCTCTGTTCTTGCGCAAACCTGAGTTTTGGCAGTTGGGCTTGGGCTGTTCCGCGCCTGTTTCCTCTGATTTTTCTTTTCCGGCCTCCTCTTCCCTCTTCTATGCAGATGATATTTTGAGATTCAAAAAATTTGAAGAAAAGAGAAACGATCGCTTTGATGCGACCTACAACTACAACTCTTCGAGGAGGATTCAGATACCGATTCTGATCGGGCGTAACCAAACTCGACGAAGAGCTTGCCTCATTCCGAGGGAGCTGGTGGTGGGAGAAAGGTTTACAAAGAGCCTTGGTCAGGTCGGACTCGGAACGGGGTCGTGTGTAGGAGTCGACACCGACGAGCATTCCAGTTCTGACGACACACAGTGAATGACTCCAGTCCCCTTGCTTGCCGACCTTCGATTATTTATCTGCGCGAGATTCTTGCACAAAAGGCTCCGCTTAGAATGCTGATCGGATTCGATGGTTTCCTCTGGGAAGAACACTCAGGGGCCTCGTCGTTCTTTTTGTTCATCAGTGTCTCATTCAGCGTGTGGAATGTGAATTCGAAAAGAAAGGGTCGTTGAACCATGAAGCCTAACGTTTATGAACAACTTCCACTTGAAATGAAAGGAACTCTTTCAAACAAGAGTTGGGGTGATTCGAATTTGCATCAATGTGAGACTTCAATTTTCGCAGACCACGATGCTGGCCGCAGAACTCGAAAATTGAACACTACCAAGTGTCCGCCGGGGGCTGAACACCTGGATCACTGCGGTCGATCTCACTTTTTCTCTCGACAACTCTTGGACGGCCGAGTATGCCAATTTTTTGCTCGTCTGAAGCAGATGTTCGTGGAGCAGAGGAAAAAACAAGCTGATTCGTGGAGTCTTCAAAATTGAAACATCGGGAGTCAATCGATCATGGGTAGAGGAAAACTCGAAACAATCCGCTTTTCCCAGAGGCGAATATCGACTTATCAGCTGTTTTTCCAGCAGCGACGGGAGACGGACGAGACGATCGTCAATGAATGTGAAGGTTCTCCGGAGAAAAAATTGATTCGTTGGAGGAGCGAGGAAGAACCGATGGGGTTCGTGCAGCCCCTGAGCAGGGAGAACGGAACGTCGCCCTCACGGATTCCCCGCTCGGCCTCAGCTCAAGCGAACCTTCATCTGAGCAGACCTTCGACTCAGGTCAGGAGCCGCCTTCTCGTCGACAAGGACCCCTCGGCTAGAAGACTGCGGCACGAGGGTGCGTTCTAGCGTTTGCATGGCCCGCACGGTACGCACATAGCACTGGTACAGCGCCGAATGAGATTGTCGTCTAACTCCTCCCACTTTCTTTTCACTCTCAGTCGTCGATCCGACCGCGTGCGACACTGACTCACGTACACACCGGCCTCCGGCTTCAAAAGTGCACTTGAAAAGGGAAATTGAAACTCTAACGTCGATCACTTTCGCTAACGCAGGGCCACCCGTAGCCACTCCGAGGAAATCTCGATCGAGACGACAGCCGTCCCCAGATGCTAGTTTCGTTGAGCAACAGTTGGACGAAGGTCCTACGAAACTCGAAAGAGGAGGAACATTCATTGTTTCCTCCGATCCTCTCGATAAAAAGCCTCAAGCAGCTGACCTAGACGACATGACAGAGCGTATGCGTTCGGAAATGTGCCTGAACGATGATAACGTCCCCGGACTCCTAGAGTCGGACAGTCCGAGCTACGAGTCCGCTACGGAAGAGGACTTCTCGCTCACATTGAGGTAATTGGCACCCGGCAATTCTGCTTCTTTTAGCTCAATCATCTTCATCCTCGATCTCTGGCATGTGAAGTGCCATGGTATGTTTCCAGGATTTCTGGAATACGCTGACGATTCAGTTAGACTTTGTGATGGCCCTCGGATGTTTCGAGATAAACATGAAAGCTCCTGCTCTCTTATCATTTTTGGAGATTTTCTGTCGTTTGCGTTGGACATCAGTCTAAAACTGATGGAGACTCATCTTTCGACTGCAAAAGTTTCCTTTCACTTCGGAATCTTTGATTGGGTCGTCTTTCTTTCTCCCACTCTTGCCGAGCTATGTACGAACCATAGTCTATTTTCGCGGGAGAGAGTTCGTTGACATGTTTGTTGCACACTTTTCCAGTGCCGATTTGATTTATACGAGGGACGACACTGCCGGTGTATCTACAGTTGACGAGGTGTCGGCTCTATTGCCAGAATCAGAGGCTGAAAGTCAGATTCCGAGGAGGCCCTCTTCTCTCAGCATGCACACTCCTCTAGAGAGCCCCGAGAAAGACGTCGAACTAGACGAACAAGGTCACGATGGTTGTGAATCGCGTAAATGTCTCGGAAGACGACATACGTACCTCATACTTCAAGCCAAGCAGAAAACTCCCGTGAGTATAAATTCCTCAATTTCCAGTTTCTCACCTACGAGTCCATAAACCTCTAGATCTCTGACTTTCGTTCTTTCGGGCTCTGCAGACTCTTTCAATAGCTCCGACTCCGGAGGAAAACCATTTACAAGATTTAGCCGAACGGCTCCAGAGTTGCGCGCATCTGGTCAGCTCGCTGACTCCAAAGAACAGTCCTATGACCAACAAGTCTCTGGCATCTCTCCACGAGAGCTTCCGACGTGCGACTTCATCAACTCAGTCTTCTCAGGCTTGCGACGACTTGAATGCAAATCGCCCCGATCTAGGCAACTCCCGCAGGGTGGAGCGGAGACTCTGGTCGGACCGCAACGGCAACCGCGGTTTACGGGACGTCCTGCGGCAGCACCTCGACCCGAAAACAGCGCGAGGTTTCGATAGGTTTACAGCACTTTGCAAGGGCCATCTCTGTCGGAAATTGCTCGGCTGTTCCAGGGTGCAGGGAGTCATCGAAACCATAACGGTGAGTCCCTCACCGCCTCTGTCTGACCTAGCTTCGATCCTTTTCCCTCCCAATTCGACCCCTATCCGACTAACCATGAAGCACATTCTCGTTGCACGCTGTCTTTTCCTGGATCGCTCACAGGACACTTGATCAAATTGAATTTAGACAGTTTTAATTTTTGATGATGCCGATTCGTCTGGATGCACATCAGGCGTTACCAATGTTTGTTGTTGAGAATGGATTGCACTGTTTGTGACGTAAGTTCATTCGCGGCGGTCTTCCGTTGCCGTTAGATTCAGTAGCGTCCAGGAACCCACCTTCTTTTGGACTCCTGTCTTTTCCGACAGGAGGTCTGCTTGTCTGTTCTCTGTTCCCAGCGTTGTTGTTGCGAAGCCTGAATGGAGCTGGCCTGGATGTTTCTTTTCCTCTTTTCTTCAAGGAGTTGACAAAGCGCTCTATGTACTTCGCAGGACATGGTGCAGATGGCTTTCGAGTTACATCAGTTGGAAGAGAAAAATAAACCCAACGATCAGGACATAGAGCTACACGAGAGAGTCCTACTCACCCTGGATGATTCCTGCCAGGAGTTGTACCGAATTTTCTTCGAAGCTTCTGCTGCGGAACGAATTCATTTGATTCGAGAATCGGATGCCAATCACACGACTGCTGGAAGGCAGAGAGCTCCAGTCAAACGGTTGAGCTCAGCGACGCTCAAAAGGCGCATTCGACTTCAAAAGGACGCGGAGTTGAAAAGGTTTGGGGTTTTCAAATAATGTTCCCTTCTTCGTGCCATTCAATGAGATCTCTCGTTCGAGCTCGCTGAAATGAGACTCGGGTCGTGCTTTGCAGGAATCCTCCGTCCCCGTTCCGTCGGAGGTGCTGCGGTTCAAATCAAGATCACCCTCACTGAGAAAATCATCTGAATCATATAAATCATTTTGGAAGTCTGAATTTACGACGTGGACCTGTTCTGAGGAATTCTTTCCGAGAAGGGAAATTCTTCCAGAGACGATTTCACCGAATTTCATCTACTAGATAATCAACTCAAATTTTATATTATTGTTGTTGTGAGGTTGAATAAATCCCACGAGTATATGATCTACGTATACACGAAACGTGGATATCTTTGCATTTCCGTCTCAAAGGGTTACGATGGAGTACAGATATCGTAGTTGTCATTGTCCACTAGCTACGAGTCGAAAACGTTTTCAATCAATGATTGGCCGCGTCGGTTTGAGGATGAACAATTTATCATAAACATTCCTAGAAACAGGTCGACTTCCAGACGAGGAATAATTCGCGGATTCCACTTCCAGCGAAAAACACCTCACAGACAAGAACCCTGTTGATCCGATTCGGTCTGGGAGCACTCAAAACGTTTTCGCAAATCATAACCGGCGGCTATGTGTTCGATCTCCCTCCCAACCTGCCAGCTTTCCAACAAAGGAGAGAATCTCGCCAGCGGCGCCGTTTGTACGGGGACCGGGTCGCTTGGAGAAATGAAAGAAAAACAGTTGATGATAGCCGCGGGGACGACAATGAGGATCTGGAAACCTCGACATCCGAGAGTCGGAGGAGCGTCGCAGTTTATGAGCTTTCTATCGACGAGCACCTCGTTGGATTGAATCGTTATCCCGCCTGTGACTAAATGAGAAAACGTCTACGTCTCTTGCCCTCTCAGATATATGTATGTACATATGTTCATCGAAGGGATTCGCTCCCGTGGAAGCGTTCTGGTACACTGGTTCGCACTCGATGGATTCAGTCGTGGATTATAGCTCTAACTAATCATCGGTCAACGAGGCGAGTGGAAGTCCATACAGTTTGTCATGTTGTGTCATCCGTAGTCAGATAAGGAGGGATTTCGGAAATTATCTTATCCGAACTTGCTCTAAAACTCGAAGAACAGCGATGGTTCATGATTTCCACGGGATTCGTTCGAAGCCTGTTTAATCCTCAAAGATGGAGTTTGAAAAGGCTCGTCGCCACTTCCATAGAGTTTCCAAAAGTATAATATCAGTTTTCGATTTCCAGGACAAACCGAGAAGAGTCATACACATCGGCATTTCTTCCTCTCCTTTTATTGTCAACAACAGTTTCCTACAAAAACGATGAGTGATACAATCCGCAATTCCTGCTCCACACGAGCAGCAAGATAAATATTAAGCGTTCAATATGAGAGTCATCTCAAACCGTTCAGTTCACATTCAAGTCAACAAAAAGATCACAATTCGCTGTTAATACCGGATGGCCCGGGTTCGGACTCGCTGAGTTTTCGCTCTTCTTCCTGCTGTTGGAACCACATGGATGCGTACTTTTTGTTGTAATTGAGCAGTTCTTTGTGGGTACCTTGCTCGACGATTTCGCCGTTCTCCAAAACAATGATCTGATCGGCGTTGACTATCGTCGACAGTCTATGGGCAACGACGAGTGTTGTTTTACCCTTGACAATTTCCGCGAGAGCTTTCTGAACCTTTCGCTCGGTTCGGGTGTCGAGCGCGGACGTGGCTTCGTCGAGAACTATGACTGAAGGAGCTTTCAGAATCGTTCGAGCGATTGCAACTCGCTGCTTCTCTCCTCCGCTCAGTTTGAGACCTCTTTCTCCCACAATGGTGTCGTACTTATTTGGCATCTGAAGAATGCTGTTGTGGATATCCGCGGACTTTGCCGCTCCTATGACTTCATCGTCACTCGCGAGAGGTCGACCGTATCGGATGTTCTCGAGAATCGAGGTGTTGAACAGCACGGTATCCTGAGGAACCACCCCGACGTGGGATCGCAACGACTTCTGTTTGACGAAAGCGATGTTCTGTCCATCAATGAAAATGGCGCCGGACTTGACATCGTAAAAACGGAACAATAGTCGGACTACAGTACTTTTTCCAGCGCCGGTATGACCGACGAAAGCTACGGTTTGACCTGAAGGCGCCGCGAACGAGACGTTCTTGAGGATCGGCCGATCGTTGCTGTACGAGAAACAAACATCTCGGAATTCTATATGGCCCTGGTCGAGTTTGAGATCGATGGCACCGTGATGATCTATGACGTCCGGCTGATTGTCCAACAGTTCGAACATATTCTCCATGTCGATGAACGATTTTTGGATCACCCTGTAGTAGGTTCCCAAGAAGTTCAGCGGTGTGTACATTTGGTTGATGTAA
The DNA here is from genome assembly GCA_021527715.1 of Neoseiulus cucumeris. NCBI lineage: Eukaryota > Metazoa > Arthropoda > Arachnida > Mesostigmata > Phytoseiidae > Neoseiulus > Neoseiulus cucumeris. Next base: position 262,120 of record JAJSRV010000036.1, on the reverse strand, counting down.
GTTATGAAGAGGACGAAATCTCCCGCAGTCATTCCCGTTTCACCCTTGTAGACCATGAACGCGCACAACAGAGAACCGGTGACGGATCCCGCGTTCACGGTGAGGCTCTGGAGGATGTTGAGGAACGCGAGCGATGAGGAAGTCTTCCATTCCGCCTTCTGGTATTCATCGACGCATTTTGCGTATTCCCTAACTTCGAGCTCTTCTGCGTTATAGTATTTGACCGTCTCGAAGTTCAAGAGGGCATCGACACCTTTGGCCTGCGCTGCGTTGTCTAACAAGTTCATCTCACGACGGAACTTCGTCCTCCACTCGCTGATGCTGACAGTCAATATCGAATATATCACTATCGAGAACAAAACAATCAAGCCGAACCACAGATTGAATGCGTAGGTGAAGTAGCCGAACGCGATGAAGGTGTCGGCGAACGCGGGAAAGATCTGGAAGAGCATGTACGACAGCAACGTGTTGACACTTTGAGTTCCTCGGTCGAGTATTTTCAGAACGTCTCCCGTTTTCCTCGAGAGATGCCAACTCAGAGAGAGGCTGTGCAGGTGTTCGTAGAGATTCACCTGGGTGTACTTTGTTGTGTATTGTTGAACTTTGATCCAGAGAACGTTTCTGATGTTGGAGAAGAGACTGTTAGATCCTTGAACGGTCAGGAGCAGCGAGCTGTAGATCAGGATGTCCTGCCAGAGGAATTCTCTTTTGTGGCCGGGCATGAGACCGAGGCCGTCGACGATCTTCTTGAGCAAAATGGGCGAGATCGGGGTCAGGACTCTGCCGGCGACGAGGATCACGAAGCAGAAGAAAACCGCCACTTGTAGTGGGATATTGCTCTTAGGCCACAGGAACGGCAGCAGTCGGCGGATCTTCTTCCCGAGACCCGACCAAGCGGAAGCGGAGTTATCGCGCACGTGCAGCGTGTACGGGATGCCGGCTCCAAGGAGGTAGTCCTCCTGGCGCGGAATGCCGGGGGCTTTGAGGCCGAAGATGAACAACAGCACCGTCAGGAAGAACCTCGTGACGTAGAGTGCGAGGAGCATTTGATCTCTCCGACTGCCCAAATGGAAGAACCACACGGACGAGTTCAGGTTGACCAGGAGGATGGTTTCCGAGACCAGAGCTCCGGTCCAGAATATGAGCAGGATGAGCCCGTGCCCTCCGGTCGGGACACTGGGAAGGATGAAGCATCGTTCCAAATGGACCAAGTACAGCGACACGAGCCATGAAAAGCATGTTAGGCCTCCCCAAAGAATATCGAAACCGTATAGGCCCTGACGATCTAATTTCAAGAAGTCTATGACGAGCTGTCCGATCACGAGCAAGAGTAGAAACCAAACCAAAGAGATCTGGATCGAGTACACCGGCTTGGAGACCATAACCCGTCGCTCTACATGACTTCCGTATTTACGGTAGATCCACCACTCGCTCAGCCCACCGAGCAAGATCCACAATGCCAACATCGAAGAGGTCAACGTGTAGGAGAAGCATCGTGACAAACCGTGATTCTCCCACACTGTCCAGATGGATTCATTGCGAGGACAGAACGTGAGGTTGCTGAGATCCTCCATCGTTGAATCGTGCTGTCGGGCTCGGTGCTGAGATTGACAGCAGCGTCTGTCAAGCGACGGAGCGGCAAGGTTTTCCGAAAAAACTCTATCGAGTTTCCTTATCCGGCACCATGGTTCGTTGGGAGTTCATTCGTGTCGACGAGATCAGTGACAACCGACGAAGCGAGAGACACACGGTGCACGCTGTCCAGTGGACACAGTGTTGAGTTTTGCGAAGTTGTCCTTCCTTCGGTGTCCGAAACCAAAGATGACTCACAGCTCACGCGGTTCACTGTCCGTGCGCAGCGGAACTCTCTGTAGGGAGGGAAAGCGAGAAGATCAAATAAAAGTCACTTCAAAGATAAGCTGCTCTGATACACAGCAAACTGGTTCCTTGATTCACGGCGCAGGTTACTCACCTAGGAGGATAGACGTAGTTCACGGTGTGCAGAAGTCCTCGAGATGACAGTTGTGGGAAACGAACGTTCAACTCTGGAGAACACAGTCGAGTTGCAACGTGAAATGCGCACACTCCCTCGAGGAATCGGACTGGCAACGCTCACGAACGGCGGCGATTGTTGTCATAGGGAAAGAGCGAACCGCTCTGCGACAGAAGTGCGAGTAATGTTGTTGCCCCGCTGCACTTGCCTTGGAGAGTTGGTTGAAGAAGAAGAAGAAGAGGTAGATGGTGACTGACTAACCATAGAGTTGCCGGTGTGTAGTATTTACCGGGAGCGCGTGTGTCGCATTTTCGAGAGAGTGCTTCCATCGAGCAGCTCATCCTCCTCCTCCTCCTCTCGGCGCTCATGCTGCTCCTCACACAACATCACAGCACACAATGCACTTGATGGTCAGCAGAACTAACACGAGCGTCATCTGGCAGTGCTTCGCCTAACTTCGACTGGTCGCAGGCTCGGACGCGGGAAAAAATTCATCGGTATTGAGGAACATCTTTCAGCCGGCTTGTGTCACGAGTCGTCGCACAAGCCCCGCAACCTCCCGGACCCGTTGACAGTGGGGTATGCACAAACCCACTCTTTAGGAACACCCCACCCACTTCACTCACCACCACCCTTCCGTCCGTTCAGCCAGACAGCCAGCGGCCGCAATCATGATTTTCGATCTTGTGTTCATTTTGGTGTTTTTCGTGCTGGTGAGCATTGGGCTTATCGCGTTATCGGTTCTCTACAAACGATACTGTTCGGAGTCAGCGCACTATTCTGTTGTGGGGAACAACTCTACGAAGGCCTCACGATCACCGCTCTACCCGGTTCTCGAACCCGGAGCAAACGTAGGTTCGGCTCCACCGATCGACCTCAGTGAAACCGATGAAAAAGGATCTCTACAGAAGAAGGATTCGTTCAAAATTGAAAAACTCGACCGAGTCCCTGAAACCAAAGCCGTCGAGAACGACTATGTGAACCCCGCTGAACTCAACATCGGCATCGAATAGTACCCAAGGGTCACTATCCAACACTGCCACGATATTTGCAGCTTTACTTATTGAGATCACGACCCGATAGTCTCATAACGAATCGGTACTTTAAACAAAATGACGAAATAACAGAAACGGCAGCCAAAACCACCCCGAAAACATTGGTTTCACCCATAATGCTCAATCCAGGCGGAGAAGCTCATGTGGTTCTTGGCAGAGGAAGAGCCTTTCGCGGATGATGATAATAATAAGTGGCATCATATCCTACTGACTCGGGCAGTTGCACGATCTCTGAAATCCAATTCATCACAAACCTCGAAATCAAAGTGTTCAATCAAAGCAAGAACTTCAATCTCGACATGACTTTCGTAGCTTCTAGAAACGAAAACAGTTTCTCGATGTTGGATATCACTTCGATGACGGTCAAATCAGATGACCAATATATTTTTGGAAATGTTTTCATACTTTGGAATACGCAGCTGGATTGCTCCACGGAGAATGAGTTTCGCGAGTCTTATCTATCGGTGTAAGGTACGACATTGACAAGTGCGATTTCAGACTCTGTATTTCGTTTCCCTGAGAGTCGCAGAGAGCCGTGTATTTTGTATTTTTGACCTGGAATGAAGGTAATGTAAGAATCAGCTGAACCGACAGCGAACGGGTCCTGGTGGTCGCTCTCGCACGAAAGTATCACCGACGGCATCTCTCCGAGCGGTGATGTAGAAAGGGATATCTTGAGAGATTCCAGCGAGGAATGATTTGTCCCGGGTTGTGTGTGTATCGGTGTGAGTGTGCTTCTCACTTTATTATTCTATATTTGAACGAAAGCACTTCTGAGTCAAATATGCGGCGAGTTCGTCCGTATATGAAAGCAAGGGAGGTTGGAGCTGGTCCTGAGCAAAAGTACGAAGTTGAAGCTACGTGAAACTTCCGATATCGGCGAAAACATGTGTCAGACGCATTTCATTGTTTCTCAACGAGCCACTCACTGAATAAAACAACTTTCGATTTGACTAACGGTCCGGCTTCTTGATTCAACCGTCTTATCTGTTTCGCCTCTTGACACCGACAAAACTGGCGGTGACATCATAGGGGACCGACTTTCTCTTTTCTCTCTCTCTCTCTCATTGTGGACATTCAGAGAACGAAGAGACCGACTTTCTCTCTGGAAACTTCTGACTTTTCTGAGGAAATATACCCGATGATAAGGTTCTGACAGAGGAAGATGTTTGTTATGCAAATCTGGACTCGGAAAGCGTTCCTTCACACAATGTCGCTCAAATCAAGTTCTCAGGGATCAATTATTCAGAAGAGTGGTTTCAGAGAATTAGAGGTTTTTTCTCTCTAATATTGATTCAAATCATGGACAGTGCTCGAGGATTCTTTGGTGATGATAAACTTTGGAAAAGATTCCGATGAAAATGAAAACCTAACGGTTCCCGCATTGACGATATGATTTCATTCAGCAGGAAGCCGAAACAAGAAAATAGGGGTCGACGTTGATGCCTCGGTGCCCGATCATCGGTTCTGAGTGGTGCGGAACACATGTTTTGAGGAAAGCGGTTAAGATCAGTGAAGCGGAATTTCACTCGCGCCAGATGTACGGCCGTCTTCGGAGCAACGATTCCGTGAGCCGAAACCTCAGATGTTCAGAAATTCTAATCGACACGGCCGCACCCGTCATTGAAGGGAGTTTGAGACGAGCAAGAGAAATTCCATTCGGTTCCGGTAGAAAAACGATAGGCCAAGCAAATTCTCGATTCACAAGTGTGGGGCCTTCGACCGCGAGAGCGACCGCCGGACGAAAGCTTTTTGGAGTACATTCCCAGGAAATCGTCTCCGGGTCGTTTTCTCAGACAAATATTGGCGCAGGGTCGGCTTGGACTGAGACGAGAGTCGGCTAAGTTCCGATTTTGTTTTCATATCGGGTCCAGAGTTTGTCAATTGGAGATCCATTCAGATGAAAATTTTCCCGATCGGTTATGGACAGCGCCATTTGGAGAGTTCTCATCGGTGATCGAGCGGTTGCTTCTAGAAACTGCTGCTTGCAAGCAGCTTCCGAATTCCCGTACGAATCACCCAAACTGTCTTTCTCGACTCAGGATACATTGGCGGACGTCTGACTGAGGACGCTCGGAAGACGTGCTCGATCTTTGGTAAATTGACACCCTCGCGGTCATTGTGGAGTATTTCGAGAACCTGACGTGCTCCGGTCGAATCGATGCACAGCGTACGAGCAAGGGCCTCCAGATGAACATCGAAAAAGTGGTTTGCATCAAAGAGGCTGTTTCACCTCGAATTTTGGCCGTGTCTCATCCTGATCCGGAATTTTCGGGCGCGAAGGAGTTGCACACCGATCGGACTTTAAATCGAACCACATAGATCGAATGTCAAAACAGATGAGCTTGAGCCCGAGTTCGGCTCCTCGGAGAGTTGGACGCTCACTCCAGCTTTCTTAATATCAGACAGAAGCGGAAAAATTTTTCGAGTTTGTCGATCACTTTAGAGGAAATTTCCCCGGACCGAGCTTGGACACCCCGCGAATATTTTCTCCGGATGCTCCAACCCGATTTCCATCTGAACTGTTCTCCGATTTCTGTGCCACCCTGGTAGAATTCAGATTAATCACACGATCAACGTAGAGGTCGCCATTTTTGGATCGAGAAATGCGATTTCGAGTTGCGTTAAAAGTCACAAGTGGACGTCTTCGGAAAGATATCGGTGCGACCGGTTCGTACTTCGCATTTGGTTCAATTCTCGATTTCAACTGACTACAGGCGCCGGTCTTGCAACACTGGTTGCAACGCCGCGATAATTTGCTAACGGAACTAGTCGTTCCTCAAAGTAAGATTTCGGAAATCTCGAAGATTAGAGGCGAGATCTCGACGTCGCGGAGTCGAAAATAATGCGCCGGTAACGCTAAACAAAGGAATTCATCATCGCGAATCGCGTATTGGTTTCTCCCCTTTGTTGACGATCTCGGCTGTTTGAGTAGAAAGTCCGACTTTCGTTAGGGGAATCTTAGCATCTCGTTTTGACAGCAATCGTCGAAATCGCGGTCAAGTTAGTCATCAAAAGTGGACGAGTTTGGTCGCTGTGGTGACATCTGGTAATGTTGATCTTTGGAGCCTCTTCAAACGAGCCAGAGATCGAGCATTGCATGTGTCCGTGACAAATGGAACCGATCTTGCGACAAATCACCAAGCTGAGTAAAGTTTCTCCGAAGGCAGAAAAACGATCGAAATTATTTTCTCCGTGAAATCGGACGCTGTAACGCTGACTCTTCTCTTCAAATTATTCATTACAATTTCATTTCCCTTCGGATTCGAGGCGCCGTTGAACAATTCTTGCGCTCGGTTTACTAGTTAGACCGTCCAGATACGTCGGAATGATGTCCAGAAACAGAAAGTTCCCTCCACGCATTCTTCATTGAAGCTGTGCCAGAAATTCTTCAGACGGAAGTCGGCTGAAGGAGTAGCAACTCTGTTCCGTAAGATGCTGCGAGTGAAACAACTTCGGAATCAGCTTGTTTTTCCACCCGAGCATTTCCAACAGTGTCGAAACGTTCAACGAGAGCATTAACGATAATTACTCGTGAGTTATTCCTGAGCTCTATAGAACGACGTGAATGTCACGCATAGGTCCGAAGCTGTCCTCCTCGCCAACTTTCCTTTCCCCAAAAGCTCCTGTAGAGGAAAACGATTGGAGAGATGATTGGTTTTTGTGGTGTGTCGCTTCGCACAGCGCGTGTGTTCCGAAAGAAAGAGCCACTCGACTGAGAAGAGAGCAAACGAGAACGCTCCCTAAACTCTTCACCCATGTCTTAGCGTGGAGTTCAGTCAGGATCCAAGCAACGCAAGATGCTGTTCGCCATCACCACTTGGATCATAGCTCTCACGGTGATCGGAATACTCGCCGTTTGTGTGTTTCGTGCCGTTTGTGAGCCCGAAGTGGATCCGAACAAAAACTACGAAGCGAAAAGGAAGCTCGAAACTAATCACTACGAACCGCTAAACCACGAACTCAAGAAAATAGAGGCCAACGCCGCGGAAGCTAGCGCTGCGGAGAAGAAAGACCCCGTCGAAGAGAAGTCCGTCGTGGAGCCGCTTCTCGTGGATGTCAAGACCGTCGAGCCTGTCGTCTCGGAAGAGAAGAAGCCTCTAAACACTCAATCTGTTGACAATCCAGAGACTCTACAAGAGGTTAGAGTTACCAACGGCGCCGCTGAACCTTCCGCAGTGAGTACCGTCGTCATCGAAACCCAGCACAGCCAACAAACTCTGGTGAGATCCGCGGGAGTTGTCGTGAATGCTACGAAGACAGAAGAAATTTCATCACCGCCCCCGATCGTGAAGGTCAGCAACGTGTCCGCGACCACCGCCGCTCCTATCTCTGAACCCGTCGTCGAGCAGAAAGCTGTCCTCGAAACTCCACAAGAACCGCCGGCTCCGCTGGCCGATGTCATCGTCCCGGAGCAGCCGAACAACAACGAGATCCCAACGCCATATAACGAAGTAGAGAGTGCCACTCTACCGAAACTCAATGGTCCCAATGAACCCGCTGTGAAAACGAGCGTGCTTCCCGCTTAACATTGTCATCGGAGTTGAAGTTCCGCCGGAGCAAACATCGTCACCGTCAAACGAGTTCTCAACGAAAGTCTGTTTCTTGTTTTCTCAGAAAGCAGTTGAATGTATTGTCGGGATTCAGATCGGCTCGAACATTTATCATACACAGTGTAAATACTCACGAAACGCTGATTCAAAGCCGGCGGCATGTAAAGAGCGCTTCGGCGGTCTACGCGAAGAGGATTGAGCTCGAACTGAACCCTTGATCCTGAGTTCCTGTCCCGGTCCGCGGATTTTTTCCCCCAAAGTCTGCCAAAGTGAAAGAAGTATTTGANGGGGAATCTTAGCATCTCGTTTTGACAGCAATCGTCGAAATCGCGGTCAAGTTAGTCATCAAAAGTGGACGAGTTTGGTCGCTGTGGTGACATCTGGTAATGTTGATCTTTGGAGCCTCTTCAAACGAGCCAGAGATCGAGCATTGCATGTGTCCGTGACAAATGGAACCGATCTTGCGACAAATCACCAAGCTGAGTAAAGTTTCTCCGAAGGCAGAAAAACGATCGAAATTATTTTCTCCGTGAAATCGGACGCTGTAACGCTGACTCTTCTCTTCAAATTATTCATTACAATTTCATTTCCCTTCGGATTCGAGGCGCCGTTGAACAATTCTTGCGCTCGGTTTACTAGTTAGACCGTCCAGATACGTCGGAATGATGTCCAGAAACAGAAAGTTCCCTCCACGCATTCTTCATTGAAGCTGTGCCAGAAATTCTTCAGACGGAAGTCGGCTGAAGGAGTAGCAACTCTGTTCCGTAAGATGCTGCGAGTGAAACAACTTCGGAATCAGCTTGTTTTTCCACCCGAGCATTTCCAACAGTGTCGAAACGTTCAACGAGAGCATTAACGATAATTACTCGTGAGTTATTCCTGAGCTCTATAGAACGACGTGAATGTCACGCATAGGTCCGAAGCTGTCCTCCTCGCCAACTTTCCTTTCCCCAAAAGCTCCTGTAGAGGAAAACGATTGGAGAGATGATTGGTTTTTGTGGTGTGTCGCTTCGCACAGCGCGTGTGTTCCGAAAGAAAGAGCCACTCGACTGAGAAGAGAGCAAACGAGAACGCTCCCTAAACTCTTCACCCATGTCTTAGCGTGGAGTTCAGTCAGGATCCAAGCAACGCAAGATGCTGTTCGCCATCACCACTTGGATCATAGCTCTCACGGTGATCGGAATACTCGCCGTTTGTGTGTTTCGTGCCGTTTGTGAGCCCGAAGTGGATCCGAACAAAAACTACGAAGCGAAAAGGAAGCTCGAAACTAATCACTACGAACCGCTAAACCACGAACTCAAGAAAATAGAGGCCAACGCCGCGGAAGCTAGCGCTGCGGAGAAGAAAGACCCCGTCGAAGAGAAGTCCGTCGTGGAGCCGCTTCTCGTGGATGTCAAGACCGTCGAGCCTGTCGTCTCGGAAGAGAAGAAGCCTCTAAACACTCAATCTGTTGACAATCCAGAGACTCTACAAGAGGTTAGAGTTACCAACGGCGCCGCTGAACCTTCCGCAGTGAGTACCGTCGTCATCGAAACCCAGCACAGCCAACAAACTCTGGTGAGATCCGCGGGAGTTGTCGTGAATGCTACGAAGACAGAAGAAATTTCATCACCGCCCCCGATCGTGAAGGTCAGCAACGTGTCCGCGACCACCGCCGCTCCTATCTCTGAACCCGTCGTCGAGCAGAAAGCTGTCCTCGAAACTCCACAAGAACCGCCGGCTCCGCTGGCCGATGTCATCGTCCCGGAGCAGCCGAACAACAACGAGATCCCAACGCCATATAACGAAGTAGAGAGTGCCACTCTACCGAAACTCAATGGTCCCAATGAACCCGCTGTGAAAACGAGCGTGCTTCCCGCTTAACATTGTCATCGGAGTTGAAGTTCCGCCGGAGCAAACATCGTCACCGTCAAACGAGTTCTCAACGAAAGTCTGTTTCTTGTTTTCTCAGAAAGCAGTTGAATGTATTGTCGGGATTCAGATCGGCTCGAACATTTATCATACACAGTGTAAATACTCACGAAACGCTGATTCAAAGCCGGCGGCATGTAAAGAGCGCTTCGGCGGTCTACGCGAAGAGGATTGAGCTCGAACTGAACCCTTGATCCTGAGTTCCTGTCCCGGTCCGCGGATTTTTTCCCCCAAAGTCTGCCAAAGTGAAAGAAGTATTTGAATGATGTCCCAGTGAGTTTGACGTGCCGCTGAATTTCATTATGACTTGAGCGAATCCTGCTTTCTGCAAGCAATCAAGATTTTTCTCGAGTAAACTCGAAGTGGTTCCATTTCTTCCGTATAAGTCTTCTTTTCTCTGAACTGTTCTTCTTATCATTTACGAAAGAACCACCAGTTGTTCCGGAGTAACAAATCGACACACGAGCGCTGTGAATGTGGAATGTTTGCTGATTGTTGTTGAATAGAAAGCGGCACATTTAATCCTGTTCACAACTCTTTCTTCGAGGCGAATCACTCGGATCCAAAATGACTCCGTGAAAACTCTTGTTTTGCTATGATGTTCGTCCATCGAATTGATAGCAGAATTATTCCTTTCGTGAAAAGCTTGACCTTGATGGCGTTCACTTGCGCGTTGGCTCGGAAACTGAGTCGAGTGTTCGACGAGATGAAAAAAAAACAGCGAAAATATTTCATTTGGAAGACACTCCGTTTCTCGGTCGAGATAAATTAACAAACGTGACTGAAGTCGCCGGAGATTTATCGCCGCAGGCGCTGTACATTGAGCGTGTCATACGAGGCACTGCGGAAGTGAATTGCTGATCGATCATCTTTCTATGAAAATTCTGGAATTCTAAATTCTAAGACACAAATACTCTTCGATATTCACTGATTCGACGGATTCAAAACAGTTTCCAAATTTCCAAGAGTGCTCCTCAAAGAAATCCGCTCTCTCTCTCTCAACTCAACATTCAAGAGCTGAAGAAGTGTTTGAAACGATTGTTCAGCAGTTATCAGATAGCGTGAAGAATGAGAAATGGTCTTTTCCAGCTGGTGTATTAGTGAATGATTCGCTTGTTCGATAGTCGGCATCGTACGATTGGAAGCTGCCTTCGTGGAGTTCATCACAGTTCCGGAACGAGCAAAACGTTCCGAGTCATGGAATGTTCACCAAAGAAAAAAACGCTGGTGACGACTTCCGTCGCCCGAAGAGCTCAAGTTCTGACGAACGCAAAGGTTTTTGGTGCTCTTTGCAATGACTGTGACCACATGAAACGACACCACAACAAAAACGCACACCAATCCCCAGTTGGAACAACCGACCATTATTGAAGAGAGGCATCACACTCTCTTCGCGACAAGTCTCCAACATTGGAAACTGTTCAATCTCATCAACGGCTGAGATATCATCTCTTGGAGTCGAAAAGGATCAGAATAGAACAGACAAATGCGAAATGAATCTCGTTCGCCGATTTCGCCTGCTTCGTCTAGGCGCCGATCCCAGGCGTACGTTCATCCTACGATGAAGCGATGGGTATTCTTTTCCAGCACAGATGTCCGTTCCGTGAAGGAAGGAGGCCTGACGTTGGACGTCGCGAAAAAGAGAACCTTTTTGTTGAAAATTCCGGAATTTTGGTCGACTGCCCTGGAACCCAACTCAGCCGGCTCAAAAATGACACATGCATTGATTCCTTCCAGAATTTCCGAATCCTGTTCATCGTTTTTTCCCCCATACCCGAGTTGTCGGTCTCCCCGATCCCTGTTTTGAAGGCGAGAATCGAGAACAGTTATCATTCCAGCAGCTCTTTCGACACTCGATAACGGTTCCCAATCGCGAAAGTAATCTAACAATGAACCGATCCTCTTATGACACACTGAGCACTGGAGACAACAGAGGCATTACTTTGGTGCTTGGGGTTGGGCGTTTCCAAAGATTTTCTCTGACTTGATATCCGGTCCATTTCCCATAATGAGAGACATCCATCGCTTGAGAAAGGCGCGAGAAATAGCTCCTCCCTCGAGCAATCACGAAGCGAGCTCGTGCTTTGGCCTGACATGGGACTCGTAGTTCACTTCCAGAAATTGAATTCCAGATCCAGCGTTCTAGTGTGAAACGTTGAACTTTCATCGAAGTCGTTTCCCGGAACAACTCAGGCAAATCTTGTCATGATTCAATCTGAAATCACCCCGATATTCGTCGTTATCGCCATCAGTGAAGTAGTCTGACTAATGAAGGGGGAAGACGGATTCCAATACCTACGCAAAGGTTTCTGCTCATATCAGTCACAACTCATGAAATCTCGAACATTGTGCTGTTGTCACAGTGGAGCCACTCGGAGGGAGATGGCAACATTGAATCATTCGCTGAGAACAATAAGAATCGATGGAGTGGAGGAAACACTTCAGCTGGATCTGCAGAATTCTGTTACCTCACGAGAGCTGTGTTGTTTTACCCCAGGAGCACCCCTGCGCAGCTCGACGTCGAATTTGATGGAAGTCCAATATGTGCCGGGATGGATTCCGTCATCAGGGAACATTCTTACTTTCATGATTCCCATCATCAACTGATCGTTCCGTTGTGACCGTTTCCAACAGCCCCATGTTCAAGCTGGTCCAAGCAGATGAAGTCGAGACGATCAATCCTGAATTCAAATCTCGCGTAATTCCAAATGGTAATCCCAGGATTATCAACGATAAGTCTCAAATATTAAGAAAATCCTCTCATTCGGAGGAATCTTTCTCGACATATCAGCATGTCCACTGGCGTGCATGCATCGAGCGGCGCCCGAGGCGGGACGCAAATTTTTGGGAGCGTCCCACCCCATTCGATGCCCGTCAATCCAAATCGAGCGCCGAAAAGATCAGAATAAAAGGTGCATTGTATAAACGTCATACTTTATTACACACTCCAGCAGTTATCTCTACATTCACAACGCACATGGTTCGATTCGTTCCTGTGGAGCACTTCGCATCACAGAGTCCATCTATATGTATATATAAATCTTCGTTTATGTAAATATAGAAGGAAAACATCAACTCAACTTCATTTGTACTAACATCAAGATGCGAGCTCCAGGCCGGCACCTAAACGAACGAACAATTTAGTACAGTATACTTCTGTATTCGAAGGAATGCCTCTTATCATTCTCTCCCAAATCTTCGAATCGGAGTAAAACAGCTTCCGACACGCTTAGTTGAGTTCCTGTTGAATTTCGTTGATCGGCTTTGTTCTTGTGGTGCTCGATGGAAGAGTGAGGCTATTTTCGATTCCAAGGGAGCGCACAAGGTTGAGTGGAATTCTCTCTTTTCGTGGGGACTGAACCTAGAGAGCACTTCGTTGTCAGGTCGAGAATCCGGCCGTCGAGTTGACGGCCATCACAGAGACATTCCTGTCCTCCTGTCAGGAGGGGATGAGCTTGAAGACGTCACCGTTCGCGAGTATGTACATTGTGTATAGTATGGGCAAACCGATGCAAACGCCAAGAAGACATGTCAATAACAGGCAGGTGCTGTTGAAATAAGTGCGAGGTTTCACTGGAAGCTCGGTCGTGGGCGGCGGCGTGCCCGGTGGTGGAACGTGCCGGTGGAGCTCTTTCAACTTCTCGTCGAGGTTTTCCATGAAGCGTTGTGGACACAAATCTTCTCGGGCCGGACCTTCCCGCTGGATTTCGACTTTGGCCGAAATGTCTATCAGCTGTCCCGTGTGAACCCCGTTACGAGGCACTGGAACCTTGACATACGGTAATGCTGCAAGATGTGCCTCAGATGAGAGGTTGTTCGCCTGTTTCAGGTGGGGCAATTTGCAGTTATACCGGAGCGCGATCCCAGCCAATGTATCCCCCGCTTGAACCTCATGACTGATGAAGTCGTAACGGGCGAGCGTCGACGCGAACGGATTATTGTTGTTGTTGTTCTGGAAACTGCTACCGCCTGGCACGAACCCCACTGTCGGAGCATCTTGCTGGTGTCCTCGATTTCTCAGCTGGACCCAGTTGTCCGATGGTTCCGGATTTAACAAAGCCTCTTGTTCGTCCTGGAAGACGCGTTGACGTCCTCGAGGCATGATCGAGAGCTGAAATCACATTCGTCGACAAATCCACGATTCTAGCACAGCTGTTGTTAACAACAACGAACTGGTCGAGGATGACCGCACTTCATTTCGAGCGTTCTCGCTTGCGGTTCTTGGTTGATTGTCACAGCTGGTTGTTTGGAGCAACGTCACGCTCAGTCTCCACTCATCTTGAATGACTTCCACCGAGATTTCAACTTGGGGACTACTAGCGAGCCTACCGTCTTGAGAGTAGCGAGTACTCTTGATTGCTCAAATAAAAAGTTTCTGCTCTAGATGCTGGCTATCGTTTTGTCGTCTTCTTGCAACGTAGCTGCCAACCTGCCGGGAGGAGAGAGCTACCCAGACACATCCAAATCGCTGGTACGGTGTAACGGATGGCACGGCCGTACCTGGTACGGAAGGAACGGTATCCTAACTCTACGTACTAGATGTACGGCAGGTACGGAAGGCGAAAAATGCCTCGAAACGTTCCTAAATGAAGAGACGGGTGATTGCTCGGAGCAGACGGTTACAGGATCATCGATGATAGTGATGATCTTTGCTGAGAATAAGCGAGACAGCCCCATTCATTGGATCGGAGAAGAGCCGAACCTTTGATACGGCAGGCAAATGTGGCGTTTTAGAGGGAAAGAAGGTCATATTCTCGTGACCGCCCTGTTGGTCTCGACATCTCCGACAATTTTGGTCATCGGTCCCTCCATCGAATTTCCCATGGTTTTCGAGAAAACTTGGACAGATGAGGTGGATCGAATTCCGCGAGAACCCCTACCAAAGAGACTTCGGAACCAGGCAGACGGATGAGGACACGGAGGAGACGAGTCGGCGAACAACGTCGACCCAATCAACGCTCGACATCACCAACAATTCCCATTCTGAGTTTAGTCGTCGGAACCCCTACGGCTTTCAAGTAAACTTGAGAAACGAGTTGGATCCAGCTAGCCAATACCTCGTGCTGACGACACTTTGGCACCAGGCGAAAAATTGGGACACAGAGGAGACGGCAGGCTTCCCGCGAAAGCTGACTCTGGGAGGTGAATGCAGACCCGTCCATCACACTTGGAAGGGAGTGCATTGATTGCGACGTTTGCGGAACGTTCTCTTTACCGCTGCGCTGGTGGTTGGAAGAATATTGCGAAGCGTCGACGTCTTCCGCGGAAACTGACAATGAATGGCGGCCCAGTTTCCTTCGCCGTCCTCCACAAGCGACTTCATGAGCAGTCTTGCTCTTCCAACGGCCTTCTCTCGTACATATGGTAGTTGGTAGAGCGCTCCATGAGACCCCTCTAGGGTCTAGATCCTCTTCGTCCTCCGACTCGAGCGCTCCATGAGTTTTCGTATGAGTAATTGATGCCCGGTGTTAAAGACAGTTTGAGCTTCCTTTGGTACTAGGACTGTTCATCGTTTTCTCCTCCCGAAGTTTCTTCGGCGGACCCACAAGATCCAAAGCCTATGCATCAAACCAGCTCCATCCATCGACAACAAGGACAAGCACCGCCTCTTCCTTCTCGAGAACACTGAGTTCCTCCTTGAGAAGCTTTTGCACGGGCTCGAATTCGGCGTCGACCGCCTGGCGAACGGTCGACGAGGATCATCATTATTGGAAATCCTTGACCCGTCTGCTCCGAACAATCACCCTCTTTGCATTTGGTAACGTTTCGAGGCTTTTCCCGCCTTATGTACCTGTCGTACCCTTGGTATGTATAGTCAAGGTACCGTTCCTCCCATAAAAGGTACGGGGGTACGGCCTCACCATCCGTTAGTTTGATGTCTGGAGCTACCCGCTCGATGCCCTACACAGCCCGCCTTAGGTGGGTGTATCGAGAACAAAATCCCAGACACGTCCCAGAATTTTGAATACGGCTTTCCGCGGCCACAAGAAGAATCTTTACCTTGATCGTAGACCTTCACCTTTTGTATCGAGCGATATCTCTCCGGACAGATTAGAACACATTGGACATTCCGGCTAATTGAAATATGACGATTTCTTTATCGGCATCTCTCGGCTCGAGGTCTAAG
Source organism: Neoseiulus cucumeris (assembly GCA_021527715.1). Taxonomy (NCBI): domain Eukaryota; kingdom Metazoa; phylum Arthropoda; class Arachnida; order Mesostigmata; family Phytoseiidae; genus Neoseiulus; species Neoseiulus cucumeris. The sequence goes on along the minus strand of JAJSRV010000036.1, from coordinate 246,481 downwards.
GAATTCCCGGCTTTTCCAAAAGCTGCGAAGTTCTTCCTCTGGAGTTATCTCTGGAGATCGAACGGATCATCCGTTCGAATGGGGAAGGACAACGGCTCAAGCTTTTGGAATAGATTCACTTTATTAAAAACCTATAACTTCTTGTTGTTGATTTTCATTTTTCAGTATTAACAGTTTTAACACTTATATTACTTGGTGTTTGAATTCTGTCAGCTGATGTGTCTCCGAATATTGTAGCCGTCTGGATTTGGTCAATGAGCACGTCATCGGGAGAAACCCACGGGAAAAATAACGATTCGTGAATTCGTGCTGGAGTTTTCTCGGCGATATTGATATCGAAAATAGGTGCCATGTATCTGCGCAATTTCGATTTGAGATGGTCATGCACAGACCTCCCGAGATGCTCAGCCGTATTAGAGCACGGGGAGAAAATTTCTTCCTCGGAGGAAGAGTGAAAATGATTAATGCAAATATTCTTCTCGGAAACAACATCTTCCAGCCGATACCGGGCTTCCGAATATAACCCAAATATTATAATTATTATTCCTCTGTTTTTCGCTCCGAATATCAACGAAACGCGAACGTCCTCAATACAGTAACGATCATCATAATCTACATTGACCAAAATCGGGACAACAGTGTGTCGTATTAACAGAAAAATATACTCTGCGTTTCGGGACAGTTTCTTGACACGTACTCTCGAGCTGCTTTCTTCCCCGTCATCACGTGGCGCGACGCTTCCGCGGGGCTTACTTTCCAGAAGCGTCGGGATTTGAATGAAAGAACGCTACTGCTAGCTAGCTCATCTTTGGCATAGAACTGACCAGTATCAACGTGTCTGTCTGTTTGAGACATCGAATTGAATCGAACCGAGTGGAAATCATGCTGGACGACATGAAGTTCCGGTTTTGGCGATCATCAAGCTCGGAATTTCAGCATTGGGCAATGCGATATTCATTGCGGCTCAATCACAGCTCGGAAGTCCGATTTGTTAGCATGAAAACGATCCCTTCATAGGTTGTCATCATTATGGCAGTATTGGGTATCTGCCGGACGAGTTGAGTGCCCAGACCCCGGTAGAGACCCGAATAGCCCTCCTCTTTGTACACTAGGCTGATCGTCTGCATGAATCCGGTGTATTTCGACCCCTCCTGTCGTAGGCGCGTTCGGGCCACTTCGTGAGGGTACGCGATTACACTTGCACACGTCTTTGAGATCGCTCCAGCAATCTGCGAAAACGAATAGATCATTCATCATCCACTCCAGGATTCACCTTGAAATTGAAATCACCACGAGGGCACTTCGATTCGAGTTACAAAATGAGTGTTTCCAAGTGGTCACCGCCTTCTTTGGCGGATGAGAGTCGAGGCCCTAAAATGGGTACTCACCATGTAATGAGCAAAATGATTATTTTCGTCGGCGTGTGACCGTAGGACTGCTTTTATATGCTCGTAAATGACGAAATGTATGATAGTCTCCGAGATGCCAAAGTAGGATGCTGTGATTCCCTGTAATTGGGAGACGTGCGGACGATAAGACTGAAGAGCTCAGATAGGGTCAACTCTGCTCAAGCCCACGCTGCCCAGTTGTGCGATGGCCTGGTAGATGCTCGCTACGCTCTATACCTTGTAGAAACCGGCGAGTCCATGAGTGCGGCGAATGTCCCTGATGCATTGCCACGTTCGTTTTCGCTTGCCGTAAGTATTCTCGTCGAGCTGTAGCCGCGTCTTCACAAACCATATCGGATTAGTCAAGGTGCACGACACAAAACCTTGAAAGATAAACATCATCTCCGTTCATTTCGAAACTCCATTATTGTCATGGTGTCCGGAAATAAACTCGAAATAGCTTTTCACGAGCCCGAATCGATCGGAATTTCACTCACCCGCCGACGCGGCGGAAAGTATGTGTGTGAGCGACACGGGTGCATCGGGTGGGAGAGTATCGATGAGGACGTTTTTCGAATTCGAATATGTGGCGAAGTAGATCGCTCGGGATGGAGCAACACCTATAAGATTCGGCCCTAAACCTTTAAACAAAGCCCTTGCTCCCTCGGTTTCGACAATGTATCTGTAAATGGAAGTTTAACTTCTATCAGACTCCGATCCAACGAAATAGCAACTAAAGCACTGGCTTGTTTTGCTTATCATATTTTCGGAACTCTAGGATAGGGTTTTCTTGAGGTTTTCACGGTCGTCGAATTTAGGTTCAAAAGTTCAATTGCAAGACATGCAAACAGTAAATTGCCGCATAATAGCTCACCGTAAACACCTCCATATGCCCAGCTGACTGCTTTGCGCGTTCAGCGGCGGTTCAGAGGCTCCCAAAGCGAGCGAGTAGACCCGGTTGACGATTGACGGAGGCCCAGTGATGTTGAAGTGAGAAACTGAAGACTGCAGTCGTGTCTTCACAACCTCGAGCGGACAAGTTACAATGGCACCAACTGTTCCGCCCAATCTGGAATGATTTCTCGAATTATCTTCTTGGCTAAGGGGGCGAATCTCTTTTCTTCTTCGCATAATTTCAGAGCTGATTGGAACACCCATGATGCGCGACCTGACCAGGCCCTGGACATCCGATTCACGATTTCTTTATGAGTCTTGGCGCTTGAAGGGCGTTCCCGATTGACAGACACCGTGTTTGCCGAGACTCTGCTTCATATGACAACCTTTGTCGGGATTTATGAAAATAGTGAGTTTGCTTCTCATCATGAGCTCTCTGCGTTCAGCCAGACATGAGGGAATTAGCGAAAACAATGCTCGATCTCCGTCGGACTGTCGAGACCTATTCATAGCAGTTAAACCCATCAAAAAGCATCGGCGTTCACGTTCTCATTCAAAACGAATTCGACAGATTTGTGAGTCAAGCTAGATGATATCGTAAACGATGACGTCTCACGCGCCATAAAAAGAAAGCCCAAATCTTCGCGACGTCAGAGGAGACACTTGTTTTGAATCGTATGAGATTCTAGGCATCTCAAGAGCTAGGTCGAGAAAGCCGAGTTCGATATCGATGCAACTCAATAATCTTTCGGTTATTTGTGAACCTTGGAAGGCCACCACTAAAGGTTCCACTGGATAATAACCGATGCGCTTTTGCGGCTTCAAGAACCGCTGTCAGCTGTGGATTCGAGCCACTATTGAGAATCGATCAAAACAGAGAAAATCGGATTTGCTGCATTGTTCGTATTATGATTCAGCGAATTCCAAACTGGGTGATTTTCGTGCGTCAGTGAGCTCGTGATCAGAGCAATCTCGAAAATAATCGAAACCTCCGCGCTCGATTTCGTCAGCCAAATCAGGAGCGACTTCCCGTCAGAACGCGGTCCCAATAGAAGGCCATCGAATAAGCTCCCATGATAAGAATAGACTCGTGTAGTGGAATCGCGAGTTGCATGTGGTCGCCGGTGCGTTTGGGGAAGACCGACGAGACGAAGGCATATTCGTTGGATGCTTCAAAACTGCGCTCGATCCAGAATTTGTGCGCGAGTGAGACTATCACCGCATCCTAACGGCGCTCAAACATTATTCCTGAGATGATCACTTTATCAGCAGAAAAACATCTCAGCACGATGATCTCAACAAACTGTCACCGATCGACGCACTTTCGTTCAATGCCGCAACAGTGATCAAGTATCCGCGCATCATTTCACTGATGGCTGAGGAGCGGCATCGTGAAGACCTCGAGTTCTCACCGCGAGGGTTGAGGAGGAGTGCGCGTCAATGAAAATGCGCCATATGAACAGATAAAGCAAATGCTTCCAGATAGCGCCATCGTGTTCGCCGAAATCAAGCTAATCGAGTCTCAGCTTCCGCGCAATCCATCAATCTACCTCATGGGTTTGATTTCTCCCAATCAGGTCCGATATTACGCATCAATCGGGTTTCGGAAGTTTTCTGCGATAGCTTACCCTCCGGCGAGCAAGTGCACCAAGGCATCGTAATGAGACATAACATCACTCAACGTCGGCCGACCGCGACCTTTTCATCGCCTTTAGAGACGGCAATCCAGTGTATTTGTAGATGGTGAAATTCGCAAGAATGACACAAGAATACAATTTCCCCGACGTGATTTCGTCTCTCAACAGCACAGCGCACACTTCTTCACCACGACGGCTCTCCTCCACCCGACAGATAGACGAACATAGACAGACAGACCAAGTTGATCGAATAGCAGCAGCGGCAGCGGCGGCGGCGGCTTCAGCGAAACAACACAGGATCTACGAAACCTACACACAAGGAGCCGTCGGCGGTAGCGAGCACGAGTTTTCTCAGAGATTGTAACTCCTGAGAGTTTTTTTTGTGCTACTTCAGAGCTCATCCGATCAGACGAAAGTTCTCGATCGGCTTAGTAGAAATCGTGATTAGCTTTACGCGCCCGGGATCAGACCGTTTCCTTATTATTCGGATGAAGTTTATTTTGGCGCCAAATTTGAATTCTGGTGAGCGCGCGGTCGGTGAACACTGTTTTCGTTGCTCACCAGCGGCTCGGGAGGCGCGAGCGTCTTCGAAGGCGCGTTCTGTTATTCTGTTGATCATTCTACTCGAGGAATCGTTCCGAAATAGTTTGAGGCAGAATCAGCTGACATCTTTCTGAGCATCGGCCCTCAGTTCGTACGTCGTATAACGTGGTTTCCATGGTAACGGTGTGGGGTAAAAGTAGTGGGTCCGGACCCCAGTGAAGGCTTGATGGGTCCTTCATAGTAAATTTCGCTTGCCGAAGTTGAGCATGGCTCTCAGCAGCGAGGAAGGTGATCTCGAGCTGAGAGATGCTGTTCTGCAGCTCCTCGAAGACTCCGGAGCACTCAGTAAGATCAAGGTGAGTTTTCGGGACGGATCAGGATGGGCTCAAGCCTGGGGCGAACGACGGTTCCGGGCAGTGCCCACTCTTGTTCTGGTGTTATGGTATGCCACATCGAGTGCATGTTAAGTCTGAGGACTCCGTTCTCGAGATCAATCGATTTATGGAGAGTTTCCGCTCCGAAAACCGATCACAGAGGTCACAAACCGATATATCACGCCTGGCCGGTACACGACATATGGATCTCAAAGGATCCAACACCCCTTTGACAAATGGTGGATTCCCTCCAGGACCAAAGTGTCCACGGAAGAATTCCAGTCCCGGAAACCACGTACCCTACGATGGGCGGAGTAGACGACGATGTGACGCATCGATAGTTTCGGTCTCCCTCCCGTACATCAAACGACCGTTGGAACTTTTCCGATCGAATAACGTGCTCTTATTCCCCGGAACCCTCCTCCCGCATGAGAGGAAATCCATCCTATTCCCATCGCTGGCTCGGGTCCAGTCTCCAATTCGGAGAATAGTTTTGAGCTCTGAAATAATTCTGCATGCTATCAAGCAGGGTTTTGATTCCGAAAGTCTTGCGAAATATTCCGAGAACGTTTTTGAATATCGATGATATTGCTCACGACGAATCTTTCAGGCTGAACTGCGCTCCCGGGTGTTCCAGGCCCTGTATGACTCAAACCAGCTTCGGGGAAAGCTGCCTCCATCGCGTGCCTTGCAATTCAGCGGCCACGACGAAGGCCGCTTAGCGCTGTCCCTCGTGAGGGACCTGCTGCAATGCTTAGATCTAAATTTCACCGTGTCTGTATTTGAAGCTGAAGTTCAGGCTAAGGTAAGCTGTGCATCTTGTGTTTCTGAAGCTCTGTCGCCGAGTGTGGTCTATTCAATACAAATATCCGGGACTGATTCCTCCGTTTCGACTCATGGTCGTCTGAACGAATCTTGAACGCGCGGCTTAGAAACGGCATGGAGGAACGCGCTTTCATTGATGCAGCAAATAGACAAGCTTCGTTGAAATATTCATTGTTCGAGCGTTTAGTGCGACTTCGACTCACGTAGATTTCTTCCCTGCTGAGGCAGCTCGATGGATTCCATTAAGCTCGCGTCCGCATCGTGTTTGCATTTTCCGTCAATAGCGAATTTATTCCACAGACGCTTTTGAGTCGCAAAGAAACGGCCGCCAAACTGGACATCGGGACCTCTCTTGAGGAACCTTTGTTGAGCTCGGTTGTGAATTCGGCGCTGAAACCACAGAAAACCCAGACAACGAATCGGCACAACGTTGATGTGCAAACGATGTTTGCGGAGCAATCGTTTTTCGCTCAACTCGACAGTGGAGGAGACAACAAAGAGAGTTCGAATTCAAAACCTGAAGAGGAGACGACAGCCAATGTGGAAGAACCTCAACAGAATGTCTTCACTCCCCCACGGTCACCTGAAAAATCTGAGAAAATTCCACAAGCAGAAGAAAGACATTCGACAACGACAAATGCGAACAACAACAACAACAACAACAATAAATTGTCCCCTTTGAAACCGCTTTCGTCGCTAAAGGATTTACCGCAACTGCAACCGCTCTCAAAACTTCCAAGTGAGTCTCCTCACATCAGATCGTTGGTCTCGCTCAATAAGTACTACTATGTATCAAGATAAGTCTCCTTGTCACCAAGAAGTTCGAGAATCCTCTGATGACATGACGGCAAACATTCTTGCAGGTCTCAAAAGGCCTCCACCAGAACCAGTCAAACTCTTAGAAGCAGATAGCGGAGATGACGTTGAATCTCTTGGGGATGATCTTCTATCTTCGCTAGGAGACTCATCAACGAACGAAGTTTCGACTTCACATGCGGACATCCCCAACGGCGACTACGTCGAGAACGTTGCATAAACTTAGCCAGAAATACTGAAACCTCCAAACAACCTTCTACTGATGCAATTGCTAGGCCAGGCAAACTACACAAAATCAGAAACCTATTCATATATATTGTGAAACGATTTTCGCGCCTATCCCCAACGCTAGAATGCAAATCGGTCTGTGCGCAAGCCGACCAGCCTGTACGAATGTTGTGATATACTCTCTGTACATGAGCTATTTATGACAGTATCTGAATTATACCTACTTAGGTATCTAGAGGTGAAGCTGGCACCTAGCGTTCGATCAACGATTTTTAGCGGTTTGAATAATTCTGAGATTTGTCACGCCCAGCGTTCACGAAGCTTTTGAAAGTGAGAAGCGCCAGATTTACAAGATCAGTCTACGACGAACGTGAGGAGTGTACTGATGTTGTACTGCTTCGCTCGAATAAATACTTACCATACGAGTCAATCCAACGCGGAACTCGTATGGTAACAGCCATAGTATGACTAAGCCTATCTAACAACCCGCCTACTACCGAACAGGAGTTTCGGTACTCACAATGTAACCTGCTTGCTACGTGGTGCAGACGCAAACTTGACGGCCTCAAACCCCGCCTTGGCCATTTCGTTCGCCCTCGCTCGGGCTCGGATCTCGGCCAAGGTTTCGGGTGCACTCGGCTCGGTGAGCTCGTTCGAAACCTTCATTCTTTCCTCGGTCTTCGCTCTCAATTCGGAAGGGCAAGCGCTCCGCGTTGTGCAACCGGACTATTCTTTGTCCGGACTGAAGGTTGTCCCTATCGGTACGCCGGACAAGGTGCTTTCAGGGCGCCAAGCTTTTTTGGCTTCGGCTCCCACCATCGCTTCGTCGGCCATACCGATGTTCTTCTGGTTGTGAGAACTAGAGTCCATTGGAGAAACGTCGCCGGAGGACCGGACGTTCCTTCGAATGTATTTTATTGCCTTACGCTTGTTGGCAGAGCAAAGCGTCGGCTTGTTGACGTTGTTCTGCTGGTTCTGGCGTATGATGAGTATTTTTGCAATTGGTCACGCAGGCGATGCCCACCTGCTTAGAGCCTCGGAAGATGAATCTTTTGCAAACGGAAATGAAAAAAAAAATGCTATCTCCTTTGAAAACCTCCACAAACTCTCTCTCTCTCTATTTGAGACCGTACTGAGCCAGGTAATGGCGAGTTTGCATCGCATTCTGGTTGTGCTGCCTATCCGCTGTTGTGTTCTACAAATATTTATCGTTCTAACAGAGAGCTTGAAAAAGGAACTCCTGCAGATGAATCGATGTCTTTCGACGACCCGCTGGGTTGGCTCGAAGATGAAGGAGCCACGTTGATCACTTGGAAGTCGCGATTTCCAACGTGAATCATTCCATCATGGCAGACCAATCAGTGACTTTCCCTAAACCTCGAAAATTCAATCCTTCTCTCCAAGTGCTTCGGTTTGGGCATCGGAGGGCGTCGGATTCAGGTCAACAATATCGAGAGTGTAAACTTCGCGAAATCCCTGGACCTGAACAGAGAGCGTCGGGAAATTTCGAACAAACGAGACGTGAAGTCCAATTGAGAAACTCTGAGTCAAAACGTACTCCGAACGATTCAAGATCACGGAGGAACGAAACAATAGTGCACGAAATGTAGAGACGAGGCGAACCACTTTAGTGTTGAAAGAATATGAGATTAAGCCACCACCGAGAAAAAGAACACCGAAATATGATACCCATAGACCACATACGTAAATGATATCCACTAATTATTTCTGTCAACTCATAATCGGAACTGGACTATTAATCACTCCCGCCGATCAAGTGGTACGTTCATGGAATGATGTTGATTCGAACCTGCAAACGATGACGAACATAAATTGTGATCTCGCTAAATCAGTAAATCGAAAAGGGCCACGGATTGCACAAAAAAAGTTACCTACATCGCAAAGTCAGGGTGTGCCTTCTGATTTTACTTCGGGACCGTAGTTTTCGAAAAAGTTGAAAAGTATAGTTGCATTTACGATAAGAGGAAGCGTGACATTTCGAAACGGGAAGCCAAGCGTACCACTCGAACGGCCGGAGACTATTTTATAGGTATGATCTCGAGGTCGGACCTCAACAAACCTTCCAGTCCGTGGAACGGTTGTGAACCCACACTCAACAAGGTTGTGATTGTCAATGTAGAGATGAGGGGAAAAGTCGAAACAAGCTGTTACCTCATTACAGCTCTAAGGACCAGCGCTCCTCGTGACGAGCCTGTCCATAGATGATGAAGAATAGGTAGACAGAGAAAACGACGAAAAGGCCTTGAAAGCCAGCTTTAACACTGTTCGGTTGTAAAGTAGAGTGCAGGCAACGTTGTTCTTGCGAATTCGCTCGATCAACACATCAACTCGAACTCTCTAAATCCTTCTGGCGAATCTAATCCTCGAGAAATTTTCAAAATGAGCTCTGAGGAAATCTACAGAATTCGAACAAGAAAACCAATCAGCTCTCAACCCCGGAGCTTTCCATTTCAAGGAAGCACATTCTTGAGCTATCTGTTGATTCACTCAGAGTAATCGCCCCACACACAGAAAACAACAAAAACCGTCACAGACTTTTCTCTCGGAGTTGAATATCTTCATCAGATCTTCTCTAGCTGCATCTGTTGAGATTCAACCTCTAAACTCAGTTGATTTGAGTTCACAAATCCACCAAATAGAAATTTCTCTCAAAACTGATGTTCAAGTGCTTAGAATGTCAATGTTCAGTTTGGTTTCACGAGTGCGGCCACGAGGTTAGGTCCTCAGCTCACTAGCCGTTCCTTCCGATTCGATTCGAAACTATCGACGTCATCTCCACCGAAATCGGGTTTCTCCGAAGTTCCCACCGAAAAGATTAGTCAAATTACATTGCACTGCTGGAGACTCAACGGAGCTGAGACTTTTACGAGAGCATTCAGATATCACCAACAAGAGGAAGAGCAATCTCCAACAAAAATGGACCTTTGTTGAATTCTCGACTTCCAACATCTACACCTCGCGTACGAGCACTGGCTTTTTCTCGCCTCTACTTACCCTGTACTATTTTGATTGATTGGTTGATTGATGTCTATCTTCTGTCAGTCTATCTGACTGTCGGTCCGACACGGCGCTGACTCAGTTTGGCGCCGTGTTTCGGTCACCGCCATCAAGAATATTATTCACTTGAACATTACTCAATTGACTACGGCAATGATGATGGTACGACCACCACCACCACCACCACCACCTCTACAGCGTACTATTTTGATTATTATCATTATCACCAATGAGACTCAATGTCAGCTGAACTATGCCACAACGAGCGCGTTTACACAGTAGAAGATCTTGTAGACGACAACTGGATAAGCAAAAACACTAGAAACCAAGAAAATTGAAGTGGTTGACCAGGTTCACATTGCGAGCACTAATGATAATTGTAAGTGAAGATAAACCCGCAGAGAAAGAGGCACATACACTCGAACAACAACGACAACAAACAAATGCAGTATTATGTTCCTTAAATTTTGGAGAATACTTCAGATATCGAACATTGCGCATATATTGATCGAGCCCCGGGAGTTTCCGCGCTGAGACTCCTGGGATGCGATTGATTAGCGAATAGGAGTTTGTGACAGTCGCTCGTAGAGTTGATTGAAGACAAAAAAACTTATGCAGACTCACAGAGCGGGAGCCTGGAGAGCAAGTAGACGAAGATGTGAGAGTTCTTGCTCTGTGAGGATATTTCGTCCAAAAAGCGATCTGCCGTAAGGTTGGCGACGTCAACCACAGAGTTCATTCTTTATGGCGCGTTCTGTTGATGCTTGAGGCCTATTGAAAAACTCGCTTTGCTGCCTTTCTCGCGTAGCCCGCATTATTAGTTGGGGACTAGCTTTTGATTGAATCTTGTAAGCGCCACCCCTAGGTAGATTTGGCTTTGTTGAACTTGAGAATCCTCCGCGAACATGTATGTCGACTCCGTTCGCCCTGTATGGAGACCAACAGCGAATCTAGATAAAGGTTTAGATAGCATTTAGACTCAGCAACTTTTTGAGTCACATCGACTATGGTGCTTGAACTCGAATTTCCTTTACTTACGGTCGTCTCACATGAGTTCCGGACCCTCTTTCCCGGCGATGAGCCGAAGGAATCAATCGGTTCGCAAGCTACCCGTTCGTTGAGTTCCGGTGCTACCGGTGTATCTTCTTGGAGTTTGAAACCCTTTGTATAGTTCTATGATGCACTCTATTTTCCATATACGGCTGATTACGACTTGATTGACTCGGGTCGATTAGAACTCTGTTTCCTGGATTCAGATGCTCCGATTGGAGGACACATTTCACTGCATCTTGCAAACGTTGTGCCCATAGGGCTGATCGATGATATCATGTTTTGTTTATGCCGTCCGCTCAGAGGACGCAAAGTCCTCTATACCCGCTTGCTCAAATCCCGTGCTTCGATCTCTCGAACTTTTCTGAGACTCCTACGACCAATGAAACCTTCCCTATAACTGAATATAGCCTATGATTGTATTTATCGATCTATCTATCTATCCCGTTCCTCCCTGAAACATGGGTTTCCCTAGAACCTGCCCTTCTTGATGCTTTGAAGCATTTTCCGGTTGTAGAATGGACAGTTGCACTTCCTTCAAAGTACAGGATCCTCTCGCCCGGGAAACGGAGTCAGAAATATCCGGCTCGTCTGTCCCGAGGCGCAAATCTTGTTTCATAGAACCTTATCAATTCTAGAGTAGACGAGCGATGTTTTGAAGAATGTTTCACTTTTTCTATATGAGGTTTCGTTCGAATCCTGAGTTCGTTATAACTTGATGGGCGTCATTCCCCACGGAGTATGTTCATTGTTTCTAGAATTCTCTCCTCGACTTTTCTGAAATTGACTCTGAGTTCGGAGCCGCAATCATGGATCAATGACTTGGAATTATTGAAAACTTCGATTCCCACGGCTCGGACGAATGAAGCCTCCTCTTGCACTGTGATTAATTTGAGAAATTAGAAATTTGCATTGAAACTCGTCTCCGAATTCCTATTCTGAGTTATGAAAGAAATAAAGCTATTCTTTTCGTGTCGAACAATTTGCATGTCTCATTCCGCAGTCGACGTCTGATGTCGGTAGTTTGACTGACTGTGAGTCTACGCACTGTTCTCCTAGGTAGTTGATTCACCAAGTCGGCTGCTTGACCTGTCTCGCACTAGTCGCAACTTTCAAAAGTTTCTTGGAGAAACATAGCGTAATGAAGGAAAAACTTTGAGCCAAGGAAAATGCGGGGAATCATCAACGAAAATGTGTTCGATCAGAATTCTCATTCATTTCACTTCCACAGATTCGAAAAGCGATTCTGTTACTAATGAGAGATCAGTGAATGTTTGGGTTTCTTCTGAGCAAAGTGTTTCAGCACAGATAAAGCCTTCGAGAGCTCAGAGAAATTGAAAAGTCATCGCATATGGAGACAAAGTGTACGAACACTCAATTTTATTATAGATTCTCAACCATTGAGGATTTCTAGGGAACAATACAACGACTTTAGTGGTGAATTCCAAGTTTCTTCTCGCAATCACTCCGAGAACTAAGTTGGGATTCGATGCTGGAATCGAGGAGAGCACAAAGCCTCCATGACTCCTTCTCCTACTCAAACAAATCAGATTTGGGAACTTCGCTTCCACGTCCGAATTTTCACTTCGTTTGTCCATTCTATTGCGTGTGGTTCTTTTTATATTAGGCGTGTTCTTATATATTAGGCACGCAGTGCTTGCTCACATTTCCGGGTCATCGATCGACAGAATATAGTAAGAAATGTCATAGATTTTTGTGTGTTCTTGAACTAATTAAACACACATTTCTTCGATCGACGCGATGAGACTTTCGCACCTTACAACATTTGCTGCATTTACAGCTTCTACTGTGACCAGGACTTTTTGTCCACCACTTTGGGCATGGATGATGAGGTGACTTTTCAAACATAGCGTGATGAACTTCAGCTCTTGGAACGCTTGCGATTCGAGCACCATGAACAACTTGATGACGAAACGAGATATTTCGGGTTTTAATTTGGGATAGATCCGCATTTCCGTCCTGAAAGGAAGCCGCCGGATCTATTTCATAGAAGCCTGTTCCTACATACAGAATGTACAGTCTCAAGATTCACGATCGAAACCAACCGCGGGGTTCGTCTCGTTCGCGTATTGCACTTCAGGAATTTTTCGTGTCGCCGTCTGTCGGGAGGGGAGGGGGGATTTTCTCAAGCCTGACAGCCTGGGCAGCTCCGGCAAGACTTGGCGGGTTTTCGTGAGCGAATCTTACTCCGCGTTGTCATCCCGACAGAACGGCTTAATTGTCAAAGTTTTTCGACCTTGGATGCTAGTTTCCGACGAGCTTTCACTCGGTTTAGTCGATCGCCTTGAGTCTCGAGGATCTGTTTGGACTCGATTTTGATTTCGGCGACGCACTTCAAGATGTCTTCTTCGAGTTTTCGATTCTTCGTGGCTCGCTTGGGTTTCCTGCTCTCGTCGCTCTTTTCTTCATCGAATTTCTTTCCTCTCAGCTCGTTGTTGTTCGATTTTACGTCCTGGAGACTACGCAAGAGTTCCTCTCTGTCCCGGAGCCACAGCTGCTGACAGCCTATGACGCTTCCAGGCCGGCAAACTCTCAACCAAGCTATGGTTTCCTGAGCGTTCAGGTTGTAGTGTTTCATAATGTAGCATCCTATGAGGGTCCCTGTGCGACCAAGGCCGGCTTTGCAGTGGACGGCGACAGCTCCTTGAGCGTTTTCACAAATTTCAATGAATTTCAACATGATTTCCTCGGTTGGAACGCCGCCATCCAGAAAGTACAGGTCATGATGGTTGAAACCGTTGTCGGTGAACTTGTTCGAGTCGTACATTCTTTTGTTGAGTCTTACGATGTCCGTGACGTTGTTTTTGTGAAAGTAATCGAAATAGGTTTCGGGGGAATGAATCGTGTAGCCGTTCTCGGTTCGACATACGTTGTGAGGTCCACAGAAGGCGAGAATTTTCTTCGGCAGAATCCAATTCAGATCTCCGTTCTCGACACGTTCGTAGAACTCATATTCAGCGCACGAAAAACTACTGAAGTCGAGCCATCCCAGCTTGTGGGCCTTCTCGATCGCGGACAAACACGATTCCAGCATGAGAGGAAACGTATTACGACCCACAGCTGCGTCTCTAAACGGAATATAGCCTTCCGGCGTTTCTAGGGCTTCCAAAGCTTCCCGACTCGAACGATTCAGGTAGATCACTTGGAAAGAACCCATCAGGTAGGCTGCGTTCGCTCGTTTCTCCGCCTCGACGCTGCAGACATGGATCAGCTTCCGCTGGAATTTATTAGCGCTCGCGAGTTTCTTCCGGAGAATCCCGCAATAGCGATACAACATGGACAAGTTGAGAGGCCCGAAGTCATTGAAGAAGTTCTCGTAGACGAGGTCTTCGTCAATACTGAACACTGACACTTTCTTCTGAGCGCGGAGTCTCGCCACGGTATCAGCTGTGCAACTCACGAAGTACAGACGACCCGGAATGATAGTGTTGAACTGCACACAGTTGACGACTTCACTAAGCGCTTCCATCGTTTTCATATCCTGCTTTGTGGAATCGATACTACATGGCCCACAGCACAACAGTTCCCACATGAATCACAGCTTCTCCTCCACATCAGACGTTTTGGAACGATACCCTTCGTGTCTTGCAGCAGCGGCCGCTACCCACTGCCTCTGTTCTTCCTTCCTTCGCGAGCCTGCCTGCCTGCCCGACTGCTGTATGGGCCTCAAGCAGCAGAGGAGTCGTGGGCTGGTGGCGCTAGCTTCCGCCGATGGCGCTCTGTCAGAGACGGCAGGCCCGAATCTTCGATTTTCGAAGCTTACCGACAATCGGAAGGTTTTCGACTCCGAGCGACGACTGCGGAAGCCGGCGAAGAGAAGTTTCCAATCGCCATAATGAAAGTCCGATTCATGTTCGGTATAGAAAGCTTCGTTCATGGGTGTGTGTTGACCAAAACAAAAGAGGACGAGCGCGCCACTTTCAAACTTCTCCCGGCCTGAGCGGCGGCCGAGCGGATTTCACGACTCGCTCGCGACGTCTGATTGGAAGACACGTTTCGATAGGCCAAAGAACTTCTGTCGGAAACCATCTGAAAATTGACCCAAGACTTGCTCGGGAAGCAGGAAGCGGAATTCCCAAGTTTCGTACAGGGTTCGACGAGGTTTGCGTCCTTCAAAGACTACATATCACATGTCACACAATTTTGGAGCCATGCCCCTGATTTTCATTACTTCTTGAGAGGAAACTCTTTCCGAAGCGATTGATAAATAACATTATCGTTCATCGCCGCAGATTTTCGACGACAAATAATCCCGTATAAATTACAACATGCTCGATGAGTTTGAAGTTTTCTTCGTGGTGAAACTCTTAGCCAATTATGTCAAACTTTCTCGAGGATTTTCCGAATAGAGAACAGAGAACGAATCATTCCGGACGTGGAAATCGTTTGCGAGCAGTGAAAACTTGACCGTAATTCGATCCTTCGACGAACCCAGGCCGAAATATTTCTCGAATGTCGGTTTCTAGCACTTCGCAGCATACCGAGCGATTCTCGTTTCACTCTTTTGGGACAGTGAAAATCGTTTTTCAAATCGGGATCGTGTATGATTGGAACTCGAGTCGACCGATCGAACGGAGAGTCTGCTCAAGAAGGCGAGAAAATGATCCAAGTCTCAAGGTCGAGTTTCAGTTTTGTTGAAATCGATTCCTAGAACCCGTTCGAATCGTATCGCTTCGCAGGCCTCCATGTTGAGCGCGAATCAAGGTTTCGTTGAGGACATTCATTGAGATTCAAATCTCGTTGCGTGGGGTCCTATGACTGCAATGAAAGATTCATGACGACATGAAGTTTCGGAGCAGTGTGTTGGAAAAGCAACAGGATTTGTATGAGGGCGCGATGAATGCAGTTCGGAACCGGGTCCCGATTTACTGGAATCACTTAACCTTATTCGGAAACTCACGCGAATGCAAACTTCCGAAAACGACATTTAACAATACAAAACAAGACTTACATCCGTCTGATGTTTTGACTCTTGCTCACGATCACGCGAGCCGTTTTCAGTTAGGAGGTGTGTGTAGGTGGACGGATAAAATGGTCGGCAACAGTTCATGCGCCTCGTTTTGATGAATCTGTCATGTGCGAAACACCGGAGTTCTCTTGATGAACCATGGCGAACAAGATCAGAGCATGAGGTGTACAAATATTTCGTGTTTTCTGAAATGCGTGCTCGTGTGCTTCATAGTGTTAATCATGCAGCTTCTTGTGTACTATCCCCTGCGGAACGCCAAACTCGAGAGTCCGCTCTCGACGACGTACAGCCACCTCAAGCAAACTTCGGAGTTCAGCTTTCCGAAACTGATCGGGAACATGTCGGCGTCCGAGTGTAACTTCGAGTTCAACATTCTCGTCGCGATCATCTCGTCGCCGGAAAATGCCTTGCTCCGGAGAGCGATCCGAGCAACTTTCGGAAGCGTTTTGCCGATCAAGTTTTTCCTTGGCCGGTGCCGTGAAATCAGCGGCGAGAAGAAACCTCGCTGCGATCCGAAAGCTCTTCAGAAGGAAGCCGAACGCCAGAAGGATTTGGTGATCTACGATTTCTTGGATACTTACAATAACCTGACGCTGAAAACCTTCAGCGTGCTGGACTTCGTGACGACGTGCGCGCCGTCCGTGAAGCTTCTCATAAAAGTCGATGACGACACTTTCGTCAATCCCGTTCGCCTCCGAGATACTATCGCGGAAAATCGCGTTTTTCCCTCGAAGGACTCTACCGAACGTCGGAAACCGCTCATATTCGGTCACGTGCACCGTGGAGCGAAACCTTACAGGCATCGATCGAGCAAATACTACATCAGCCAAGAAGAGTACTCTCCCAACCTTTTCCCTCCGTTTGTCTCGGGCCCGTTGTATTTCATGAATCGTTTGGGCGTGGAGGCTCTGTATCGGACCGCGTTAGAGGTCTCTTCGCGTTTGAAAACGAGACCATTACACTTGGAAGATGTTTTCTTCACCGGTAAGTTCGAGACATTCGGAAGCCGCCTTGCCGTCGATTGATTCGATTACGGGCTCTGGAATCGAAACGCAGACGAAAGATTTTATAATCGATCTTTCTTCTTCCAAGGTTTCATCGCGAAGGCGGCAAATGTTTCTCTGGTGCACATCAGCGGCCTCGACAACGCCGGACTCAGTAAACTGCCGCTCCCGAGGTACTTGACATCGAGACACTTCGTTCGGAAACCTTCGAAAATGCTCCAATGTTGGCGCCATCTCCTTCTCGACGGGAACACTCAGCTCGATGAACTCCGAGAAAAGTTCCTCCAAAAGCATTCCTAGTGTCAATTACGAATGATAACTTGTTACGTTTCTTCTTTTCCTTGATTGGAAGAATGAATACGGGTTCGTTGACATTCGCGTTTTAAGAGTAAGTAGAAAAGAGCTCAACTTCACGCATGAGGAGGGTTCGAGCGTACATGCAGTGAGGGCTGACGGAACAATGTGCGTACTTTCACGAAAAAGAAAAAAGGGCAGTTTAAGGGTCAAGCTACCGAGCGTGAAACTTTAGTATTTGCTTCCTTTGGAAGAACGACAGTGGGGGAGTCTGAGAGATGAACATGAGACGACCTCTGAATTTAGAAATAGCTTCAGATCACGAATCGAAGCGAATCGCTGCCTTGCCGGTGATGCCTCCGAAGAAAATCTAGTGGACGGATGATGATGTCAGCCCCTTTTTCCGGCCAAAGTCTCTCTGTTCAGCCCCAGAACTGAAGCGAGCAGCCACCCGGCATATTGACATGGGGACGGGAAAGATCGTCAGCGTCGCCCGCTCGAATTGAAGAGCGAGATGTTGATTAACTCTGATTCCGCTCGCCCAAGGGCGAGTCCACGATCCGATCGTGTTGATGGTTTCCGTGTGGTCGACCACGAACAACGAGGAAGCAACGCGGATATAGCACTACGAATGTAACTTTCAGTCAACTCGCTCTCCTGCCGTTGTCGACAGTTTCCGGAGCGAATCCAGTTTGAGAGTTTGCGGCGAACTTCGAGGTACTTTCGTTCCTGCCGTACTTGTTTTTGGGAGAAGAAGTTGTTTCAGTCAATCCAATAATCCGGAAGCCATCTGCGATCTTCCTTTCGATTCGCTCGTGTTCGCAATCTATCCGGGTACACCAAAAGGGCCTCTTGCTTTGATTCGTGGCTCCGTTCAGGCCCCTGTTGGCGTCGCCGTACACGACAGAGTCCTTTCCCTCCGAGTGCCCCTTTCTCAATGCGCCGACTTACGTCAACAATACACACCGGCAAGTGAACGCGTGCTTTACGTGAAGTGTTCCTGAAGTATCGAAAATGCCAGGATATCATCGACCCGACGCCAAACAAATCCAGGACCTGAAAGACATCGCGAACAAACTTCGCATTCTGAGCATCGAATCCACTCAGAGCAGCAACTCAGGGTGAGTTTCTCCTCTTGGACGATCATAACACAAATCCCCTTTCGACGGAAACGAAAATGGGAAAAAGTATAAAACGCGAGTTTCGGATCCGGGTTGAAGTGATGTTCCGAAATGTTTCATCGTAATTGAATCCAGTCTGGAATTTGAAGAAGAATTTTCATTTTTCATTGAATGTTAACGAACGCAGCATCATCGACCGATCAGCAAAGTCTCGGAACAAGGAAGTAGGTCCGCAATATCTGCATTATTCAATTCCAATGTGTGCAGACAATTTGAGGACTCGAAGAGTATCAAGTTTCAGGCGGAGAGCTCAAGTTGCGTTCCACAAGTTATCGCTGCTTGTAGTTAACACGTGTCCATGCAACTTTCTCTTCTCTAGTTTTGAGCCACTGTGACCTTGCATTGCGCTCTAGGTCAACGACTGCTTGGATCGAGCTGCGTGAGCGCAGACTATGAAGCTAGATTGATTGTTTATTGAAGTAGCAAGTGTCAAACAAACTCGACGTCCAGCTCAAGGTCGACCGAAATTCAAGAGTCATCACTCAACAACTGTGTCTCAATCTTGGATCTCGGGAATCGTGATTCTGATTCCTCACTCATGGATCGTTACTTCAGCCCACTCTCAATGACGAGGACTTTCTGTATTTCATGACAACTCGACTTTTTCAGACATCCGACAACATGTTGCTCGATCGCGGAGGTCATGTCGGTGCTGTTCTTCAAGACGATGAAGTACTCAATTCAACAACCCAGACATCCTTCCGCGGATCGTTTCGTTTTGTCAAAGGTAGAGTTTCGTTACACTGAATGATAGAGTAAATAGCTGCGGAGTCAACAGTTCAGAACCTTCCGTCGAGAATCATCGACCCTCTCGATATCGATTGAACTCGTCTGATCGAACTCAATGTCTCGCAGGGTCACGCAGCTCCGATCCTGTACTCAGTCTGGGCAGTGGCAGGACTTTTCCCAGAAGAAGATCTGAAGAACTTGAGGAAGATCGACTCTGATCTCGAAGGTCACCCAACGCCCCGTTTGAATTTCATCGATGTGGCAACTGGATCACTCGGCCAGGGTCTGAGCTGCGCCGCAGGCATGGCGTACACCGGAAAGTACTTCGACAAGGCCAGGTAATCTATCATCAGTCCGAGATCGAGAAACGCGTAAACTCGAGTTCGAATCCGCCTCACCGCACAGCCTGAAGTCATTCCTTCCAGCTATCGGGTTTACTGCATCATGGGGGATGGAGAATCTGCCGAAGGTTCGATCTGGGAAGCGATGTCATTCTCCTCTCACTACAATCTCGACAACCTCGTGGCTATTTTCGACATAAATCGTCTGGGCCAGAGCGAACCCACTCCCCTTCAGCATCAAATGGATGTCTACAAAGCTCGATGCGAAGCTTTCGGTTTCCACACGATTGTCGTCGACGGACACGACGTGGAAGCTCTTTGCAAGGTTTTCCACGAAGCAGCGCAGGTCAAAGGGAAGCCAACGGCTGTTCTTCTCAAAACATTCAAAGGAAAGGGCCTCGAAGGAATCGAAGACGCCGACAACTGGCACGGCAAGCCTCTGGGCGAGAAAGCCGCGCAAGCCTTGGAGTCCTTGCGTGCTCAGATAGTTAACGGCAACGTGCAGTTCACACCTGAGGCGCCAGTGGATGACGCACCGAAAGTCGATATCTCAAACATCAAACTATCTTCGCCCCCGACCTACCAACTCGGAGAAAAAGTGAGAAAACTCGAAGGAACTTTCCGACCAAAGGAAGAGATGAATCACCTGCGGAGTTGAGATCAATACCTCTACATTCCGGTCGACATCACCGCTTAACCAATTGCGTCTCAATTATTTCAGATCGCGACACGTTTCGCGTACGGTACGGCTCTCGCGAAGTTGGGTTCGTCCAACAATCGAGTGATTGCCTTGGACGGAGACACCAAAAACTCGACCTACTCCGACAAATTCAAGAAAGCACACCCGGACAGGTATGGAACTCCTTTCCAAGCTCGAACTCTCGATCGGAATATCTCGAGTCGCCGAATAAGAGCCTAGAACTTCTCGTTGAAGGTACGTGGAGTGTTTCATCGCTGAACAGAATCTCGTCGGTGTTGCGATCGGTTGTGGAACGAGGTCTAGAACTGTGCCCTTCGTCTCGACGTTCGCGGCATTCCTCACGCGGACTTTCGACCAACTGCGCATGGGCGCGATTTCTCAGGCAAACATCAAGTGCGCTGGATCTCATGCCGGAATCTCGATAGGTTTGTCGTCCTCCCACTTCCAGAGAGCAACTTCCAATGTCTCCTTGTTCATTGATTGTCTTCCGAAGTCACAACAAAGTGATTGTTTGCTTCGACAGGCGAGGATGGTCCCTCACAAATGGCGTTGGAAGATCTCGCCATGTTCCGTTCGATCCCGAAAGCGTTGGTTCTGTATCCGTCGGACGCTGTGTCGACCGAACGAGCTTGCGAGCTTGCCGCCAACTATCAAGGAATCGTCTTTATAAGAACTTCGAGGCCGGCTACGGCCGTACTGTACGACGCTGCGACGGAATTCGCACCCGGCAAATCTCATGTATGCAGCGGAACCGCAGTGACAGAAAGTCACTGGAAGCGGAATAGTGGTCATCAAGCTCTTCTTTGACAGCTGTGATTTTGTCTTCCAGATCGTCCGGCAATCAGGTTCTGACAAGATTCTTGTCATTGGGGCCGGAGTGACTCTCCACGAAGCGCTGGCAGCCGCGGATGAACTCCAGAGAAAGGTTTTTCCAAATCCAATTGAAAGCTAAATCGAAACTCGATCTGTCCATTGATGGCCGGGAAGTGAATCGGAATCATTCGGAGCCGTTTATCGTTTTCAGGGGAGCCATATTCGCGTGATGGACATTTTCTCCGTAAAACCCATCGACAGCCAATCGATTCTGTCTCACGCTAAGCAGTGCGGCGGCAAAATCATTGTTGTGGAAGACCACTACCCGGAGGGTGAGTTCCCGCGATTCAAATCGGCGCTTATTTTCCGCGCGAGTCGTTTTCGATTTTTGTTTTTTCTAGGAGGTATCGGCGATGCTGTGGCGTCTGTCGTGAAGAACGAGGACAACGTCAAAGTGGTGGCTCACCTTTGCGTCAGAGACCTCCCTCGGTCCGGACCACCGTCAACGTTACTGGAACTGTTCAAGATATCGTCGTCCGCGATCCAGGAAGCGGTTCTCGCGAACGTCTAATGGACTTGAAACACCTCAAAGATTCCAGCTGTTTCGTCCCGATGATGGGTCACATCGTCATCGCGGTGACGCTCGCTCGCTCGCTCGCTCTTCTCGTTCAAGTGTCCCCATTCCGAACTTTTCGAAACGTTCAGATCCTTATACACTGCCCGAACATCGCATTTCATTCGAGTTCTGGCGGAACGATCCAAAATCGATTGTGATGTCCGCGAACTTCATACATTTTCAAGTACTGACACCGAAGGAAACGAAACAAATGTTGCTTTTACCTCAAAATTTTTATTGAAATCTAAATAAATACCCCGCCCAAGTTTCATATCACAATATTGTTCGTTTCAATGAGAGTTCCTCTTCCGAGTGAGGAGATCCTGAGTGGTGAGGGGTTTGTCCTGTTGATCCTTTTCCTTGTTCTTCGCAGATTCCTTGTTGGTCTTCAACATGCTCTCGAGCAGCTTGTAGATCTGAATTCCGCGTTTCTCAAGAGCTGCCACCGAGGATTTGATGAACGTCTGCTGAAGGTCGACGAGAGATTTCCCGACGGAGTTTTTCGTGATCACAGGGACCTCCTTCGAGAGAGCCCGCTTTATGAGAGAAGAACAAACCTTCGCCACGAACTGCTGAGCGGGCTGAAAAGACTGCAAATTATGTCGGACATTTTTTTAAAATACGGGATATCGTCCAACAGCTTTTCTTCCGCCGATATTTGGGACCATTTCTTACCTGGTTAGAGTCGCGAGCACTGGCTTCGAGGAGCTGCACGTTGTCCAGGGCTGTTTTGAGAACTTCAATCTTATCGAGGGAAGGTCCTTTCATGAGGTTGAAAGTTCCGGCGAGCTTTACTGTAGCTTTGAAGTACGTGCGAGCCACATCGGGCCTCACCGCGGGTCCCAAATAGACGGCAGCACGTCCTTCGATCGGCACGATGAACGAAACGGTTGTTTGATTCGTGCATTCCTGGAAGGAAAGCGTTCCTCGTTTCATCATTCAGAGGTCTCGGGAAAAATAAGAGAATAAACTCAAACTTTTGAATCTTTTGGTGAAAATGTCGTACCAGCTTCTCCGGAGTGACGAGTTGAGTTTCCTGGAATCCTGTGAGCAGCATCGCACTCTTGCCGGGCTTCCGTCCGGTGCCTTTGATGTCAATCACATCTGGAACTTGCTTCGGGAACTCTTCTTTGAAGTACTCCAACAGTTTCGTGATGTTAGCGACGCATTCCGCTGTGGAGAAACATCCATTGTGAAGGAATACATGGCACTTCCACGCACCCACGCACACGTTCTAGTCCGTTCGGAACCGAAGTAGCGAGTCGCATCTTTCGTTTCAATTGGTGACATCTCTTGCGATTCGGGAGAAAAGTAGTGAAGCTGTCACCTTTGAACGGAGCAGCGGGCTTACCTTCTTTACCGGGAGCGACGGGCTCCTGGCCCAGTGCCCCGGAGGACAGAGTGGCCAACGCCGAGCACAAAACCAAGAATGCTTTCATGTTGCAAAAAAATTCAAGCCAGGGTTCTGCGGCGCCGCTTTTATAACGGGGAGCAGGCGACATTTCGGAACCGGTCCCCGCTGCGAGTGAACAAGTCTCTTCCTGATGCGACTATCCCAGAAGTCAAATCGAACAACAGAAAATGGTCAGCTGCGCATTCGAACAGTGAACATCGATGGATGGATAGACAGATAGAGGCGCAGGCAGGCGGGTATGAAGTCAGAACGAGACAAATGGGTGGATATTTAGACCACCAGAGCACCGCACCCTTACCTGTCCTAAGAAACAACGACAACGTGAAGAATTGCCGTCAAAGGAGTCTTCGGTGATGATGCGAAAAGCGTCGACATTTCACGCAGATGTAACACGCGTCACGACAAAACCCATCAGGGTTTCGAAGATTCCAAGTCTGAGAATGGAATTGTCATCAGAGTGAGAGTCGGATCAGTTTCCGGCACTTGTTGTGAATGTGACGACGATACGATGCGAAGTTAGTTTCGTTTCCAAAGTTAGCGCTCGGAGAGAAAATCAGGCGAAGTGAACCAAGCTGAAGTTTCGCTGAAGGTTCGTCATACCCCTCGATGCCGGTGACGTTTTCTCTGCTACGTGTTCTTATCGCGAACGTTGACATGGGATGTCAGAAAAAGTTGACCCAGACCGCGGCGCTCCATATTTTCCCCTTCTAGGAAAAGAGCTTTTCCGATGGACGAGCAGTCAAATGTCACTTTCAGTAATGTCGAACGATTGTTCCTCGGAGAGACAGCACGAGCCGAAAACTTCGCGGGCGGCCGCAGTCCCGATACTGTTTTCTGTGTGGATTCAGAGATCCTCCATCTTTTCAATCGATTCGAGCTCGAACGTAGACAGGAAGTTTGATGATGAGTAGGGCCGTCAAAAATATGCACTGAAAAATCTGAAAAATGCACGGGATTCCGAGGAATATGCATGCAGGGATCGAAAAATGATCACAAAATATGCAAAGTAGATATGCATAATCATTCATCGTCAAATCGCCCCGTATCATACCCCTTTTTTCTCAATAGGTATATGTGCATTTGTTGCACGCAACAGCAGAAAAAGGGCTTGAAGTTTTTGATCAGGATTATCTCGGAAATCGCCTCATATTGAGAGAAGGATCTCTAGACAGAACACGTCTGGGAGACCTTCTTCCTTGAAATGACAACCCGACGTCCTCCTCGTCGCTTACATTCCTCAGTCGGCACACTTTCTCGGAGCCTCCATGCACACGAATAAGGTTACAGAACATTTCATTGACTGTCTGGAAACACCTAGGAAAGCTCGCCATGCCTTGTGGCTTCAAGGCATTCTGGTGAACGAGATCGGAGCTCAGAACGAAACGATGGTAGTAGCTGGAAATCGGGAGCTGCTACTCCGGAAGCTCCAGAGGCGAAGCGGCAGTACCAGCTTGATCGAAGTCGTGCATGTGGTGATCGCGATTCATCTCAAGGCGAAGCAATATCCATCGAACTTAAGTCTTGAATTCAATCGGAATCTATTTTTGCGCGATGATTTCCGAGTGCATATCGGCAGAAATATCCCCGAAATATGCGCATATGAACTAAAATATGCATTTGCGTATTTCTGGCGGCCCTAATGATGAGTCATCTGACGTCATTCTGTCAAGTTGGATTCTATGAAGTGAGCACAACTGGATTCGAAGGCTTCGGGCGAAGCATGAGTTCTCTCATGAAAAGTATTCTCGGCGCTCTTGCGGTGAAGACGTCGACGGGGTCGACACAAAGCGAACAGAAACTCGCATTCAAACAGAAGTTACGTCACAGTTAACGAGCTCACGGACCCGGAGCGCGTCAAAGACCAATGGATGGCGCAGTGTTCTTGTGGTCTTAAGGCGAAACTCGGCGGAATATCCTCAAGTGTAGAAAAAGTATCATCTCAGTGGTCTCAAATTGAAAACTGGAATATCGAAGATAATAAAAAGAAAATCTTACGCCATTGAGGCCCATGTGGACAAGACCTCGGATGACCGGTCGAACTGCAATAATGGTCGAAGCTGGGCGGTCTCGCCGGTGGCTGATTCGACCGGTCTCTCTCTGCAGTAGAAGCTCGTTACAACGAACCCCGGGGGATGGGCGAAATCTCCAGAGTCTTCCAACGTCGCACCCCATGAAATGCTTGAGGCTCTCGGCTTGGACAGCTTCCGCAACCCTTGCCATGGGATATCGTGTTCCCTGGATGCGTAACACATGGTATCTTACCCGTGCAGTCAATCGCGAAAGCGTCTCCTTTTCGGCTGTGAACACAAGAAGCATAAACTGCGTCGACGAACAATTCAGCATTTCCGCCTGTAACCAGAAGTATCTCATTACCGGCGCGGCGGTCACCCGAGCGGTTTTCCTAATCAATCGACTGGCAAGCAAGATTCGAGACTGTTGACCTTGAATGCACAGAGAGCAGAAACCTTGGACAGCGTTGATACGGCCAGTGCGAGCTCAATGATTGTCAGTTGTGCGCACGTCTGGTCGTCACAGAACTATACGAGAGACATGGAAGAACGAGGAGCATTGAAATAAAACGAACGAGGGAGGAGGTCTAGACTTCAGGATCTGCTCGAGTTGCGCGTTTTGAAATGATCGATATCCGCTATAGCGACGACGTGAGAGTTTCGGGAGGTCCCGACCTTGAAGTATCGTTTCCCTGTACGAGATACATCCGGAAGTCGAGTCGTGAACACCGGGAGAAATACCAGACGTCCTCTATTCGAGTCAGCTGTCTTTTGCTGCCGGAAGAGATGCTGTGAGTGATGTTTTATCTCGGAATCGGTCTCTGGGATTCCGTCGCAGAATGCTATCGGAAAAGTCGAACGCAATCTGCTTCTTCTGACGGCAAGGGCGGAGAACAGCGGAATCTTTCGTCGGAGACCTCCATCCGGCCCTTTCGGATTTGGTGACGGCAGGTTTCTGTTTTTTACCGATGTGGGTCTGACTCTGGCTATGCATCCAATATCTGGAGGTGTTCTTTCTTGACGGAGTCTGTTATAACGAGGTTTTAGACTCGTGATGCTCGTGTGAGACCTTTCGAGGTTTCTCCGAGAGAAGTTCCTCAAAACGGGTTCGATCGTGAATGCCTTCAGGATCCACATCATGCCTTTTGATATTTTGGAGCTCTTCCCTCGATTCTCAATGTGAATGAAATCTCTGAGATACGAACCTTATTCTTGGAACGAAATCGTAACTCGAAATTAGACTTTTCTTTCGACTGGATTTTTGACCAGAACGATACCAGGCGGTATCTCCGAGAGAACAACACGTGATCCACTGAAAGTTCGCATTTGACCAAACTCAAGACCATTCAGAATGACCAGATCACCCGGCGTCTTGCACATGAATATCGTTGTCGGCGGTCGCGCGAGCAAGTCTGCTGGATCGAGCGATTGAGCAAGCAAGACTCGAAACCGTCAACCTTGGAAGACCCGGAATAAATAGAAATCTTAAACCGCGTTGATATCAGAAGCTCATGTGTCCAATGAGCCTGTACCTGGAGCCTGGGCACACGACCGACCTGACGAGCTACATCGAGCGGCGACGACAGGACCCATTGATATCTCCGCCAACGAACGAGTCGATCAGGGAGAGTGAATCGCTAACTCTCGCGCCCGTCGCGCGGAAAAATGTCCACCGAATCGGAGAAGCGATAGTTTTCCGTACGTCTGGCCTTTCGGTATAGGATTGCTTCCAGGGCCACACCCGGAAGTCGAGCCAGAGATACAAGCAAGATCGAAAGACGCAATCGACTCGACTCAGCAGTTTTCCGCTCCTGGATGCGTCGTCGTTGTTTGAGGAATCCTATATTTGAACCGACTTTCACGACTCCGTACTGTTTCGTCATATAGAAAGGCGGAAGATCCGAAGCGCGGTTGTTTTAATACAGAACTGGAAAGGAAACTTCCACGTTCATTAGGCTAGACGTTTACTAGAACTCGTTCTCTTGACCCCGAATCCTTTGGTTCCTTGAAACCAAAAATTATTGAACGGAATGTTGCATGTTTTCCAAAAAACGTTTTATTCGGGAATGATTCCAGTTGAGAAAGAGCCATCGTTGAAATGCCGTGAATACTCGAAGCGCGGGAGAGGATAATAATTTCAGAAGGAGCGAGTGTCGAATCCGAATGTCATGACCGAGCAGTGGTTGAAGACGATCGATGTCATCGTAGACTCATCCGCGCGAGATGATTCTAATCTGAGGACCCGTATGGCGGCTGGATTGTAGCGCATCTACAGAAGTCGTAGAGTTCCGAAGCTACGCATGGTCCTTAGGTGCAACAGAGACAATTCAAACTCATGTGTCGACCTCTGGGGCCGTAGGGGCAAGTTCTGTCGTCAGCGACTGCAGCTGACACATCTGCAAAGTTCAGTTGCAGAATGAAAGGAATATACGCTCGTGATCGAATCAATGAGAAGAATAGATTGGAAAACTCACGGTCGTTGAAAGATGCCTCGATGCCTCCTCGGTTGACACAAAGGCGGAGAAGGAAGTCCGATATTTCAGTGCCGCATATTGTCATCGGCGTATCCGGTATGGGGAAAGGATTCGTTTGGTTTGTGTAGAATGCGCATGGCGGTGTATCAAGTCTTGGCATAGCTGAGTTGTATTTGAAAACTGCTGCGAGAACGCACACAAGAACAAGATGGGATGGGGCGCGCGCCATGACGAAACGCTTGATTCAGTTATTGCTGAATGGTCATGAGATGGTTCGTCTTAGCCTTTTATAGTGGACCTTTTTTTCCTGGGAGCTCTCACCCGCGTAAGATAGAGAGAAGAGGGCGACAAAAGGGGCTGCAGCTGTTCCAAACTCTGAATTTCAGAGCTGGGAGCTTCGACGACTCACGACGACAACCCCACTGCAGTTCGGAAAGCTTCAGCTCGAACATAGACTCACTCAGTGGCATTTCGTTAGATACTCCCGTCTTCGTTTCTCACCCTCCTCCCCG
The DNA here is from genome assembly GCA_021527715.1 of Neoseiulus cucumeris. Taxonomy (NCBI): domain Eukaryota; kingdom Metazoa; phylum Arthropoda; class Arachnida; order Mesostigmata; family Phytoseiidae; genus Neoseiulus; species Neoseiulus cucumeris. The sequence goes on along the minus strand of JAJSRV010000036.1, from coordinate 218,631 downwards.
AGAATTCGAAAGAGATCTTGCACGTCGTATGCTGTCCGAGTCGCGATCTCGCTTTCGTTTTCCATGCGACGCACAGTGTACCAAAACCGCTTTTTAGGCGCTTTTTAGGTTTTTTTTCTTCGCAAGCAACAAGACATGTCTCATTGATGGTAGTCGGCCGAACTGATTTCCTTAATTGAGCGATTTTCATGTGACGATGATGAGAGAACGTGTCCTTGAAGCACTGTTTCTCTCAAAAATTCCTGAACTATGCCCGGAAGTTTCATCTGCGAACATCATCGATTCCACTCGGCAGCTTCCAGATTCTCGGGAGTTCGCCGCTCACGCACTTCTTTCCCTCGCTCGATCTGGAATGTGATGTGCTACAAGTGTTTTCTCCCGCGCAAAATCATCTGGACGTTCGCTCTCTCTGATGTTTTTGAGAATGTCTGTGGATGGGAATTCGAGAAATCTTCGAGAAAACCGCGGCTAGTTCATTCAACGACTTCGTCACTTCGAAGATCGTTCTCGCTAGATTGTTTGAAACTTATTTAGGCGTGGGTTCATGCTCATGCTGCCAAAATCCGAGGATTCGTTCATATAATCTCCTCTCAGGAACCTCTACCACCCCTTCTATGTTTTGAATATCAAGAAATAAAGTCACCACAAATTGCAGGTATTCGCAAAAGCGCTTCATTTGTGAATAATTCAGGTAGCGTTTTCTGGAAGCAACAAGATTTTGCACTTTCTAAATCTCAACAGAGGACGCAGGTCATCTTTGTCAGGGACTCGAGGGACGGTTGTTGATTGGAACCATGAATGAAATGAAAATCCGAATCGAACGAAGATACGAATGGTCAGTTTTCTCTTCAGCGCAATGCGAATTCAGGGGTAAGGGCCGTGAAGTTCCGGGGGGGGAGGGATGTCGGACGGATGAGTTGTCTAGAAGGTGACTATTCCGAATGGCGAGTCAGTTGGCGGCTGAACCGTAGCACATCTGCAGAAGTCGTAGAGTTCCGTAACGTTGCACGGTCCGTAGACGCAACAGATGCAAGTCAAACTTCCGCGCATGTATTCAGGGAGGTAAGCGCATTTTGTCAGTCCTCCGCGTCCGGTGGCCAATCTCTGCAGTTCTGCAAAGTTCAGTCGCGACTTTAAAAGGGGGGGGGGGCACATTAATCCATGATTCGGTCACGAATTGAGCTCACGTCGAAACACTGGAACGATCCTCTGTGGCTCGAGCAAGAATGACAATGAGGTATCGAACCTTGCGTACAAACATACCATCGCTTAGTTCTGCATTGATGCCTCCTCGGTCTCTGCACAGATCGATGACAACAGTCGCTTCTTTTGCGCCGCACATGCGAAGGGACGCTTCCTTTGGGACCAGGGGATTAGTGGAGTTCAGGTCTGTATCTATACATTCAGGTGTTCCAAGGTTCGGCACCACAGTGGTAGATCCAACAACTGCCGCCAAAACGCACACCAGAGTGAGAAAGGTTCGGAGACGCACCATGACAAACCGCTTGATTCAACTAGTGCTGAATGGTCACGAGATGCTTTGCCATAGCCTTTTATAGTGAGCCATTTTTTTTCTTTGGAGCTCTCACCCGGACAAGCCGAAGGAAAGAGAGTGACCGAAGGGAGCGAAGCTGCTCTGGTCTCTGAATCTCAGAGCCGGAGACCCGACTGCGGTGACGCATGATGACGTCGACTCAGTGTACTTCAATTTTCAGTCAACAAAACATTTGTTGGCCTGACATGAAGCACCGGGAAAGAAGTGTCTTGTGCTCCGGATCACGTGGTAAGTTTAGATTCAACGTGTTGGTTGGAGCTTGATTTCTCGTCTCGAATGAAAAGATCCAGGAAATATGCTCCCAGTTTGAAGCAATGTTTTCGCTCGTATCTGCAAACGTTGTCTTACGCATCTGCTTTTATCTTGCGGTTACGAGCCGAGAACAGGTGTGTCTACAGCGTGGAATGTGGACCCGTAGACGTAGCCTTCCACGGCGCGATGCGCTCTCTTGCCGTCCAGGTGACATCATATTTGGTGACATATTCGCTTCCGCCTGTCGAATAATACGGAGTGAATTTTAATCAGGGGGTGGTCGAAACATTGCTGGGCATAGTTTTTCGTGCCGTCATGGTCCTTCAGACCTTCAGGCCTTCTGGGACCAGGGGTCATCTGGTAATAGAAGATCCTCGTTACTAGACCTTCTCAACACAGGCCGTGAGCGCCTCTAGCTGAGGGACGGGGCGAGGGATAGAGTGAACGAAACATTCAGATAAATGTGCGAACGACCTTGACATCACGTGACAATGGAGATAAGGAAAGCTGTTTCTGTAATCTACAGCGATTGGAGCAGGAAGGAGAAACTGAGAAACGTGCCAGAATCTTCGTGATTCGGTTCATATTCATTGCAATTCCGATCGGAATTCGAGAAGCAGAATGTTCTTCCTGAGAGTTTCTCTTTCTCCAAGAGTTGATGAGCCGTAAGTCGACTGACATTGCAGTACGGGAAGAGCTTGACCCATGATTCGGGCCTTGGTCCATAATCCGCGCAGTGTGAACTCGATTCGGTCAGGTTTTGTTGTTCTCACTCTATGTAAGTGTTGGGTTTATTGTCCTCAGAATCGACCAAATGCATCGGAAATCTGCTGCCCTTCCTTTCTCCTGAGAGCCGATGTCGGCATTGTCGGTTGAGAATGCCATGAACTACTACATCATATGCACACGATTTTGATCCCTTGAAGTTCCAACAGCTTCTTACAATTTCACTCATTGTAAGAAGATTAGGTCATCGACGCAGCAGATCGTCAGTTAAACATCCAGTGTCGGTTTCACGCTACTGACTATATTCTAGCTACAATTGGTTTTCGCGGAGTGCTACCGCTGTAACACGAACCCTCCACGTGGGACGATGAAGATGCCGAAATTTTCAATGAAAACGGAGGGGGGGGGGAGGATCGTATCTGTATATGTTCATACCTTAGAGCAGTGGTTCTCAAACTATGGGGCCAGGCCCCACCAGTGGGGCCTAGAGACTTCTTTGGTGGGGCCTGGGACTGATCTTGTAGAATATCTCTGCGGAAACTTCTGTGATTTGATAAATCGAGGTCTTCGGCTCGTCTACTCAGTTCCCAGTCCCGCAAAGATCAAATCTCACAATCCCAAGCTCTTGAATCGTAAGTTCCTTTCAATGAGCCGTTCCCGAATATCGGTCAAGCACAGTGTGATTCGTGAAATATTCTATGAGTTCTCTGATTTTTCTCGGAGGACCTGTAGGACTTCCATCTTGGTAGCAGTTTGCGACCCGATTCCTGCAAACTTTCTGGCGAAAACTCTGGGTTTTCTCCTCCGTGTGAGCTCATGCCGTTTGATCAATCAGCAGATAATGCTGACTCCTATTTTCTCTCGTTCGCATTTTATTCCAACTTTGTAAATCAGTTGGCGCTCACGTTCATCCGACATACCGTTCCCAGAAGTTTCGTCGTTGTACGTATCGGGTCACCAAACGGCATCCTGATGGAGATCCCAAGACCACTCAGAACTGAGAGAACTTGCACTCAAGCCTTCTGAACGACATTCTCAAGTGACGCCTGATGGGGCCCGGGTGTTTGAATTAATTTCAAGTGGGGCCCGAGTCGAAAAAGTTTGAGAAACACTGCCTTAGAGTATCTAGCTAATGCTGATCCGGCCGCGAGGGAATACCAGCCGTTACGACGTTCACGGATCCCTCCGACATCCCGCACACTGACACTATCCGGGATGAATATTTAGAAAAACTTTGAGCCCATAGCCCCATCTCCCTTCTGGAGACTTTTGTGATTTTCAAGGTCGAACACGAGGATTCTACTTTAAAATGGGCATTCTGAATAACGAAGGCCCCCTCGAACGAAGAATGGGCTGCTACGGCATCGGTTTTCCGCGAATCATTTCCAAGGCTGCGCAAGAATGCTCTCACAATCAAAATATCCTGCTCTAAAGCTCAGTAAAAGTGATCTTGAAATGTTCACTTCGATATTCACTTCGCGATGGCCAATCTTTCCGTTCTCGTGGCCCCCTCGAGCGCAGAATCCAAAATCTGCGAGCCCTCAACATTTCATGTCAGTGTTTCTCGACGCTCAATAAATGCAAGAACAAAATGGGAGCGCACTCGTATGTCTCTCTCGGCAATGGTTGAGGGACGTGTAAGATGAAACGTCGGCTATATTCTATTTGAGCTCAGGTTACTGTATCTGCCAATGCAAGAAGTTTTTGGAGCTTCCTTCTATTGCAGAGCACCCTGTGATGTTCTTCCTGGAATTTTGAGAACTGCATTTCTGGTACCGTAATTCGATCTCAGGAGAACCCTTTCCCTGGATCTCATTCCTGACAATAATCGAGCGTAGTTCTGAAGACCCAGGAGCGATCCCAATCGTAGTACCTGAGCATACCTTGCTTTCCAGATGTGACTTCAAACTGACAGTAAACCGACCCGTGATGAATCAGAGTCGACCTTGGCAGAATACTCGCGGGCGATCGATGTTTTCTATGGTGCAGGCAGGGCCCGACGGTCGATGCCCATTCGACGATATCGAAGCGTTACAGAAGAAATCACTGGAAAAGTATTGGTCAAGGGCCGCAGGGTTCTAATTCCCCGATATTTACACTGTATATTCCACTAGGCCAACTTTCATCCTCATCTGCTTTTCCCTCATTTTACTCGCTCAAGGCAGAAGACCCCGGTTTCGGTTGGGAAAAGGCGAGCTACGACATTCAACTAGAAATAACCAACATTCAACGAACGTTTCTCTTGTTAGCTTGGTGTCGTTGTATCGAAAATTCTGTTGCGCATGGATCCTACGGCGACGGAAGTTCGTAGGTATCATGCAATGGATCATTCCCCCACAGTGTTCGACTTCAATCGGTCACCCACTCTCGAGCGGCAGATCGTTTGTTGAACCTCTTGATGTCTTTTACCAGACGACCGATCTCTCCAGAGATGGTTTCCGCTCTCTAAGGCGAATGTATTGTACAGCAGTTAAGTCGATTTCAATGCTGCTGTGGAATCGCGCTTCAAGATGAGTTTCTTAGATTGAATATGGCGGATATTCCTTCAATAGAGTCGAACTTGTCGAATGAACGTAAGACTCCTGGACGCGACTCGATACGACAGCAGCAGCTATCGTCGTCTTAGACTTTTGAAACTTCACAACTCCGGAAAAGGAATGTTGGTTGGAGTCCAAGACTTGGGGAAACGAATTAGGCTGGTGTCGGTGTACCAAAGGGCAGGAGAGTTCCTGCTGCAGAAGAAAGGTTCCGTTGCGGCGCAGAGGGGACTGGTGCGGCAGTTCGGGGCTCGCTGCCAGTATGGGAGGTTCTTGCCGGAATCGGCTGAGCCATTCGCAGCGGTCGGATTTTGATTGAGTGAAAACCTCATCCGGTGCCGGTCTCATCTCCGTCTCAGCGTTTGGTTCGGGACTTCTGATCACGGCATCTCAACAACAGAACAACAATGTGTCCGATTTGTGTCCCATTCCCTCAAAAAATGACCGCTTGTATCGCAGCTCTACTGATGAGAGGAACCTGCCATCTTCGTTGGTGTGACCACCAGATTGAAAACATCGGATGATTCAAGAACATCATGAGATATTCCGATACAAGACCGAAATCCATACTGAATTAAACACAAACTTGATTAGATGGATGGATGGAGTGATGTAATTCTTGTGGGACATGATGATTTGGTCCCAATATCACTCGTCGTCGCAGACTTGATGCTTCACGTATCATTTCGACGTTCGGGCAGTGCTTATTCAGGGATGCAGACCGCTGTTTTCAGCTGTAGGACGTCGACGTCGAAAATGAAGATGCGCAGCAAGACTGCACGAATGTATGAATGAACGACGAGTGTATGTATACTGTTCTCGAAGCAGAAGAGATTCTAACATGGATACACGTATAGGTGCTGGAGACGTAGTTCGAGCGCTTCAAATGTTATCAATCACTTCTCTCCGTCGTTATTGCTCGAGTGCAGTTTCAGCGCGCCCCCAATGATCTTGATTCAGGGTCACTGGCAGATATGAACCAAGACTCAGGTTAACAAAAACTCACTCCTTGCACGATGTACCTAGCCAGCCGTTTTCCGCATAAATAATCTCAAGCGTTTATACTTCTTTCCGATCAACTTTTCGTCAACGGAGTGGTGTCTGCAGAGACATCTGAGTGGCAGGAAGTGGGTTACGGGAAATATGAATTGAGAAACCCTGCTTGAACAGAATAAATGAGCAAGGAGAAGAAAAAAACGAATCTTTCGTTAAACAAGCGTGAGCGGAGAGCTTTCGATGAGGGTGCCAATATGGAATTTTCTCTCCGAGAAACCGAGTGGATTTCCAATTCAGGATTATGATCTCAGAAAATACGGAAACTTTGCAGCAGAGCACAAACAATAACGAGCGAAGCAGTGCGATCAGGCAGTCTAATGCTATTTTAGTAGCGTCGAGTCGATTAATAAGATGCTCCGGCACTTCCATTGAAGGGGTCGTCCTCCGAAATTACTCCGGGTGCGGGTGAATTTGTTTTTCTCTTCTTGCTGTGAGCTGCGTTGCTTGTTTTGAGATCAGGTGAAACTCGGCATGAAGCCGACCCGTTGAGATTCAGCTTTGCCCGGCCAAGGCAGTCATTTGAGTTTTCGTTCTGCGGTTCGTCTCGTTCGCCAATCGAAGAATCGCTGTGCAGCGATCATCGGCGTTTCGACTCTCGACTCACTCGGCGCGTTTTTTGAATTTCCCGCCACAGTTCTTGGGCGGGAATAGCTGAAGTTTCAAAATTTGGCGCCTCGAACTCACGCGAGGATTGGCTAGCGGTCGCCGAAAATCGTACATTCTCGAAACCTTGTCTGTGACGTCAGCAGCTCGTTGCATAAAACCAAGAGCCGGTAGCCGGCCTGATTGTTGGTTTTGGGGTTTGGTTATTGTTGGTGGAGGATCGTCGGCGAGCAACATCGAAACTCAGTTCCTAAACATCAAGTCCCGTGAATTTTATTCTTTCAACGAATTCTCTTCGCACACCAAGTAGTAAGTTTCCATCCCAAGCCTTCTATTCGCGAATCAGCGCGTCACTGTCATTTCGTTTGCAAACCTCTACCGTGTCGCAGTTTGCTCAACGAAACTTCCATTGTGCGTACCGAACTTGTACTTCTGCATCAAAACCGCGTATCCTTCTGAAATCGCAATCCTTGAAGATTTCTGTAGTTCTCTCAGAAACCTTGAACCCTTGTTCGTTTTCATTCTCAAGTATCGATCGATTTGTCGCGAGTTTCGAGTCACCCGTAGCGCATTTTCAAGCAGCCCAGGCTAACTTCACCTATTCCCAGGCAAGATGTCGAAGAAAGCGATCGGAATCGACTTGGGAACGACGTATTCGTGCGTGGCGGTATTCCAGCACGGCAAAGTTGAGATCATTGCCAACGAGCAGGGAAATCGAACAACGCCTTCCTATGTGGCTTTCACCGATTCGGAGCGTCTTATCGGCGATGCCGCCAAAAACCAGGTGGCGATGAATCCGTCCAACACAGTTTTCGGTAAGAACTCAGATTTTTCGTATTATACGTCATTTTCAGTGACCATCGGGAGGGCTTGCCCTGCCAGTGCCATTTTGTCCGGGAAGTGTGCCCGTTGTTTCTGAGGAGCATCGTGGAACACATGCGGCTTGTGTTTTTTTTTTTCTGAAATACAACTCGCTGCGGCCGAATAAGTCAATGGATGTGCCCCGAGCAGACAATTGCGACGGGGAATCGTTCGCAGGAGCCGAGTGGGCTCGTGTCAGCGACCCTCGCATAGGATAGCGCATGCACCGACACTACTGCGTCCAAATCTAGACCAAGATTCCCTGTTCTGCGCAAAGTGTTGTTTACGTTTCGGATTACTCGATGTTTCGGCTTTTTCGCAATCGAACGACAAGAGGACAATCTCGCTGACTGCACTCAATCAGGTTTTGAATGAATCGAACTGTTTCCGAAATCTAAACAAGTTATTTGGTTTTCAGACGCGAAACGTCTCATCGGTCGCAGTTTCGACGACTCTGCTGTTCAATCCGATATGAAACACTGGAGTTTCAATGTTGTCAACGTCGACAGCAAGCCGAAGATCCAAGTCGAGTACAAGGGAGAGACGAAGACGTTCTTCCCGGAGGAAATTTCATCCATGGTCCTCATTAAGATGAAGGAGATCGCCGAAGCCTATCTAGGAGGAGACGTTACCAACGCCGTAATCACTGTTCCGGCTTACTTTAACGACTCTCAGCGTCAGGCGACGAAAGACGCCGGAACCATCGCGGGTCTCAACGTGCTGCGTATCATCAACGAACCGACAGCCGCCGCCATCGCGTACGGTCTCGACAAGAAAGGAACCGGCGAGCGGAACGTGCTGATTTTCGATCTTGGAGGCGGAACCTTCGATGTGTCCGTGCTGGCCATCGAAGACGGAATCTTCGAGGTGAAATCCACTGCCGGAGACACCCATCTCGGCGGAGAGGATTTCGACAACAGACTGGTGAATCACTTCGCGCAAGAGTTCAAGCGCAAGTTCAAGAAGGACCTCACCACGAACAAGCGCGCCCTGCGTCGTCTTCACACGACTTGTGAACGAGCGAAGAGAACTCTGTCTTCGTCGACTCAGGCCTCGATCGAGATCGACTCACTTTTCGATGGCCAGGACTTCTATTCGAACATCACTCGTGCTCGTTTCGAAGAGTTGTGCTCTGATCTGTTCCGTTCGACCCTGGAACCTGTGGATAAGGCCTTGCGCGACGCCAAGATGGACAAGGCCGCCATCCAGGAAATCGTTCTGGTGGGAGGATCGACCCGCATCCCTCGTATCCAGAAGCTCCTCCAGGACTTCTTCAACGGCAAGGAGTTGAACAAATCCATCAACCCCGACGAAGCCGTGGCCTATGGTGCCGCTGTTCAAGCTGCCATTCTGATGGGAGATCAATCTGAAGCAGTACAGGACTTGCTTCTTCTCGACGTTACTCCCCTGTCCCTTGGAATTGAGACTGCGGGAGGAGTGATGACTGCCCTAATCAAACGAAACTCAACCATTCCAACCCGTCAGACGCAAACTTTCACCACCTACTCCGACAATCAACCAGGTGTGCTCATCCAAGTGTATGAAGGCGAGCGAGCGATGACCAAGGACAACAACCTCCTTGGAAAGTTCGAACTGACCGGCATTCCTCCTGCACCGCGCGGTGTTCCCCAAATCGAGGTGACATTCGACATCGATGCCAACGGCATCCTGAACGTCACCGCTACCGATAAGGCGGGCGGCAAGCAGAGCAACATCACGATCACGAACGACAAAGGACGCTTGAGCAAGGATGAAATCGAGAGGATGGTCAAGGAAGCCGAGCAGTTCAAGGACGAGGACGAGAAACAAAAAGGACGAGTCTCGTCCAAGAACGCTCTTGAAAGCTTCTGCTTCAACATGAAGACCACGCTGGAAGATGAGAAGCTCAAGGACAAGCTCTCGGCGGACGACCTGAAGACTGTAACAGACAGTATTACAGAGTGCCTCAAGTGGTTGGATGCTAACAAGCTCGCCGAGGCTGAGGAGTACGACCACAAACAGAAAGAACTCGAGAAGATCTGTAATCCGATCATAACAAAACTGTACGGAGCCGGTGGAATGCCGTCGGGTATGCCTGGCGCCGGTGCACCGGGAGCTCCTCCGGCCGGAGACGACGCGAACGCGGGTCCCACCATCGATGAAGTCGATTAGTCGCTTAGTCAGTTTTCTAGCAAGGATCTTCCAAAGTGAACAATAAATCTTTCAACTCGCTCGCTCGCTCGCTGAGTCGCCCGTTCGTCAATCGAACAACAAATCTACCAACCAACAAATCTTTCGCTTGCTCTTCTTCTCGCTGAGGAACCTTCTCAGGATTGTTTAGTACCTTGGATACGCACCCATTGATATCCTATCTTTTTTGAGACACGTCTCAGAACCAAAGCAACAAATTCGCTAATAAAATAGAAACTGTGTTTTTGTTGATATTCAAATCAAACTCTTTCCCTTTTTGCATAGTCGCTAGATAATCGTGAATCTGAACTTGGCTTGACTTTTCTCGAGCCGAGTCATTGGTTGATTATGTTCCTCTTCCGACCAGGCAAAGGCAGTCGGAGGAATAGGCGAAATGCCTATCAAGAGCCTGGTATAGACAAAATGTTGAGGAAAATGCCGAAACGAGCGTTTTGTCTGAACATCCAATCTCTTAAATTCATATTCCAGCTACACCCACTCAACGGTTGCAATCTGAATTCTGCAGTGAATCAACGAATTTCTCCAATCCTCTCTTTGCAATGGATATCGAGAGACCGATGTCAGCGAGAGGTTGTCTTCGTATTCCATATTTCCCTCATATGTCTCGTCAATTTAGCACGGCATTGTTCAAGAAATTAGGGAAAGGTATCGATCGCCAAATGTGTGTACATAGCTTCGATTTCCCGGAGCTGCATCACTGGCGGCGTCAGAATTTTTTTTATGACCCAAACTACGTTGTTTTCGTTGGCGTTGTGGACATCGTCGACCACTGCCAACGTTGTTTCAAATCATTTCGTGGCGTCTTCAATGATATCTTCTGAACAATTTGTGCAGTTTCCTCGATCTGCGTCATGATGAAAGCCGCATATGATATGATTAACAAGATACAATTTTTGCTGTTGATATTCTCGCCAAAAGCCTGAAATCTGAAGGGAATCGGCCTGTCCAGATGAAAACAGCACGGTACTCGAAGGTCAGTATTTTCACTCAACTTAGTCGCAGAAACGTTTGGTGACAAGGATTCTTTGCGACTTGAATTCGGGTCGAGATTACGTCGCGACGGAGTTCGAAACGAGAAAACCCTGTGCAAGAGTCTGTCATTTTCCCACCCACAACACGTTCCTGGTCCTTGGATCGGAAGCCCTCAGGATCTCGTGCGTTCCATCGTCTTCCAGAAGTTGCCCAGCGATGACCGATTCTTCGGAAGATCCGCGCCCTCCTCGTTTCATATTTCGTGGGAGACTAGACTAACTATAAGTCAATAATGCTCGAGACAACGGAAGTACGGTTTCATGATGCCCCCGAGAAGCAATTTTCGAAGAATTCTACTTGACAAGGATTTCGAACTCTATGAAGCCAGCTTCTTGGATCTTGGAATCCATGAAGTTGTACCTTGGAAAGCTTGATGCTAGCGCCTGATGCATCATGAAACATGAGACACTGTATTGAGAATTTCGACGAATTTCACGATGAGGAATATTCGTTGGCCCAGGGCGGGCGCGACTGGGTGAACGAGGTAAGCGTTTATAGCTGGCCAAGGGCGCTACAGGGGAGCTTTGAGGGTTTGCAGTCTTAATGGCTGGGCTTTTTCGATTCGACAGACCGCAATGAGAACACTACGAGCTCTCAGCGAGCGAGGTAGTTGTTTTGAATGACAAATACTCGACTTCACTGGCCAGGATTCGGGAATCCTTTTTTGCTTCATCATCCGAATCTGTCGAGGAATCATTTCCGATTCATTCCTCGGGCTAATTTCAAAATTTCAGGGAAGAAGTCGATGATTCGAGAAGCTGTCGTCTTTTCGAACAGCTGAGGTTCGATGTCACAACAGTTCAGTATCGCTCGGCGCTGACGTCGAAACCGTGTCTGATGACTAACATCCCGAGAAGTCTGCTGCAACAAAGAGTAGCTCCTTGATGAATCTAAAGCGCGACGAGGTCAACGACTTACGCTCCCAGTGGCTTGCAACAATTCTACCTCATTCGAAAGTCACCTCCCATGACTGATGTGTGTACAAATGCATCACCTCTCACACAGTCTGTTTTCATCTCATTCGTTCAAGAATACTTCGATAAATAGAAGTGGGAATGGATTGAATGATCTTTCTCCTTGATTTTTGATTAACTATCTCCCTGCTATGGACAGGTAGGGAGGCAGGCACGCAGTCGAGACGCAAGTTCGACTCCAATCGCGTCTTATGCAAACGATGATCGTTGCTGTGCGCTGCGAGCGAACTTCGCATTCCTCCGAGGAAAGCAGTCGTGCGAAAAAGTACTCCGCGCTTATCAAAGATTATCGGAAACAGATGAGATCCAATCCGCATCGATTTCGACTGTTTCCCAACGGGGGAGGAATTACGAGACGGAAAGCTCCGAACGAAGTCTCCGACATGTAAACTGACTTTTTGATTCGACACGTCAACATTGAAGTTGATTTCGTCAATGGTCGACTCCATCTTGATCTTTGGTGTTCAGAGATCCTTCTCGATTATTTCTCGTCTTGAATCCGAGTCGACGAGCCCATTGGTTTCTTCGGGAGCGATCGAATTAGAAGATTCTTGAATTACTCGGCACCTCCAAAAAGAGGTCGAACCGATCAATGTTGCCACCAACCTGTAAGTGTCCGCCCTGCCTTGAGCAAGAACTCTGATTACCCAGAAAATTGTTTTTTTTTTGTTCCGGAGCTTTTCCGTACAAAATCAAACTGGCTTTGAGTGTTGGGTTACACAGCGCTTCGATTGACTTCAATCTTCCACCATACAGCCCAGCGAACGCCACCTCTACTCCATTCAGAACCTAATCCGGCGACGGCAAAGCGTCGGCGAAAGCTCTCAGGCTTTTGTTCGGAATGTTTCCCTCCGACTGAAGTGCGGAGTTCTATGACTCGTCTCAAAATCGTCAATGAGAGCGACTTCGGTGAGGAATTATCCACCGTCTAACCGTGTCTGAATACCAGTTGCGACTCTTAGTCTACGGAGTCTCGAAGGCGTTTGCGACAAGGACCATCGAGTTCCCTTCCGTCCTGTGAGTCCATCGGTTGCGGCGCATTACTACCTATTAGAGCAATTATTTCTCAATATGGATGAGCAGAAACGAGACGTCACACTGGTAGAGGCCGAACAAGGCCCTGAAGAGCTGCTGATTATCATCCAGATTGCCGACGAAGTTATCAATGAGTCGACAGTTGACAAGAGGAGCGCGTATTATAGGGCTCTTTCGACTCGTCCTATTTTCAGCAGTAATCAGAGTCGCGGAAAGTTTGGCCCTCACTCGGCTGCATCCGTTTGACAGCATCGGGATGAAGCGCCAACAAACATGATTGAGGCCCTTCAAGCGACAACCGTGAGAACTTGTCGACATCGAAACATGAAAACTCGAAATCAGTGTCAATGCATGTCTCTCAAAGGGGCAGAACCCCCTAGCTTATTCGACCCTTTGGACCTTTCATGCGGGGACTTACGCCGATTGATTATGGCCGACTGGATAACTCAATCCGTTATTCAGTCAAATGATCCAGAATCGGAACGTCACGAGGCCATTTGCAACAAGTCCCGAGAAAACTGCGGAAACATTTTTCCTCAATTCTCGGCACACAGTCGATGCTCACGAATGTTTTCCGGTAAAGGATGAAATCTTTCGGGAGGAGACGGAATCGATGTCGAATTCCCCGAAGCGGTGCGCTGACTGAGTACTGCTGTCTTTTCGTGCTTTCCGGAATAGAAAGCAAAAGACGGATAAGTTGAGATTTTAGTAGCGGTTCCATTTAGTTAATTAATCCACAAGCTTAGTGCACTTCATTCAACTTTTTTCTCCAATCCCTTTCCCCCCCCCCCCCCACGGAAAGTGCGTTTCCGGAAGGAACCGAATATAGCTTGGAGCGGGGAAGGAATGCGGTTGTCTGTCTGCAATTCACACTCTTACTCTGTTGTCTTACTTCGTACTATAGTGCTAGATCCAAGTCTCATCCATAATGTCAAATCGTAGCTTGGAGTCTAAATCCTTCCGAATTGCGTGCGGAAAGGTCGACAGGCCTGTTTCTGCGACGGGGGGACCTGATGCAGCCATCGATTCCCCCAACACAGCGTCGTCACCTGAAACTCCCTGATGTCGCCCAACACTCCTTGGCTCATCTCGATTATTGAGTTGTTCCAATTGTCTGCTGAGAAATCTGGATCGATTCGAACGATTGAAACGCGCTCGAGAACCACCAAGGTCTGCGTTGGGTATCAGTCACTCCGTAGATGCTCTTCCAAATTGTTCGTGATTTCCTGTGCTACTTTTTCGTGGGAAGTCTGTTGCGCTTTCGTGATCGACCACGGTTTCCGTGGAATATAATGAGATTGAAACTTAGTGTGAATGACAATTGAGAATATCGTCTTTCGGAATCGAACCTAAGTTTCAATGAAAAGTCCCGTCAGTATACGTATATTCACAATAGCTTTTATTTGTATATAGTTGAATCTTTCTTTATTCTTGTGTACATGAATATCATGATGACGATAAATATTGATTTCTGCGGAGTAGTTCATAGAGTCAAACTCTCAAACTTTCAGGGACAGAAGATATGTCTAGGTCTTTACCGTCTTGACAGTCTGCCCGAGCCTCGAAGCCGCGTTGGAGGCTTTGTATGGTTCAGATATGATGCCAGGCTATCGACTACGATCTAAGCGAGGGTGAGGTCTCTTTCCAGCTGAGGCACCTCTGACGACGTTTCGAAGTAGGTTTCTCGGCCTAGTTATGATGTATTGATATGGCATCGGTAGAGTTCTTTCTTTTCTCCGGACTCATTTCAGTTAGCTTTCATGACGGAGTGTTGGATGGGGAAGAAGGCAAACTTCACAGAAAAATAGAGTGAACTGACTCTATTTTACAGAAGGGTGTTCAGACCCGAAGACCCCGTGAAGATATCAGGCAGTCCCGGGGATCCGTTCGGTGTGATCTCGATGTGTAACTGAACAACTTTCCAGGCTCCAATGCTCATTTTCACACCGGAATGACGAGAGCTTCGATAGCTACATTGTGAGAGAGGAAAACGATCAAGAACGAGTTCCCACTGCTGAGATCTCGAAATGTATGTAGCTTCCGGTGCGTTGATCACCTTAGTCTTGAAGAGAGCACAGCAATCGGGATGTAGTTAACTTCCAGCTCACCGAGCTTGCGAGAAACACACCGAACGAACTCCTTGGACGACCCAACAGGTTGACTGATTGATAAGATATGCATTTATGTGTTCGACTGAAGTCCTCAGTTGAAGCAGAGAGTTGTATCGTGTGTTTGATGATGACATTAGCGAACGTTCGCAATCTCTCCAGCTGTTTGCTGCTTTCGCTAGGTTTGATTCGGAATGACCCGTTCCCTCTGTTTCCACGCCTGTCTGGCTTTAGCTCAATGAATGCATGTGGGTGTGTAGGTGTGTGGAACCATCTCAGGATGGAGCTTCGCGATGTTTTTTTGTTGTTGTGGGTGTTTTTTGTTTTCTAGACTGATACAGTTGTTACATCGAGATATGTAGGTCAACCATCGCTAAGCGAGCAAATGAAAAAACCGCTTAGGAATTCTCAACGATTCTCGTAATGAACATCCCCAAGAATGTCTAATATTGTGTATATTTGATATGCGTAGAGCGGAACTGGCTCTCCCTAACGGTGGGCCGTTCACCGAAAAGCGGATATGTTCCATGTACAGAGTTTTTCGCCGCCGTCATACTCCAGGCCATTGCTTATCTCCTCCGAGCCGGGTGGAACGGCGACGATAACTTGTCCGTTCGGTTCAGAGCGGAGGTCAGATTATAACAATGGAACAACATCGGAACCGAGAACGAACGAACGAACAAACGGGGCAAGGATCACAATAACGGACTATCAGACAAACTGTTTGGTGAAAGAATTACAGTATGGAAAGACGTGCCTGTGTCACAAGGCTTAACTGCTCCTTCACTTAAACTAAACACACCATGTTTCGACGAAGATCTTCATATCGATCATAATCTGTGTAAACTTTCTTTGTTTCTTCCTCCCTTGCTCCCGAGAAGCCGCGTCATTTTGAACTGAGAGCCGGCTTTGGTGCTCTGTATGACATCTACGTGTTTTTGTTGTTGGTGTTGTTCTTGTAGTTTCTTCTAACTCGGATCCATTCCTTCAGATTGAGCTTGTCGCTCCATAATGATAATTGCAAATCTGAAGTGTATGTTTGGGGAGATTTCGGGAGCTCTTTCGTGAACTGATTTTGTTCTCGTAAACTCTGCTTTGATTCGACCTGGGACTTTGTTTCCTGAGGCTTTCGTTGTCCACGAGAGGAGCATTGAGAATTTTGTTCGTCGTGATGCCTTCAATGATTATGTCGTGGTTTTTGTGGACAGCTTCGCTTAGAGTGGTCCGATCCCGCGATGCAACTAAATTTTGGCCATGAGGTTATTTGTTCAGAACTGTATTTCTTTCGTGTGATTCATATTTGGAGTCTGGAAGATGTTCTTTCTGACTTCAATATTTCTTCCGTTCGTCCTCCTCACAGTGTTTTGTGTCTTCGCATCTATCGGATCCTCTGCAGCGACAATTTGGTCGATCGACCAAGATCATCGCGACGTGAGCCTCTTGCTCAACGAATTCAACTTCAGTAAATCTCGCTCGATCAGCACGCCCAAATAATTCCAGAGCTACGATACTTATTTGGAGATATATCGTGCGATCTTTTCGAATGGCCACCATTCGAGAAATAGGAGCAAAAATATCATGTGGGAAGTCTCATATTATTCTGCTTGAGATTACAATCTGCCGAGTCAGTTCAAAGACATTGGAGCCTCCTGCCACAAGGAACTTCCAAAACAATGGAATTGGCTGTCTGGGGGAAGGGTTCCGACAATTATCACACGAAGAATATTGATGAGATCAGTGATTCTGGTAATATCAATGAAGCTCCGTTGATATGTTCGCGCCGACAACGAGTTTGAATCCAGGAGCAAATCAGGATCGTTCGATGATAATCCAACATTCAGATTGGCTTGTCTCTACGCCGACATTTCCGTCGAAATGCTCTTCATCCGATTCGTTCGAAGAGTTCAAACTCAAACGGATCAAATGCTCTCCCTCTGACGACACGGGCGGAAGCTTTGCGGAGGTTCAGAACGGAGGACAGCTGTGGGGGGAACTAGGGGATGCGCGTGGAGGTTCTCCTGATATTATTGTCGGTTCGTTTTGTGGAGAAACCAGAGTCGGGAGGACTTTTGGTTGGGTTCACCGGAATGTACGATTGAGACGGGCGACCTTTTAAAGGTCGTTTGCAACTTCATCGTTATAGCCTAACTCTCGCGCATCGAACGGCCTTTGGTACCACCGCCCGTAAGTGTCCCGCAGCACCTGCATGCCGCCTGAAAAGGAAAAGAGAACATTTTGTCAGTATTGAGGAAGAGCTTCAAGAAAACATCTCGAGTGAAAGGAAGGAAGGAAGAAATGAATGGAAATATTCGATCTACACTCTCCCTTCGCTCGAAGCGATTCTAGTGTTCATTTGAATCCACGCAGTCAGGGCGAGATTCTTGAATCGAGCATTGAGGTCTCGTTCGAAATCGGTCCCTATTCCGTGACCGTGAATGAAGACAGAACGGACGATCCCTCAAAGCGGAAGAGAAAAGTGTTTGAACACAACGGCTGCAAAAAGCTGTCGCCTCCGTTCGGTACGGAGCTTCCGAGCCAAAATTGGCTTGGCGACTTGTTGAAGCGGAAGCTGGAGAAGAAAGGACACGCACACCGCTTTCCGGCTCCATTCCCCGTCCTCTACTGATCCACGGCCCTTCCAGTCTCTCGGTTTTGGCAAACTCCCACACATTCGTGGAGTTGACTTCGAAAACGGTGACTCTCGGAGCTTCGTGTCCTGAACTAGACGCGACATCTCGCGTCAGATCAACGTGCAGCACCGCGTTGCGCAACATGCGCCAACACGCGCTCCAACTACAGTGTTTGCTCAGGGAGTCGGTTGGATAGTCTATTAATACTTCTATTGAGGGGCCGAGGGAGCGCGGAATGAACAAAAAAAACTCGACCACCGCATAGGCCATCGGAGCAAGCTATCGTCTTTCCGATCTTGGCCCGGGGGTTACCGAATGCGAGAAGAGGCTTAATTACCACTCTAGCCGGGCAGCCTTTCACCTCGTACTTTCCGTTGTCGACTACGCGCAGGGTAAGCTCCTGTCCTGCCAGGGGAGCGACGGTGGAAGCACGAGACTGCAACCGCACTCATGATTCGCTCACTGCGTTGGCTTTCCTCTCACTATCGGTCGGTCGGTCGGGCCTCTCATCGAGCGTCACCAGGACTTCTGCCCGACGCGATAGTTTTGGAAGGACACTCCGTAGCCGCTCTGGAATAGCGGATCAGTTTCTCCGCGGAATCGCTGTCTTTCGCGGTCTCTGGAATGAACCCCATCATTTCGTTGTCGCTTTCGCCAACCTTTTGTGACATAGCCGCAGTTGCTCTTCGAGCGGGCGTCGAGCCCGGCCTGTGGATGATTTGCGGGATGGAATCGTTATTCTTCCAAGAGGTAATGGATGGCTTCAGAGTGTTACGATGTCTCTAATAGTTGACGTCGGCGGGAACGGTGCACGTCGTCTTCTGCTTGCCTGGATTCCCGGTTGTGACAACTCGCGAGAAACCCTACTTCAACGGCGGGATAAGAAAGGAGCAAAGACGAAGGAACGCAGCAACGACGAAATGAGGGATAACAGACATTCGCGCGGTTAGCAGAGTATCTTCGCCTGTCGTTCGAGACAGACCTCGGGGCCACCTGGCGCGCCATCATGTTCCCTATCTCAGGAGTAGTTTCTCATATCGTTGGGCGGTGTATGGCACGAATTCTCCTTCTAGACCCTCCTCTATGACGTCATACTACAGGAGTCAATGTAACCCGGTTCCTCACTGCAGCTCAAAATCAAGCCGACCGTGGCTGGAAATTAATCACACAATCAACAGGGAAGACGAGAGACTAAGCTCACGCGTCAAGGCTTACGAGACTTGGGCTGAGCGAACCTACAAATTGCATGCTGGGACGAGAGCTGAGCTGTGATGACCGGGATATTATCGCTCCCTAGCCTCCGTGGAGCAAGATCCGATGGGAGACTTTGTTTTCTCATCGAATCTTGTCTCGCGACAACGGTAAAATTTGGGCAGAGCGGGTTGCCGTAGGAGAGTGAAGTGAACCGGGCGTTACAAATCTGAAAAGTTCTACTTCGGTCGTAAACGCTTATGGTTCATCTTGAGCATTCTCAGATCCAGTCCGGTCCAAAGTCGACCATATTTTCCGTGCGTGACGCTAAATCTTGTGAAGTGGCCAAACGACACGTTTTGCGTCAGCGGTTTTGCGGCCGACGACGACGACGACGCCGCGCTGAGAGACGGTCATTAAACACACAAGTGGAGAGAATGTTTTCTCCAATAGAGGTCTCATTGTCAACACTCCAATGGAGAACCGGAATCAACTGGGCGCAAACAGAGTCAAGCCGGAGATTTTCGACAGATCGATTCTCTGAAGTTGCGGACGATCAGATGCACGTCTCGAGCATTCGGTGACTCTGGACTCGATGAATTTCTCCACAGAAATCATTCACAAGTTCCTAGAAGCCGTGGCTTCCAGTCGAGGAGACGAAGCCGCATCCCGACTGAACCCCATTAGAGGGAAAACAAAGCCTCCCGATCTGTGGCTCAGTATTCGTCCTTGCGTTCGGATATTCAACCGGCGAGATTGCAGAGTGGTCTAAGCGGTGTGCATCTCCGGTGCACATTTGCATAGTCACAATGTTTTTGTCTAGGGTGGGAGGACGCAGGCTCGAATCTCTTCTGGTACCAGAAGGCCGACTTCTCAAGAGATGGTTTCCTCTCTGATAAGGCGAATGTCGAAGTAGCTTCCCTAGGCCTTCTGGTACCAGAAGTCGACCGACCTCCGGTACCTAACTTCCGCAACACAGGTCAGCCAGGCCCACAGCGAGATATGCAAGAAAAAAGAATATAAACATATGTATTTACAGTGCTCCCTCGATATCATCTATGAACATGTATTGGAAGTTTATATAATTGATGTCCGTATTCCCTGTGACTAGACTTGCGCGCAGTGAGCCTCTCCAGGGTCCAAGGTGCTTTTTTTGAAATCAACAAATGGACACATTCGAGCCTTGGTGTAATCGAGCTTGCACTGTATACATCTTTTATCGCACGTTGTCGTGAGTATCATTCGAGCACGATGCTCGCATACCCAGCTGTTTGCCGTTCTGACGACATCATAGAAAGATACTCGTCAGGAGTCCGGACTCTCACAAGATTGCATAGTACTTCATGTATCTGCGACTGTGATACTCACAAAGACACGAAGCCTCATCGACTTCATGAAAGTGGAGTTTGTACAGAACAGATGTTTCGGCGTTCACGAAAGCTCTTGCGTCAATCCGGCGGGACTCGGCGTATTCAACGAACGGCGAAACATCGCGTTTGTCTTGATCTGAGCCGTGAACCCCCTCTCCGATTTGAGTTCACTGATCTTGAGACGATTCCACACTAGTACTGCTAAAGCTCGTTCCAACTGTCTTCGTTGTGACGAGGTTGAACAAAAAGATATCAATTTTCTTCACAAGTGATATCAGAAATATCTCATGCAGGTTGCGATAGGATGACAGGCAGGTTGTTCGCATTGAAATACATCTCAGGTATTACCGCTCGGCCCGAGCGGTGAAAGAAACTGCCCCACAGGATTATGCAAGAAATCCATAAGCTTTGACTGCAACAAGTCAACAGTCTGATCCTCTCGTAGAAACGATTCTACGGAGGGCCAGACAGAAAAAGAAATATTGTTCGATGTCGAATTTCCGTCAATTTCCGGAGACGTCAACTTCAACTCGGAGCTGATCATCATTCGAGCCTTCTCTTTGGTTTGCATTTAATATATGATATGTAAGTTTAATATGAGTACATAAGTAATGTATGTTGTGAGACATAGCATATACATATATTGTAGACATGATATGAGATATTCCATGTGTAGATATGAAATGAAACATCACTCGTTGATATGATGTGAGAAATATCATATGAGTATATTTGACATGGAACATATCATATGTGTAGATATGAAATGAAACATCACTCGTAGATATGATGTGAGAAATATCATATAAGTAGATTCGACATGAAACATATCATATGTGCAGAAATGAAATGAAACGTCATTTGTAGACCTGATATGAAATATATCATATCATATGCACATTTGATACGAGGCATATCTTGTGCCTTCAGAGCGTGCCTTTCCCTTTTCTTGTGTTTTCCCGCTAGAAGGCTCTCCGAAGGTCTGATCAGCTCTAATAACTTGGACAAATGTATTCTCAATAATGAATAATGATTGATAGGGAGGTAAATATTCCATGAGGAATTATGGATTCTCTGGAAGTTTGAAATTTCCGCGAAGTGATTTCGCCTGTTTACATTTCCCATAATCATGAATATGACTCACCAAGGGATCGGACTCGACCCGAGACTGGAATTCGCAAAGCACTAGAAACAATCTCAGAGCGGAGGAACATTGTAACAAAGTTACAGTACGATCACCGCAACATGAGATTTTCACAGTTATTTCCTCGAATCGGAACCTTGGCTGCAAATCAGTTTTTCCGAGTAAGCAAGTCGTTCCAAGAGTTGTGTGCTGATAGGTTTCCACAAAAATGCCTCGTTTCCAAGAAAAGGAACCTTTCACTATGGAGTCTGGCGGAAATGACGTCACGTTCGGCCTGGCTCGCCGAGATAGGACTCATAGAGCGAGCGGACGTTGCGTTGTCGAAAGCCGCCGCTGGTTTCGCGGACCCGAGAGGCAAGTTTTTGGCTAATTAGAACGAGGGCAATCGACGTCAGCAGCGACAACAAGAGTAAAACAACGACAACTGCTCACAAAGCGGATAACGAGCAGCAATTTGCCAGAGCTTTGGCGGCTACGCGAGCTTTGCTTTCAAATGTTGATCACTTGCGGCGTAGAATCTACACCCAACACCTAACCCGCTCTATACATCGTCGGTGACTCAGGAACACTACTAGGCCGCGCCGTCGACCACATTTCAACGCTGTTTCCCGACGGCTCGGCATCGAGTTTGTAAGCTGCGGCGACAACAACATAAGCAGCAGCAATCTCGGCCGCAATTGCCCAAATCGGCTCAGCTTGTCTTTTGACCCTGGAACAATTGTTTTCAGAGCGACGCGGTTCACTCGGTGAACAAACAGCCAATCGAACGATACGGCGAACATGGAAGTTTTGTTTCCTTTCCCTGTGTTCCTCAGGGTGAACCCATGAAAGATTGTCAGATGCAGACTCGATCAACACACGTACACGCCGCCGATAACCACGCGCTCAAATCCAAGAAATCTAGGCCTTTTTTTTGCACTAGAATTCGTTCAAGGGAAGCGGGAGGTGAATCGGGAAACGTCATCATTCCGAGATTCTCGCTGTCGCGTCGCTTTCCCGCAGGTGTCAGTGCAATACCTTCCGGCTCGGTTCCCTGCCGCCTTCGGAACGTCTAGTTTCCACGTCTTGTGGCCAGCGGAGAGAACTCTTAGCCCTGAGCAAGAGAATAAACCATAAGAAAACTTTTCTCAGCCCGAAAAGGAACTTATTCCCTCCTGGAAGCGAGCCGCCTGTATCAAACTACCGTTCGGGTCATTCTCGGTGGGTTCCTTGTGGTTAGACCACTTGACTAACTCGTCGGTTACGGATACACAGCTCAGAATTCTTGAAACGATTGGTCAGTCAACGCGTCGGCCAAGATTCCCTCCAGGAGACACAAACAAGTGTCTCGCGCGTGAGGACACCCTGATAACCAAAAGTCGCTATATAATCGCCACATTATGCATCGATCGCCAGATCCGATTCCTGCATCCGACGCTTGAGATCTGGAGCTGTGTCAAACCCTTGGAACGGATCTCTAAAGACTTTTCTTCCGTTAGATAACTAAAAACGGAGTGTTGATTCACACGAAATCGCTGAATGCTGAGGCATTTAGCTTCGATGAAATTCCGAGCGACCGACGCTTTCCCGGACCTCGAGTCTCGCCGCCAGTTCCATTTTGCGTCAGTCCAGACTCGATAAGTGTCGGTTTCGGATTCAATGTCATTCGTTTTCTGATGAGAAAGCGAAGAGTTCAATGGAAATTGGAAAAACGCTGAGTTGCGAAGGGAAACGAAACAGAGGGCGCCATGAAGCATGAAGTCGATCGTAACCAGACTTCCGCGGTCATTTTCCATGGCGATACGTCCGTGGTAGGTGCGCGATTCGCATGTCTCTCGATGTTGTAGCTGACGTGGTTGTGCTTATAGGAAATCACTCCGATTCTGTCCTGTGTTGTACATGCTCATGTCAGCAAACTTCTGCAGACGAGCGAAGCATCTGTAGGGGTGTGTAGCTTCCCCGCTCGCTCTCTCTCACTCACTCCTTGCTCATCCCATGTACGTGAACGACCGCCCGCGCACTCGCCCACCGGGCGGAATGCACGCGAGACCAAGGGCCGCTCATGGACGCGAAGCACTTATGTAGCTGTACAAGGTCCTCCGGCCAAGGTAGGAGAAGCCAAGGACCGCGTCGGGGAGGATGACGACGACAACAACGATCTGGAGCGCCATAGTAAGCGAGCAGCAGCGGCGGCGGTAGCAGCCTGGATCAATGGGAGAGCTTCAATGGAAGCGTATTACTCTACTACGATGAGTCCTCTCCTCCGGCTCCGCTGGTCTTCGCCTCTTTCCTGTACATTTGCCTGCCTGCCGGCCGGCCCGGTTGCCGTTGTGAGGCGGGCAGGAACCCAGAGCGAGAGAGTGTGCTCTCTGTCGAGAAGCTGATCCAGCAAGCGAACCCTCACCCACCACCGTCAGCCTCCCTGCCTGCCAGCCACCACGCGAACGAACCTCGTCCCAAAACGCCCGATCTATTTTTAGCAACAAACTTGGCCCGCCTCCCTCTCACTCCGACGGAAAAACGTTCACCCCCGCCCCCCCTCCCCCCCGGTCTCTTTGCAGACACACCACGGGGCCGGGGTATCTTCCCACTTTTCTCCTTCCGTTGCAGTCGCCCCTACTCTTCTGCAAACCGTTGTTCGTGGCCGAGCTCCCTCCTACATCTTCGCCCCTCATGGCGGCCATACGCCTCCCATGCAGCCGCTTCTGCCCCTGCGTCTTCAAGCGGACGAACAACAGCTTGCTTGCAGCTGTCGGAAGATGCCGAAGAGCCGTTTCAAGCGTACGCAATTCGAACTCAGTCAGTCAGTCAGTCAGTCGGTTTGTCTCGGGAGGAGAAGGATACCTCCTCATCGAGGGAAACCACGATTCCGCCACGCTAACACGGTGAGCGAGAAAGTCACTCGGCCGTCCGGTGAATGACTGGAGAAGCGCACGGGTGCACGCCACTATTCTACATTCAAATCCAATGCAAACAAGAGCGCAGACTCTCTTGTCGAAATCGGAGGAAAATGCAGTAACCGATATTGACGTCATCAAGAGCTCAGTAGGCGTAAACGACAATCACGTGGAGTCCGGGGACTCAGCCAGTGCGTCTATTGTTGAATTTTCGTGGAGTACGAGCTCCGAGTCGTCACGAGGACCCGATTACCGCGGAGAGGACGCGGGGAACAACGAACCGCACCTGGAGTGAAGTCTCGCGTGAAGGGTCATGAATGAAAACCGTATTTATCTTCATTCGAGGAGCTCCCGTTTAGAAGCCAATTAGTGTCTCTCCAGCGTTCATCATGACCGTCACAATCAGTCGCTGCGATTGACTTCGCAGTGATGGATGGTCGGAGAAACTTGAGATAATGTCAACAGAGCCCTCGAAGTCGGACGTTGCTCACCACGAGCGAAGTGACGTGGAAAATAACGCGTGACGTCACATCGTCAGAAGAGAGAACCGATACGGTCAGCGAAACGAGATTCGAACAAACGATTCTTATTTATATATTTTCATGTTGTGTTGCAGCGGAAGGAAAAGGAGAGCGTCGCCAGAACACTGACTTCGTACCGGCCGGAACAGCTGGTTCGCATGTACATATGTATCGTACGTTTCACTCAACTTTTCCCGCTGCCGTCCGTCCGACCGACCGATCGGGTCTTGTGTCCTTGTCGTGTTTTAGATTCGATTCTCTTTTTCTTCATTTCTTCCTCTCTGAGTCGAGGGGTTTTGTCAAATAAACCTGTTTTTCCTGTTCCTTTCCTAAAGCAACCAGAGTCAGCGTTAGCTCTGCGTCTATTGCTGACTTTGACATTTTTTTTTTTGATCCAATAAAGAGCCTCGACGTACGCATTCATGTTCGGCTCATGGCGACTCCACACTCGTTTCTCATGTAGCGGATACAGGGATAATTATACGGGCTCCAAGCAAAATTGAAATTCTGCTCAGACACCCGAGGCGTGTGCTCTTCTGCTGTACTCGGGACATCTGTTGCCGCTTAGTTCAGAGCGGAGCAAAGTTCACGGCGTTCAGCTTCGCCTTACACGCTTATGAATATACATGGATCGGTGTTGAACAACGAACTTGCTCCGCTCCACCGAGAGCCAGATATTTTTCGCTGATTTTCTCAGAGAACGCGAATAAATTCCATCAATCAGCTCTTGAGCCAACGTCATACGATCAGGGTTGATCAACGAAATTCTTGAAATCTTGTGGTTTCGGCTTCGAGGATCGATAAAACTAATCTGAGCGTTTATGGACCGTGTCACGGGTTTTACGACGTTCGAGAAGATTGTTCCTTTATGGGAAAGGTTTTGAATTTCGGATACCGGAAGGCACGGAAACTTTGCCACAGAACGGCGTTTAAAAGCCACCTGTGTATTTTCTCTGGAAAAATGTCGCGCGATGAAAGTTTGCGGATGCCATCCGAATCACTTTTTACAACGTTGAGGCATCGCATGCCCATAAACACCCTCGTACGGCTTCACTTTGTTGTTCGGTGCTGCCTGTTGCCGTCTGGAGATTCCTGTCGCCACGGAAACGGGAATTTTGATACATTTCAGGAAATCATGCTTGCGCATCGGGCTCAGCTGTAGTGGAATCGCGTCTTTCCTTTCGCCTCGATATAGTTGCGTGTCGCGGATATCCCGTCCTTGCACCGGTGATATTTCAGGACCGAAAAAGTCACTGTATTTGCTGAACGGAGACACCGAGAGAAACAATAACTATATGTCAAGCAACTCAGAGCGAAAAAGTTCGGCAGAAACTGCCGGTTCTCAACTTCAGTCCACAGTCCACAGTATCGTTCCCTTGCCGGTTTGGGTCTCACATCAGATCCTCGGAGAGTCACAAAAGGGAGTCTGAGAGAGGTTCAACAGGAAGACGTTGGCCTTCGTCGGACTTCAGTACGCTATCTGAGCACAAAGTGCAAACTTGAAGAACATCGACTCCTTCGACTGACTAGTTTTTGAATCGAACAGGCGGGACAGGTGGAACGCTGACTCTATGAATCCGAACTTCCGAGAGGTCATGAAAAGCTTCCGGGCCTCTGAGTCACAGTAGGGAATCCGTTTCGTGAACTCTTTTCAGAATTTCTTCTCGGGGAACTATCTTTACTCCTGCTCCTCGAGGCATGCACTGTTTGTGGAGGACGCTCAAAGATTTTTCCCGGTCCCCCCTCCCCCTTCCCCCCCAGAAGAAGCCATTCGACCGACGGACCGACCGATCAACCAGAGAGTCGGTCCACTAGGCGAAGAAAAAAACACAGGAAGTAACGAGACGCTACCCTAGAGGTGGCAATATCGAGATATTGAAAACATCCCAAGCCACCATCTTGGCCTAAGTCGCGTGTAGTCGCCCGACGCTGCACTCCGGCTCCCCATGATCTTCCCCTTTCATCGTCGTCAAGCATCCATCGGCCATCGAGTTCTTCTCGATAAGAGTTCCTCAGTCAGAGGGAGTCGCGTGGGAAAATTTTAGACTCGCTTCGCCGTCCATGTTCTGTGTGATGCGTTAAAGACCGAAGCTGATAGGCTTGAGAGCAGAACGCTAAACCGATCTGCGAGTTCTCGATCTTTCGGTATCTTCTGCAAAGCAATCGCCATTCAACGACTCACCTTTTTTGGCACAGACGCCAAGCGTTTCGTGACAGGTATAAGGATGTACGGTCCTGCTACAGAAACAGTCTCCATCGTTCCTGCACGGCGCGTTTTCAACTTTTTCACGGCACATCTCCTGCAAGAATTGAAGAGCCTGTTTATGTTTTGCCAATTTCTAGGAAGCCACTCTCGTTTTTGAGGCGTTTCCCGATCGACCTGTTTACTCGAAAAATGCAAATTTCCGACGATGTGCGGTCCGTGGAGGATTTCCGCCTCGTGACGTTTCCCAAGGTTTCCTACGACAGTTCTACAGCATTTTGAGGCATCGTCCCTCTCTCAACAACAGAACGGGTCACGCACAAATAACACTGGTTCATAAATGAAGCTCGACTCAATCGTAGTCAATGAGTCGGAAGGGTGGAACAACATCGGGTGAGGAAATGATTGAACATGTGTACGGCATCGTTCAGTCGGAGTACGACAACTATTTCTCAGAGTTGACACGTGCGCACTCTTCTTTATACATCGAATGCCAGGTCTGCAAGCTAGAAGAGTGGAAAAAGGAAGAGCGTCTAGCATCGAGAAGAGCGAATTCACTGTTTTCGATTGAAACTCGGGAGCTTCAGATGCGAGAGTCAGCGACCGTCAAGAAGAGGGAATTTCCGCTGCGCTCTTTCGTTCCCGCGCGCGTTTTGTGCAGCCCACTCAAGATGCGGTTCAGAGTTGCCGGGAGATCCGACTGAGAGACCGGGAGGCTCGCTGTGACACGCTCGAGTTGTCAATCTTGCATTTCGGTCGTCGACGTCAAAATCGTCTGTTGTATCGCTCGGAAAGTCTAGAACGCCGCCGTCACGACCAGACGTGTGAAAGCTCAACGGCAAAGTGGAACAAACAGCCGGACAGCGGGGTCATCGTTGAACCTCGCGCAGTAGATTTTCTCACCTCTTCGGGATCATACGTTCCTCTGAACACTGATTCGATCCTACTTCCGGATTCCATTTTAATTCTCCCTTCCAACTCCTTCGTTTCGTTTTCGTTCCACTCAACTCCTTCCGACCTCTATTCCCCCATCGTGACTCCTCTTCTTCCAAATCATTCCTCTCGTTCCACCTTCGACCCTTTCCGCTCCTGGTTTGCTCGGCGTCCTTAATCCATCTCCCGACAGCGACAACAACCCCCGGACGTAGACTCGACAGAGATTTGCTTCCACAGAAAGCTATTTCAATCCCGAAGTCGACCTGCAGTAAATTTAAGCTGACGAGTCCTCTTTCTTCTCTGCTGCAATCATTCCTTGTTCCCTTTTCCGAGCAAGCGAGTTCCCTCCCTCCCTCCCTCCGAAATCCTCCGAGAGTGGAAACAGAGTTTGCTCGTTAGAAACGCCTCCGCGACTCTGTATGGGAAGTTTCGATTCTGTCGTAGCGGACATCTCTCGACCAGCGTGAGCGTCAATCGCCACGATGATACTCGCAAGAAGTCGGCCACGGTCGGGGTTACGCTGCGTCGTAGCAGGTGAGCTCGAGTTCATTGAAAACGGGACGGGGACAAGATGATAAGATTGGATGTCACCTTGTTCCTGAAACCATCCATGAAGTTGATATAACGCTCGAGTTTCGCGTCGTCGGCAGCCGGTACCCGAATCTCAGACGGGGCGAGAATAAGAAAAGAAGGGGAGCTCGCTGTCAATCAATTCGTGGTGTCTAGAGCCACTGGTTCAAGTCGCCTTCTCTAGAGTCACGCGAACTCCAGCGACGGTCGAAAGGGCACGCACCGTCGCCAAACGAACAAAAATGAAAAATGATAACAAGCGCGAGATAGAGAGAACTCGTTATCTTCGTTTCTCATTAAACCTGTTTACTACGCGGAGACGGAACAGGGGCTTGGGGAACAACGGCGAGCCGCACCTTTCGCCAAAGATAAGCGAAAAGCTCCCGTTGTCTTGCACGCGGCGGTGCCATATCAGTTGCTCATCGTCATGCGCTTTTGTTGGATGCTCATTTTGAACGCGAGCCCGCGCGACCGGATTCGCCCCGAAACAACATCGCGCTGGCCTTTGAGGCTGTCAGTGGTATCGCAGCCCGGTGTTGTTGTCAACGATGTCATCGTCCGTGAATCGCTGTTGATGTTAGGGCCGCTGATAATTGCGGTGCTTCATGGAAGCTGACAATAGGAGCTGCTTCGAGAACAAGCTCGTCGGGCCATTGTCGCAAGCAAGAACTTCTCTTTTTCGGAATCGATTTCCGTCGGATCCCAGACCGAATTCAGATCTTTTTCTGTCGAAGATGACCACAGGCGGTCGACTCTCGGGAACTCGAAATCGAATACTCACGCTAAACCGCGAATCGATCACAGCAAATGAAGTCATTGGAAAAGAACTCAATATACGCGGTCGCGTGCTCCACTTGTGATACCTAGGAAATGTCAACAACGCCATTTCTCAGTTGGCTCGTTTCATGGCAAACGCCCCGGAGGCACTCGTTGGTTTGCTCAGCTACGCCACGAGGTGGTCCACAGCTGAGTGATTAATTCGAGTATTGTGATGCAACTATCCCGAGTAGTTCAGAGGAACCGTCGTTCATGTTGTTTGAAGGAAGGAAACTCCCGAAGCGAATCAAAGAAATAGAGGGAATCGCCGAAATCCTATGAGGCGAGTTTGTTGATGTCGAAAGTCCTTTCATGAGTTCTAAATCACAATAAAGCTCTTCGTCGCTTCCTGTAAATGTCACGTTTTCGGTCGTCTTACTCATTCTTCATCCACTCGACGAAATCGCCGCCTGTTCGAGGAAAGCCTTGAGCGGACTAGGAACATTAATGTCATGTCGTTCTATCAATTATCCGATTGTTCCGACGAAAACAGCGTCGAATGGATCGAACATGACGCAAGACAACGAACACCTCCGTCCCTCGGGACCTGGGGCCCCGATTCGATCTTGTTGATGGCTAATAAAATAAATGACAATGGCGACAGACGCTAAAGCCACAGCGCCCACGATATTCATGGTTTCTGGTGACCAATCGTCGTAGCTAACGAGCTGAGATAGAATTTCACGTCCCATGATAGCGGACGGATTTTCGTTCTCTGTCGATACCCGTGGACGAATAGGAAGTTCTCAAGGCTGGAGTAGTTGTACTCGGTCGAGGCTGTCGAGTGTTCGAAGTATCGGCGACGGCATGAGTTATAGCGAATTGAGTAGATCATCCTTTCGTGTTTACCTAACGGATACAAAAGCTCGTCCCATTGACGCAGGCACGCGGGATCGGTGCCCGCCCGTCGCCTACTCGTTCAGCTTAGCTCCGGACAAAAGCGGTCGTGAGTAGATCCTACAACGAAGTCGCCAAGTTCGCTCTCTATGCAGTGACGGAGTTCGGACAGACTTCATCCAAGTCTGGCACTGAAGAGGCAAGCTGCTAAATTCAGCGGCAACGAAACTCTGCGTCGACGGGGGAAGGTCGCTGCTGTCTCCTCCTTCGTCGTCGGTGCCATCGTGATAGTTGTTCGTAGTATTCTTCGTCCGTTCGGAGCTTGCATCCGTCAGCCGGCAACACGAGGGTTGTAATTTGTGCCTGGCAGAGATGGAAAATGCAGGACGAACGAGGAACATGCCCTCGAGTTGGCAACAGGTGATTCTTCATAAGCCGCTCAGCTGAGTCTCTGACTCGAGCAGTCGTGCGGTCTCCTTAGAGAACGACTGACAAAAGATCTGGAACATCTTCATTCATGAAACTAGGAAATGCCTAAAAGGCAGAAGCTTCATTGGCGGTCGTGACGTCGACGTTCAGTGACTGAAATCTCCCTGATGAAACTCTTTCCGGTGACGTCAGAGAAAGAATGCTGATGCTGCCGCTTCTGCCTACTCGGCTGGAAGTCTCAATGATCTACACTCACGCTGATCTCCTTCCTGTAATCGTGCATTTCCCATCGAACCCGATCCCTTCGTGTTTTGCCGCGCCGTACTCACTTTCGTTCAGTGAACAACGAAAGACCTACCTCTCGGCTACTAATTTAAGTTCATTCGAGCGAAGCGACCGACGAGCGAACGCTCGATAGCCGGCTTGCAAGAGACGCGCCGACCAGGTGAGCACGCACTCCTCACTTGACTCATCTCGTCGGTGTTCTTCGTTCACGGCGCGCCGTGTTGTCTTCTAGTCGACGTGCTCCACCGCTGTTGTTTTCGTCAACGTTTTAATCTCTTCAGCAGAGCCGAGCTCTCGTCCGGACAAAATGTCACCAGAATTCAGTCGGCAGCTCTCTGAAGAGCTGTTCTCCTGCAAGCAAGCCACCCGCTACGTCCATCTTCAGAATCCCATCAGCTCGGAGCCGTGCATGTCACGCGGGCATCGTTGGAAGTTGGATCCCAGTGAAGAGTGCTTCCAGACCACGTCAACGGGGTCGATACGGTTCACATCTCTTCCGGCCCCCGTGTCAAGCTTTGGTATGCTGTCAATGATATGAATACCACCTTTGGAAAGACTCATGATACCAAGGATAGTTGACAGATCGTCCAATGATTGGATACCAGACCAATCCCTAAAGGAAGCGTCCTGAGACGAGAGAGAGAATGTGTACTAGGAGAGCCGGAATCAAGATCCATCATTCCCATATGATGATACTATCAAACCAATTATGGGAATCCATGTGGTCAGCGGACGAGAGTTCTGAGTCTCCCGCCAGCTGACTTTTGTCAAGGCGATTGTTCATAGCTAAGAGCACAAGAGACCCTGTGCTTGGGTGAGTACAATTAGCGTCGCCCGGGAAGACAAAAGCGTTCCCCGGATCATTTTCAAGAGACAAGGGGAAGATATTGTGTCAGGGTTGCGTTTGATTCTCTGGAGCCACGCAAGGGACCGAGCGAGCCGCAGGCGTGTCCTGCTGATCAAGGCCTCGGCTCGGCAGCAACTTTTACTACCATTCATAAAGTCTGCCGGCGCGGCGTACCGTACACGCAGAATAAAGAAACCAGTCGAAGCACGGTGCTCTGCGAGATATAGAGACTCGTTATAATAAGTTTTCGAAAAATGGTCCTCGCGACTCTCTTCCAGATTCCTTTTTGTTCCGCGCCGTCTTTCCTTGAGACTTAGGGGCTGATTGTTCCGACATGTGGTCGTTCCTAGTTGACGCCGATCTCTGCTTCGGCGTTCGGCGGATCAGCCGGTTTCGTTCCTTTGTTTCGGGAAACTTTGTCGCCTATCTGTTGAGAAATCATCATGTTGCAAAATGGAGAATATTTATCGACGGTTCCAGACTTGACCCAGTGTCCACTTCCTCCGCATTCTCCTTCTTGAGTTCTTTTGGTCACTGGAGACTATTTGCTCGTCCACTTCATCTCTTGAGGCTTTTCGCGATTCGTTTCTTTCAGATTCCACAACTTGGAACGCAGTGAACTCGAGGAACGCGTGAGCTTTACGGATTTCGCGTTTACACTTTGATTGTCCCGCGTTTTCGGCGTTTCCAGAGGAGCTTTCCCCTCTTCCAGGACGGATTTTCTTCTTCCGCGCCACGAGGACCGAATGATAAACGGCCTGATTGAACAGGATTTCACGGAGGAGTAGTATTGAAATCTACTTCGAATCTCACGAAATCTTGGACTTTCGGAAGTTCATGCTCGGAATCGGCTCCTACGATTGGAAGAATCCCATTCCGGTGAGGTCGAACGGCTCGAAAACACTTTGTTGAAGAATAATTCAGAATCATTTCGACAAATTATTCACTCGATCTCGACTCGCACAACAAGAATTGAAGTACGAGAGGGCGCAGAAAACACGACTACAGCGAAGCGGCTTCGTTGACTTCTCCAAGCCGGGAGCGGACGATATAAATAAACATCAGTCATCAGATTATGACCGCAAGTGTGGCTTACGGCAATTAGAAAGTAATTGTGCCAAGGGGAAATGCGCGGCGAGTGCAGAATGGGAATAAACGAGGTGCCACTCCAAGGTGTTCAAGGGTCTGTGAGGATGACGTCACAACCGGCTCCTTCCCGACGCTTTGTGGGGTTTTTCCAACAATGAGGCGAACTCTACCGCCCCCGAATGTTCCGAACAGGTGAATTGTTCCGCCACAGCAAGTCGGACATCGAATGGAGTCGATTTGCAAGAGCTCCCAAATGCAACACTCGTGATCTATGAATTCTAGAATGTCTTCCTACATTTGTTCGCAACATTCAAACATTTTTCCGCGAGGGCGTACTCAAAGAGATGAATGATGCCTTAGAATTCGAGTGCGTGGAAGTGGATCCCGAAGCTGCGGACTCGGAGAGATGAGGCGAGCCAAGTCAAAAACGAACGACTTGCAGTCCGAACGAGCGTTCAGTGTTCAAGAAATACTGCACAAAGCCTCGCGCGATTGGATCCCTTAATTTCTCCGCCAGGATTCGTCCAAACTCGAGAAAACTCATCGGAAATTCACGATTCGAGCCGTTGAGCACCGCGCGATTGCTCAACTTGTATCCAATGCAACAAATCATTTCAAATGGTTTCGACGTAAGCACAAAAGGAAGCTTGAATGATCGAGCACGTCAGAAGAACCGAAATTGCCTCCGACAGAGGCTGCTCCTCAGACGTAGTTGAAGAAGGACTCATCGGGGACACGAGTGAGGATGTTTTGGTCCGATAAAAATTAAACAAAGTCCTCGAGGGAAAACTCCTCCGCAAAGCGCTCAGCAAGCCAACAGTCTCGGAGCAGTAGTTGCACCGAGATTCGCTGGGGACAACAAACCTCACAGCTGGCTGCTGCCTTTCTTCGTTCCACTCATTGGGACCGAGAAGAGGCGTTTCATCACAGAGCACTCGGGTTACGTTTTCCCAAGTTACACGCCAGGTCGAGAATACCTCTCGTGAGAGAGAATTCCATCACAGTTCCGCGAGTTTGGGAGACTGACGCATCACTCTCGTTTCGAAACGACCGCGAACAGTTGCTTATCTGGCAACAATATCGCAGATTGGAAGAAAGAGTCCTTGAGCGTAACCTTGGCTCGAACGAGAGAAACTCCTCTATGCTTCATTAGCTGCAGTTGATTCTAGGGTTCCGCAATGGCTTAGGAAAGGTTCAGGCAACCTTTCAAGGACGTCCGTCCAGTACCGTTCGACGATCAAGTGTAGTCCCAAATGAAGTTCTCGCTGTATTCAGTCTCTTACGACGAGAACTTCTGTGAATGATCGACTTTCTTCGATGCACAGAGATTTTATCCAGCGTGACGTAAGCACTGCATTCCTCGACTCGGCGAACGAGGGAACCGGGATTGGGAAGCACTGACTCCAACAAACCATCGAGGATTCCGAGCGCCGGGCTCGGAAAGAGAATTCATAAAGAGGACAGGAATGAAGCCGCTTGTTATTTGAAACTGAGTGCTCACGCATTCTAGTTGTTGTAGCCGCGCGAGTCGCGAAGGGTACACTGGCCGCAACATGATCACTGTAGAAATGTCAGCTTGCTGACTTACGGCCTGGCGGGCCGACGGTTTACAATTACCCATGTGTTCTTTTCGGAAAGGATTGTTGTCAACAGCCGTACACGAGCGACCGGGGCGGCAGTCGAAAGCAAACAACAGGCTCCGCAAAAGGTTCCACTCAACGAAATCCAATCCTTCAGGCAATGGCGACGAGGAGTGGACGACCACAGATCAGCTGGTCTGTTCGGTCGACGCAACCGACGGAATTTTCAGCGAGCTCTACGAAATAGCTCGCGAGAATCGCTTTCAGTGGCTGAATACCTATATCTGATTTTCCGATCGCGGTCGACATAGGACCATCTTCTCCTTCTCCGCTCATCAGGTTCGAAAGAGATTGAAATGCAGAAGTGGAACAAGACCAGGAGGGAGGAGAGTCACTTTGACGAGAGAATAGAAGGTATAGCGAGAATGACTCCTGATCGTCCGGCTGAAAGCGATGCTAATACTTTGGAGAAATGCACTTCCCGCTCGTAAGATGCGCTCTCCCACAGTGTCCGATGAAATTCTCTATAAATAGGCTTGCGAATGGTTAGATGAGCCGGCGCCTTAATTGTTCAAGTGACTGGATGAGCGGAGGCTCAGGAAAATTTATGGAAAGCGTCATGCGCCGAGATACGCTCATCGACCCGAAAGTTCGACAAAGGATCTGGCGAACCCATCCAAAAGTCAAATGAGTGACAGAATCGATGATATTTGAACTTCGGCGCAGGTTCGGGAGATCGCTTCGTCATTTTAGAGGATAACGAGCGGGTTAACAAATTGAGAATAATAGAAAAAAAACACCGAAAGCCCTAATGGTTCCCACTGACAATGTCCAGACAACAGATGGACTTCCTCCGGAGCGTATTTCCAGTTTTCTGGGGTTTCCGAGGCAAACGTTCGGATACGTTTCCAGGTCAAGGTCGTTGCATGGCACTTCAAGTTCGCGACTCACTGGAGTTTGATCGCCTTCGAATACTTGACGTATAGTGTACATCTTGTTGGCTGGTCCCGGTGGCATTTGGGAGAGGAGGCCTGGTTTAAATCAATCAAGGAGAGTCATCCTTGATAGAATCAAGGAGCAGGATCGCATCTATTTCGGAGTCACAGAGCTGTTTCGGGTGAACGCGAGAGCTTCTCGAGCGTGAATGAGTTAATGGACGAGAAGAAAGGAGTGGACTTTCACAAAAAAAAAACAAGTAACTTCACAGAGAATACGAAAGTAAGAGATACGCTCGGCAAGTGACGTCCAGAAGGTTGCTTCGGCGACGCTTTGCAGAGTTTTCTTCGTGCGCAACGTCCTTTCAGCCGTCGCTAACTCCTTCTTCATTTGTCTAACGCTTCTCTTTCTCGGGTCGTCTCGATCTTGATTAAAACAATTACGCGGCGTCGCGGAGTCCGCTCAACGAGCTCAGATTCCAATTAAGACGATTCTGAATCGGAACAACGTGGCCGGCACGGTGCGACGTCCGAATGTTTTCGCTCGGAGGAATCAGGGAAAATTGAAATAGAGTCGGCAGAGCGAAGTGGAGCGAAAATGACCCACTAACGATGTCAATATTTGGAACGAAGTGTGTTCCTCGACTCACAGCCGAAGCAGAAATCACCGAACGAGAGTTCCTGCGGTTTCCTCTGGTCCTCCCATCAACGAAAACAACTATGAACAAACCTCGAGAACGGGAGGAATTAAGATCCGCCTCGCGTCCAGACCGTGACGGCCTGCAGCTCCCGAGACCGTCGGAATTTCAGCGCAGCGGTCAGCATGGCATTCAAGTTCAAGAGCGCGGGGGAGTTCTACGCAGATGATTTAGAGGGCTCAAGAATTTGGAGGGAGGTTAGGGACCAGATTGATTTGCGGAACGTCAGCATCGAGTTTGTTTTGCGAAGGAGAACTCCCGAGAAGAAACTCTCAATCCGGGTGGATTGACGTCAAAAACTCCGCCCACCGGTTCGCCTGATTTCCACCGAGCCGCGACGAATCGGTGATTCCGATGGGCAATAATACCCCGAGCCGGCCAAACCCTTGCAATAGTGTCGACGTTAGGTTATGCTAATTCAAGGTCTCGTTTCAGATATTCATTAATTCGTGAATGACTTTATTTTCACTCCAGCCTTGCGTAAACGGAACGCGGTCAAGCGAAAACTCGAAGAGTAAGCCTCTTCAACAACGTCTGCATCGAAACCAGTTATCTGTTCTGACGAAGGTCGTCTTCCGAGAGATATTTGCATGGAATCTTTCCGTTTCCGAAAAAGATAACTTCCGGAGGCGTCAATTTTGCCATTTACCGATTCCGATGAGTCACAGGTCGCCACTGACAATCACTTGAGGTGAAGTGCTTCGGAGACTTTAAACGATCGCTTGCTGACAAGGAGAGGAATGTCTTAGGAACAAGGAATGACTCACGTAGTTGTAACAAGCGCAACGATAACCATGGCAACGGGGTTTGAGAGAATATGTCTAAAAATAACTCCGATCCTCACTCTAGAGAGAGTTTACTCAGAGATTGGGGTTGGCGTGATCTCTAAAACTCTTGTCTTCGGAGAAAGCCATAGCCACCGCTATGGGATTAACGTCACTGCGCTGCGAGTACTCTGTATCGTGCCACGTCGACGTTCGTGGCTGAAGACCGCGCGAGTATTTAATAGCGGGCGAGCTTCATTAGTTTAGCCGAAATTGCTACCTCCTATCGTCCCTGACGTGAATCTCCTCTTGGCCGTGTTGTGACACACTGGAAATCCGCATTGTCCTGTGGAAAGTACGGCGTCAGATGAGAGGTCCCGAAATCCGACTCAGAGAGAGCCACGAGGCATCAAAGATCCACGGCCTGATGTTCTCGACAGCCTCAGGGTTTTGAGAACGAACTCCTTATTTGACACAGTCGTCAGCGATATGACCTTCCCGTCTATCCCGAAAATGTCGTCTCGGACCCCACCCATGTTACGTTCGGTTTTGAAGGAAATCACTCTTCCGACACGGCGGAACGACCAACTTGATCGTCACCGGTGTGGCCTGCACGCGATCGAGCCCAACCTTCGCTGGACTTCCTCGCGACACTCGATTCTGTTCAGTTTGTGTGACGGAGCTCCACGACATTGAATCGACTCCGTCTGTTTTCGCCGGACTCATTCCCTCACTGCATGCTCGCTTAGACCTCTGTCGTCTTTTCTTCCTGCTCCGATCTTGTTGTAGGGTGGAGCCTATGGTCTGCTGGCGGCTACTTGAGCAATTATGGAAATGCCTTAAGCGGAGCGTAGCAGACTGGGAGAAGATTCTCTCGCGACCGCTCCGAATATTAACCGACTCATCAACGTTCGATCAAATATCTCATTATCGCAGAGCGATAGCCCTCTGTCGTCGCACGCGTTCGGCTTCCTTTCGATCTCAGCCTTGACCAAACCCGAAAAATTAAAAACTGCTCTCGCGGACCAGAACCGCAGGTCTCGGATGGTGTTCAGAGTCTGTATGGAGCCGTTAGAGAAGTTAAGCTTCAAATGCATTAACTTCCATCGCACTATTCCGATAATGACGAACACGGCTCCCGGACATGGACCTTGGAGAGGTCCACAAAGCTCACTGTGTGCCACCTGCGGGCCCTTGGTTTCCAACTGTGCGCCACATGCGCCCCCTGAAGGCACTTTGTGAACAGTTTGCGGACCTCCTCAGAAACGAGTTCCGTCGACATCGCACAGTCGGCTCTGGCCTAGTCGTACAGTGAACTCTTGATTATTTCGAAGTTGATATGAAGGAATTGACAAACGAAGACTGGCGTTCAGGTCTTTCTCTGCCTTCCGCGTCCCTTTGGACATCATTGTACGCGTCTTCCCGGCAGTTTCATCTTGAAGTAGTTCTGACTATTCCGAAACAAGAGCTCGGAAATGTTGTTAAGATGGTAGGCACCTCTTCATCCCGAAATGGCCCTGTCGTTCGAGGGTCGATAAGGTGCGACCACAGATGATGATGTTTTGCGAATGATAGTTTCGAGTGGAGAGCCGACCACCGATCACTCATTGATCGAGACGTGAGCAAAGCGATACTCATTCGGCACAAACATGGACATCCTAGGACGGAATGCGCTCGTCACTTGTGAAGATCCCGAAATTTCTCCCGTAAACGGGAAATTCGGGGACTTCGTCGCACTGGTCGAGGATGTCTCCTCAGAATCTGAAGCGAACGAATTGTCGCAAAGTCCCGTTTGCTAGAAACCTTCCACCGGACCAAAATGTCCCGTCTATCACGAAAGGTTCGTTATAGGCGGGACGTAGAAGTGACGCGATTCCTTCCATGCGGCGTTCTTTACATCCGGGAGTTCGAGGTGGTCCAAGATGTCCACCTTGACCTTTCGTCGCCCACGGGGATCGAGACTGCGGTGCGACTTGGTCTTTATGCGTCTCGAAGCGACGACCTGAACCCCTATCCTCCGGTAGGCGCATTGGTTTGGGTACGGGGATTTTTAGGCGTATCGTCGTATTGCAGGATGCTTGACGGAAAGTCGAATGGAGTGAGTATTCTAACTGATTCCAAACCTCAATGGTTCTATGCGTACTCCACCGAAATCTCTCGGTATTCGACTGCGGGGGATTTGAGGCTCGAGCTCTAATCCGATGAGCAGAAACCTTCATGGACTGTCAAGTTTAAACTGGAAAGCGTCTCGAGACCTAGTATCCTGCCAACGAAGACGTGTGAGTTGAGGAGGAATGAGCCCACGCGCGTTTCTCGGGAGACGTGGCAGTTAGTCGAGCTCCGAATCCTCGGAACGCGTCCGTATCTCGGAAAAAAGAGAAACTAAACCCCCGAAACCATTTTTCGCAGTCAGTGGGAGCAGCCGAGTCGATGGCAGCTGGCCACAAGCAGCCGGAAGCTGTTTCTCTCGATTCTCGCGGAACGATTTGGGTCCGCTGCTTTCTCTTTCCGAACGGATTTCGCTCATCGAGCATCAAATGTCCATTGTCGCGAGCCTGTTGTGCTAGTTTGTCTGCGAAAGAAGCGAGAGGTATGAACTCACTAGTTTGGATCTGATCCTGTAGGTATCGAACGAATTGATTCCTTTGCCAAGTCGATTAGCGGTGCTCAAAAGGAACTCTCTCCTGAGTTTGGCTTTTTCTTCTGGGCTCCGGACGATGGTGCCGTAGCGGCCGAAATCTTCTTCACGAGGCACGCCATCGATCTCAGCCGTCGGATCCTGGAAAACTAGCTCGCCCCCCTCGTCATCCTCGTGGAAGTAACCGATGCCTCCTAGGCCAACGTTTGCTGGAGCACGAGGTGTTTTTTGGCCCGGCAGGACCTGCAACGATTGAATACGAGATAAGCCATCGCGTGACCGGACAAAAAAACATCTATTATTCTAACGAACGGATGTTTCGCGCGCCTCGCGACGTGGAAAATGCTCTTCGGAGGTCCTGAGGAGCGCCTCTTTTAAATTTATTGAATCTGTTCTTTGAATAAATATTGCGGAGCTGCGGATTCGTGGACGTCGCTTCATGAATCTGTACTACTGCATAATGCGGGACGTTTTTTGAGTTGAGAACGGACAGACGATGCGAGCGTCGCGTCGTGGGTTTCGCTGAGCTCATATGAGCTCACCCGCTGAGGGAGCCAATCGTCGTCTGCTCGAATCCGATTCTTAATTACTTTTTATATTGAACTGTTGCTATGAACCGATTCCGTGGGTTTCCGAATGCATTGACAAGGTCAGAGGTTGTCCATCATTCCGCCTCGGGCGTGAGTTTTCTACCGACCCTCCTCACACAACACAAACCGCACTTTATCGTACCGTGTAGGCAGACAAGGCAACTGATGGGCTGATCGCATACTTCGCTCCAATAGAACCTCGATTATATGAAGATCTCGACTTAAGCTCGACTGACTACTTGATCTCAAAGACTGCATCACAAAGGCCGTGAGTGATTCCGGGAAAATTCATCGGGAAAAGCCTGTTATGGTTTCGATCAAATCCAAAATCCACATTATCCCTCTCGAAAATCAGATTCTCGATTGAAGGACGGCGATGCCGCCCTTCCGCAAGAGCCGCCACTGGGCATCATAGTCAAGTCAGGAACAATCGGTGTTCTGGGTCAGACCAGTGGTTCCCGAGCTTTCTTGCTCCCGGCCCCCTTCAGGAGGACGGAGAGGAGCCCGGCCCCCTCGCGAAGTATATTGCAATCTCAGCTGTAACCCTGACCCATCTATGACACATTTTCCCAATGTTCCTTCGTACTCATCTTCATTATAGTACTTCACTCATGCCCTGATGACCATGTGAGGGACGAGCTTGTTTGCGATTCTTTTGCATTACGTCTCCGAAATCGATCTTTAGTCGAGTTAATTTCAGGCGGAAGGAGTTGGCGACTTGAAGTCTATTTCGAACCTTTGTTTTGATGCCTACCATCGCCGAGAACCCCGTTTCACAAAGATAAGGAGAGGTGAGAGGCAACAGCGATCTTAAAGATTCTTCGGATGGAATCGGGAAGCGGTCTCGGAGTGACTGGCAGACTTCAAACATCTCAGTTTCACCAAACTTGACTCCCAGAGAAGAGGCCTTCGCGAGATCCAGAAGGTCTTCATCGGCTTTCGTAGTTATTCTGGTTTTCACAAGATTCCTCGAAAATAACAAGAGGATATGCCTTAGAGATGTCTGCCTTCCGAATGCGATTGCGAAATTCGATAGTTCGAACAGCAGCTTTTTGCGAGAATTCCAGCTGAATCATGGAAATCTGACCCTCAGGTTTTTTCAAAATCCTTCTTTTCAAAAATCCAAACTGGGGGCCCAGCTCCCCTGGGGGGGGCGCAGTTTGGGAACCCCTTTGTTAGAGTATCGATTGCCCTCTTGTGTGTCGGTTTAGCTCGGTGGTTAGCAAGACATCACATTCAATGATAAGGAGCTTATCGCCCAATGTATAATTGACACCCCATAGAAGTTGAAATCATTCGGTGGAACGCAGGCTCGCAAATCCGACATCGATGGGTTCGTACACCAGTCGTGGTTCTATATGAGAAGATGATTCTTGACCCTCTCGAGTCTAAATCGCCGGAGAAGCTCATAAGAAGTGGTTTGAGGTCAAGGCATCGCTCATCATTCACCATCCATCAATTCATGCGAACCAAAGTAGCTTGATGGATGGGTTCATGGGAGTAGATTACGCCCCATGACTGGAAATGTGAATATTTGGCGGTGTTTTGAAATTATTCCGCGCAGTCTCATGACGGAACAGTTTCTGTCGTTGAAACTCGGGAACAATTTCGAATCTTCGCACAACCATTCCGAGAAGCAGACGTTCTTCATCCACTTTTCCTTTTCCATCGGCTTCCATCAAACTCCTGTCTCTCAATCAATCAATCAATCACGAACTTCCATCGGCTAGTTTGATTGGATGTACGAATGAATGTTATGATATCCACTTGATGCTCAACGCCACGATGAATGGAGATCTGATGTTGGGAAGATCGGGTTCTATTCATATCGGCCGATTTTTATCCGAGCGCTGCACTGTATTCAACCTCGTAGTACATTCTGAAACCTCTGCTCGGATCATTAAGGAATTTCTCGCTGCGCTCACCTGGTATTTAGTGTCCGCAATCAGGGATAGAGAATCGGGCGGCGGCCGCTTGCTTTTCGTTTTCGTGAGAAGCATCCGGCCGAACGGCAATGAAGCCTTCGGGCCTTGACGTGGGGGTGAAGCATGCCAAAACTGCAGGAATTTCGGAGCAAACGCGTACTCAAGAGTATTCACAAACGATGGAAGTTGCTTGATACTGGCGTCTTCGGCGGCGTGGCGGATGATGCGTCGGGTGTGGCGCCACATAGCTCGCAGTTCAGCGCAGGTTGGTTCACGTTCAGCGGTAGTGGTCACAGTTCCCCATGGGGGAATCTGTTCTTTCCCTGCTCGTGACGATGAGCCAGCACTGCCGGTCGAGGCTTGTTGATTCACCTGGCCGTACTGGGCTTTCACCGTCACCGAGAGCATGACCACAACACGCCAAAGCTGCTCAAGTTTCATCCTGTAAACACAAACCACCGTCTTAGTGTCGCATACCAACTACTTTCCAGGGAAAAATCATCCTCATCGTGAATCGAATCGATTGCGAAAAATCCACACGAACTCCCCGATTCCGAAACATTTTCGCAGCTGTTGCCCGCGGCAGAAAAGAAAAATCGCATCACCCGGATCTCTCACTTATCGGCTTGCGCACGATCGACTTCTGAGATTGCTGTTTTGCCGCCGCCAATTGTTGGCCAACTACTTTTCCGTCGTTCGTCAAACTCAGAATCTCACGGGATCGTTTATTGAAAATCGTCCCGGATCGTTTCTCCGATGAGTCAATGAATCCGTTTTATCGAAACTGTTGAGGAGGAAAGCTGACACCTGTTGCGCGGGCGATGCGGTCGCAGTCCTCGCCGACCGCGCCCCGTCATTGCTTCCGTGGTGTCGGTGCCACAGAAAACTTTCAAATAATGAAACCGAGGGACTCCAACACGTTTTTGGTCAGAAACTCCCACACCGGTTTGAGCGTTCCACGAAGCACAGGAAAGTTTCGCGCGAAAAGGCCCTCATTGACTCGGAAAACATGATTCGTTTTGTGCGTCGTAGTTTCTCTGTTTGATTCTTTGGCACAACCCGGGTGGATAAACTTGTGATGACGATTAAGTATGATTGTTATCGCTCTGCAAGTCATTACAACTTCTGTCATTCCGACCGAACGGGAAAGTAGACCCGAGATTCAAAGCCTTCCAGCCGGAAACCTGGTCGGTGTCGTGCACGTTGGCCCGTTTTTGTGCCAACGCGCTCTCAGATACCGTTCTCGGCGGAATATCATCTGACTGACTTCAATTAACGCGTAAGGGCGGTGACGTCAGATGGCTTGAGGAGAGCGAGCAGAATTGTTTTCGTTTTTTGTCGTCGACAGGAATGTCCTCCCCCTCTCGCTGTTCACAAAGTGTTCTCAGCGCATCTCTGGAATCTCCTTCTTCTCTCAGTTTTCTTTGCAAACCGTTGGCGTTTTTGTGTGTCTCAATGGAAGGGCGGGAAATGGGGAGGGGGAGGAAAGAAAAAGGGGGGGGGGGGAAGGGGGTTAGAGAATAGAAAATGGAGGGGGGAGGGCGGTAAGAAAGAGCGATTCTTTCGCACTGGTTGTGTCATTGAAAGAGTGCATTCGGCTCGAACGGAATGTCGTTCCTGAAACTAAGTTGCTTTTTTCCGGGCGACGCGCGTTCAAACAGACGAACGTTAGTTTGGAAGAACAGGCCTCGAGAGAAGCGTCTCCGTGACGCCCACAGCAGCGAAAAGTTTCGAACTGCGACACGCGGCCCTTGCACTTTGCGTCCATGTACCGTTGACAAATTCCATCACTGTCCCGATGGGTTCTTTGAAGCTTTTTGACGGGAGATCTCGGCTCGATTCGCGTATCGTGCCCTTCCAAAACCATTCGCCGGCGCCCTCTCAAAAACGTCGCTTTCGAAAATATATTCATGAACCGTCTAGCCTCGACCCGCCAGTCGGGCGAGCGCTCGACCAGACAGGCAACAGGCATTCCACGAGAGCCATGAAGTCCTCAAACCTCGTAACGAATCGCATGCGACCCACGACAGGAATTGGCGATGACAAAGGGCGTCCATTACGCTTTCCGTGCTTGGAATGTGTGATTCCGATAGAGCACCGATCGATGAATCGACGAGGCCAGACAACAAGAGCTGATTCGAGAGATCTAATCGTTCAGGAGAACAGGAGTAAGACGAGAACCGGGGAGGGGATAGCGAACACTTCTCTTCTGAGAAACTTCGACACTATATTTTGCGATGTTTCAGTAGAAGTCCATGGGAAGTTCCACGGCGCGGAAAACTGATAACTAGCTACAACCCACTCGGGATAAGTCGATGTTCGAATCGAGCGCGGTGTTCCAACCCGCCATCGACACGGAGGAAACTCTCACCGAAGTCTTCAAATCGACATTGCGAATAGATAACTTCAAAGGCATGGATCGCTTGTTGCGCGACTCTCCTGAATTCTTGAGATCACCATCATGCAGGAGTTATCCAAACCAAACCAATCAATGCGAGATCGGAGCTTCCTACTCCGCACGAGAAGAAGTCGAAATTATTCCGTAATATCGGAAACCTGACCCCTGAATTTGTGAAGTTGAGGTGCCGGTCATCGAACTTTTTTCTTCCGTTGCCCTTGCAGCGATAGAAGGAGCGGCCGCGCCCGTTTTGTAATTCATACTTTTCTGATTATGATCCCCCCAAGTAATTCATGAATGGTTTTGTCAAACTTCTTCTAGAATCGAGGACAGGACGATCGAGGCTTGCGAAATCCCGAAAGATGGAGAGAGTTCCGGGTTCGGCGACCGAATTTCATTGTTTGAACTGCTTTCAACCTTCTAGCGTAGAACAGAGGAATTCTGCACATTCTTTGCACCTCCACCCCCGAAAATTTCCTCGAACCCCAACCCACCTGGGGGACGTGAACTCAAGTTTTGGAACCGTTGCGTCAAAATAATGTTTCAGTGCGTTGTCAGAGAACATTTCATCTTCCGGAAGAT
Organism: Neoseiulus cucumeris; assembly: GCA_021527715.1. NCBI lineage: Eukaryota > Metazoa > Arthropoda > Arachnida > Mesostigmata > Phytoseiidae > Neoseiulus > Neoseiulus cucumeris. The sequence goes on along the minus strand of JAJSRV010000036.1, from coordinate 173,848 downwards.
ATCATTTCTAGCGGCATAGTGGAAATTTTCACATCACGAGCGAATAGCTGCCGAAGGGGGAGCAGCTTGGAAATGTCAAAACGAGGAAGTATCCGAATTCTGATCGAAACAAGGAGTGAACGACAAGGGTACAAGCGCCTCGGATTCTTTCAGTCTCGAGACACCTCGTTCTCATTTCTCCTCTATTCTCGTCGAATATCGAATCATCATTTTCCTCAGATTCTGAGAATAAGTAGTCTAGGAGGAGTCAGTCGCGGACAAGAGCAGAGTATTTTCCGGTCGAGTTCGCGGAGTGAAAGAGAGGATGGACAGTGTTTAGCCTAATAGCCTTCTTTGTAAGTACGCAGCTTACAGTGTCATTCTTGGTTGGCCTGAGATTACCGCACGTTGTTCAGATCCTGTGATAGGAGTCATGTCCCAGAAACCACATCGTTTACATGACACTGGGCAGTTGAAGAAAAGTTCTGAATCGATCACATACTGAATTGAAGGTTCGTTTTTTGCTCACGGAAACAACCGTGGTCGTAATTCTCGTTTTACTGGAATTTCGCTCCGAACCTCGGAGTTTCCGCTCTCATTCACTCGCGAGGGCCATGATTCACGTGGAGTTGACATTCCCCCAGGGGGAAGGTTCGACAAAGAAAGTGTATCGAGAGCAAGGAAGCGAAGAACTCTAGCAGTGAGAGATTCTTCACTCGAACGAACTTCTGTTTCATGTGTGAATGAGATTTTTTTTTTCTTTCATCAGGACGGGATCAGCACTTCGACGCTCAACAACTCCAGGAGACTTTTTGACTCAGCGATTTTTCCTTCATTCTCTATTCACGCCTACAGTCGCTGAGCCCGCCAACTTAATTAACTGTGATCAGAAAACTGAGTTTTTCTTTTTTCAATTCGAAACAAACAGTTGTCCGTCCGTCAGCTGATGTGCCAGGTAAGCCATGAATTAAAATGAAAGTTTCATTCTTCACTCGTCGCTGTTCTCGAATGTTCTGTACCCACCCCATCATTTGCGAGGATTAGGGACTCGGAACTTGAGAGATTCAGCTCCGCCCGCGAAAAAACAGTCGGTGTGAGCGCTTCGAATGTAGTTACGAATCTCCAGCGATCTACATAAAAATCTGTTCTCGGACCGCGGGACAAAAACTCGTCCGAAATCATCTCCCGGGAAGTGTTGCTTGAGAATCGTTTCGCTGAATCCCGCCGGAAAAGGTTCCCGCGGAAGCTGATCTCGCCGAAAAGTCCGACTCAGTGCGATGAAGTGAACTTTTGCGAAAACCGCGTTTTCACCAAAACTTTGCCTGCTTGTCACATCCGCTCGAGGATGTTGATCACATTACGAAATATCCGAGAAGTTTCCGCATCAAACCCACTTGCGAGCAGCAGGAGCAATCGCTGAAGTTTTGATTCGACATCGGTGTGTCTACCACCTTGCCAGTGAAACTCTACGAGAGTTGTTCGAAACCGCGGTGCCAAGTCATCGCGTTGCGTCGGATTACAAATGCATTTGGGAAATTGAGCGGTGGGAAGTTGCGCAAGCGGCAATTCCTGAGCAACAGCCCCGCTCCTCTGCAACCACTTCTTCAGAGTAGGTGCTAATCCAGAGCTTTTGAGGTGTCCGACGTGCTGAATGAGATTTCAATGTCGAGAAATCTCCTCACCGAGATTTCCTCGCTTGCAACATAGAACTGCGAGGTGCGGGTCATGAGACGACATCGGAAATCAGTTCCGCGGTCGAATTGCAAGTTGATGGGGGCAGAAGCAGCTGTCGTCCGTCGCCTTCAAGGAAGAACGAGAGCCACAACCAGCGGTTCGTACGCGTGAACAAATTTTTCCCATTCCTCATTTCGGAATGAAAAACGCTTCGGAGCTTGGGTGAAGACAAAGGTCAGACTCGTTCCAAAAGCAGCTGAACAAGCTATTTCCCCCGCAACGACAAAATCACAACCGAACGAGAATTATCCATTGGAAGAAACAGCGATGAGAAATCCATGGCTTTTAATTGAAGTGCACCTGGCCGGAAACGTACGTGGAAACCACTTTCAAAATACCGATGTTCCTCGCGAGAAGCGCCCTTTCCGATCTCAGTCAGTCAGTCAGTCTCTGATTGTATCTCGCGGATTCCAGGATTTTGAGTCGCGCCTCCCTCGCTGTCACCAAAGGATCCCACTCAGAACAGAGGGAGCAGAGGGAAAAACCCGCTTCGAATGTCGTCACGGTTCTTTTCCCGGCACATTTCACACATCATGAAAAACACCGCGAAGACACAGAAAAGTGACGGGCAGCAATGATATCGAAGGACCGGCGGAATCGATGAAAGGACGAGACGCCCGAGGTGTTTGTTGTTCATGAGTCATCTGCTGACTCGCGCAACAAAACTGATACGAAACGCCTCATAGGCACAATTACGGTGCTCGCGAAAGGAATTCGCCTACGTCCTAATCAGAGGCTGTTTTCTCGAGTGCCGAAAGCGCGGCCAGATGGAGGTCGTCGGAACCACTCCTGGAGGGGCACTTCTGGCGTTGTTGCGCCTCATGCCGCCAGCTATGACAGGCCCAGGGCGGATTCCTCAGCGTCGTGATTCAAAACTTATCTTTCTCTCTCCTGAGCGCTCAAGAATTGTTGTTCGGAACGCAATCTTCTCGCTCCGCAGATTGGAGACGGTCGGCGACGTTGTTTCAAATCGCTCGACGTCGCTAACGAGCACGATTCGCTCAATCAGCTTCATACAACTTATCGGAATAATAACTTGTTCCAAAGCCTCAGGAAGCGAACGGTGTTCTCCGTTCTGATCAGAGCCAAGAAAGGAAGAAACGTTTAGTCGTGCCCAAAGTCTCAGAGAGTGAGCGGAGAGCAACAGCTTTTTCCACGAGTCCGACGGACAGCGGTTTAAACTCAGCACGCCCGAGTAAATTCACGCTCGAGAAGTAAATGAGAAGAACGAAGGAACACGGGTTGGAAACTTTAGCGTTGAGCTCATTATCGTCAAAACGGGCCTCGAAAAGTGAAGAAAGGACACAGCCCACCTCCGGAGTTCACAGGAAAAATGGTCGACAAGATCGCCCAGGACACATTCTCTCAATTAGAATCCTTTTTTTTTGCCTGCTCTCGCTCTCCTCGTTTGGGCAACGAGACCAAAGTTGGCGACAAGTTTGAACAAATGGAATCTCCCGGAGCCATATCTCCTCGAAGCTGATCGTGATTCCTCGGCTGGCGCAGGTAGGAATGTCTTCCGTTTTCGCTCCCATTTGTCGTCTGCGTTCCCGGTGTCTCGTCGTTTCATTTCAAAAATGTTCGCGCTCTCAAGAATAGCCCTGCAGACCGAATTCGGCGCCGTTCAGACCGAATAAATGTAGGTCCGTCCTTTTTTCTCGCTTCAATGTCCTCCGCGTGGAATAAGGATACACCCCGAAAGGATCTATGGAACAGCAACAGAATCGAAGACCAGATCCAAACCAATTCAGGACTGTGGTCGGTGTATCGAAAACGGGTCGAAGACACGTCGACCACAGCTGGAGTTTCGTTTCTCGGCAAAGGAGCTGAGGCGTGCGGCCCACTTCAAATTAAACTCTGCTTCAAACTCCTCCACAATCAGAGAAGCCGAAACAGAGGGAGTCGATAATGAGAACGGGAGAATCGAGCGATTTCCGGGCATCCCCAGAATCATCGAGAGCGGAAGCTTTTCAATTTAAGTCGTCAAGGCACGACGGCACACAGTTCCACACCGGAGACCGAAAACACACTTTCTGTGTTACAATCACGATGGCCGCGTGAATACGATTGGCTCAATCGAACGAACGAGGTAGCCGGCTGGAGATGAGAAACACCCGATTGTTTCATGATGGAATCCGTTTCCTCGAGCACCAACAAGCCGACAGCAAATCTGGATCGCGAAGAGCACCCTGAACCCACGACCTTTTGGGATGAGTCGAGAAAAAAAACCGCCGGAACTCACGTCGACATTCCTCTCTGTTCAAAGAATACGTTTCCTTCGTTTCGTCTCGAGTAAACCTCACTGAAAGTTGTTCCCGTCTGGCTTGAAGTATTTCAAAAAACGGGCAACACTTTCTCCGGAATTCAGCTCGGCAGAGAGAGAAGGCTGCGCAGAATTACGAAAAGTTCGTTATCAGCACAAGGCAGCACCGCAGCAGTCAGTCAGTCAGCAACAACAAACAGTGACTGCGGTATGTGTAGTCGAAGAGATGCTTGATCTGAGCTAAGTTGAACTTCGACCTTTCCGTAAGAGCGGACGGCATAAATGGCCGAAGGAATGCTATAGTTTCGCTCAAGTTTTTTGTTCTTCTTCTTCTATTCTGCCGCAGTCGTGTGACTTCACAGCAAATACCTTCGTTCGCTGAATAGGAATGGAGAGAAAGAACTCCGCTCGAAAGCGAAATGGCGTTCCAACGCCGCCGCTCGCTTCTCACTTCATCTTCTCCCGAACTTATTTTTCCAACCATTCCAATAGAGAAGAGGAACATCAGCTTAGTGTTCCGACAGACTTGGACGGTTGCTTCGGCTGTGTTCGTTCTATTTTAAGAAAGTATACACACACAGTCTACAGGGTGATTTCTCTTGCCCGATCTACGCTTTCCGCTTGACTTGGTTTCGTTCGAAGTGACCACCCGCGCGCGCCATTTCTGATGCGCCTCGAAGTGGATACACCATTGGCGGAACATGAAAAACATCTTCTCGATTCGTTGCCATCCGACTCCCACTGTTTCTCCTGTCTCGTTCCTTGATCGGGCTTACGCTTCCACAATGGTCGTACGTTTTTTACGTGACCGTAAGTCGGGTGATGGAGTTTCAATCACAAGGCTCTTGAATGAGAACGAATGGTGACGTCGCGTTCAATTGCCAGAACAATGTTTCTGCCGGACCGAAGGATCTTACGACCTGAGGTTGAAGCTTTCTATCCGAACAGTTCGAGTTTCTGGAATGGAATTCTACTCCAAGTTCTTCGATTCGAAATGAGAATGCGACGACAGTGCCAAAAAGAGCGGGAGATTCTCAAAAAGTACCTTAAGTAGCCTACGCGGGAGGAAAACGAGGCTTAAGTTGTCGTCGAACGACTTCATGATGAGCAATGGCTGCAGCAGCAGGTCGGATCGGGCAGATCATAGAAGGGTGGCTCCGATAGGTAGTTATTCGGCCGAGCGGTGACGGTGTGTGGCAGCAAACGTACGTTAGGGCCATAATGACGGTAATCGACTAAGTACCTTTGCTTGTGACAAAACCGCACCATACTGCGCGACACAGAGCCTTTTGGCGTGTGAGACTGTTCGCGACAACTCTTTAGTCACGACCGAGAGCATCGTAAGGTGTAGTTCTCCGCTCTGCTTGGCGCGGTGGGATCCGACTGGTTGTAGTGTACGACAACTAATGTGCACGTCGAGTAGACGGACCGTCGCGATGGCGGCAAGCAGCGAAGAAAGTAATAATGTTTTACTGCTCTGACTTGAGGGCATTGGCGGGCGGAATTTTGTCTCAGCGGCAGAGAACCCGCTGCTCCAGTCTTGTTGTCGCACTCGTTTTTACGAGCTGCATGTTGTTCAGACGGCGTCAATGACGTCGTAGGCCTCGAAGCCGCATTAACGAATTATGTAAGACCATTTAGGCGCAACGGATGTCTTTTGATCAGCCGTCGCTGTCGATTTGAAACAGTTTTGGAAAGATGACGGAAAACTCAAGAAATGCTGAAAAAGGTACCGGAACACTTTTCAAAGAGGAACATGAAGCATGAGGGGTCGAGTGTTCGGTCCAGCTCGAGGCGTAAAGTCCGACCAGAACAAGAGCCGACAACAGTTCGTTCGGGAGGAATACTGACCGACTCAGTTGTTCAGGAGAAGGAGCGCTGTTAGTGGTCGAGGAGTTATTGCTTTTCTATGGCGCGGCGTTGTTCGAGGAGGGGGAAAAAATCCCCCGTTTGGCTCCAGCTTGCTGAAGAATGAGGTCGGGGAAAGAGTCCGAGCTAATAAACGCTTCTTCGTGTGCGGACGCACCGCCTCAGTCGGGCGCCGCGCCGCTCATGAATCTTCGCGCAACTTTCGAAACAGGAGTGATCCGCGGACGATGGCACACCAACTGCGACAGTTTGCGTATTCACAGCAAGCTCGTAGGCAACAGGTCCTGCACTAGTTCTTCATGAATTAGAGGCTCTGTTCCATTTCCGGAACACAATCGCCGGAATTTCCCTGACAACTCCAGCTGTCCGGAACAGAATTGCGCCTTTTCTCCGAAAAAGTTTCTCGAAGCGGACAACGCATTCATTCAGCGGCGTTTCCAAATCATGAAAGAAAATTCCACTCGGCTGACATCGGGCGTTAGACCTTCGAGTCGTTAAGTTCTCGAAGCGGTCCCGGGAACGGGGCGAAACATGGAAATCGGTGAGAACCACCTCACAGCGAATGGCGCTCGTTGAGTCCTAGCAGTAAGTGGCTGGGTCCGAACAAGTTTCGGCTTTTAATCGGCGACTCGGGCCCCCCTGGAGAATGAGGATTGACACGGTCTAAGCCTTCCAATACCGATCGCCGGTCGTACCCGTCTGGCTCGCGACGCGGACACAAGTGAGCCATCGAGTGACTAGCCTAGGGAAAGTGCATTAACTGGTTCACCTTACAGCATTCAGACGTGGTCAAAGGCCAGCTCGGGTTTCAATGGATTATTCTGAACTGAGATCCGATGTTCTGAGGTTGAACGAACCAGCGGCCCCGGGGGAGGGGGACCTGGACGATGACTACGACTCCTACGCTCCGACAAGGGTATTTGATATCAAAGGCGCGGCAAACAGGGAAGGAATCACCCGGCGCAGCGATGCGAGCAGTGAGGCTATCACCAACTCAACAAGCTTTGAGTGAGCATCGGTCCAAGTGTCACTCCTGCAACAGGCAACTCGAAAAGGGACCGGGCGCCGGGGACGGAGGACTTCGAGGGCAAAGAATGACATCGTTTCAGAAACAGTGTGGAACAACACACGATTTTCTCCACAGCAGCGCTCCCCCGACGGAATGGGGGGGGGGATAACGGGACAGGAAGGAGCGGCAATTCATTCAAATTCATTGCGTGCCTCACTTCGAGCCCAGTAGACCGCGATCATTAGGCCAATAAAGAAGTGGCCACTCGGCAGCCGTTCGTTCGCGTCCTGAGAGCCGCCGAATGACCGCGAGACGGTGTGGCAACGATAGCGTAAAAACGGCTTTTCCTCCGGACTCGTTCACGGAGATCCCTTATGGGAACCTCTAAGTAAGGAAACCCTATGTTCAACGTCATTAGATGTGGCTAGTCATATTGGTCTCACTGCCAGCCTGCCTGTCGGCCGTTTCCTGGGGCCCGGTCGCTTCGTCACCGGGCTGAGATTCGAGTCGACAGCGGGACTGTGTTCTCGCCTCGGGCGAATCCGATCATATTCGGTTGTTTCTAATCTCGCCCGAATATATCCACGACAAGCTTCCGCATCCTCGCAGATTGAACGACATTCCGCCGCCTCCAACATGCACGCTCACGCATGCACGCACGTGCACCCTCGTAAACACGCTTTGATTCTAGGACGCACGTGTAGGGGTCGAGATTAGTGGTTTCGATCCGTGGGTCTGTTTACGCTACGCTGGCGGACTTGATGGTTACATGTTGACGGATGTGATATCGGAGAGCGTCTACTCTACGTGAAGTCGCGGAGGACTTACCTCCTATTCACCCCCCCCCTCCCCTCCCCCCCCCTCCCCACCGCTCATCCACTTATCCCGGCGGAGTGATATAAGGCGCCTTTCGATAGTAATTGCCAGTGGGCCGCTGTCTCAACTGACATCATGACATCATCAAACACGAGAGACAGAATGGAAAACTCTTCAATGGGATCCAGTGGGCGTGTTGTTGCTTCCGTCCTCTCAGACGAGAGTACCTTGATACGGTCCCTTATCCGCCGTCGCCGACCGTGGCGCTGAGCAGCTCGAAGGACTCTATTGGTTTTGAAGCAGGGCCTAGTCGAGCACGCAACTCAATTTTAGCGAGGCCAACAATCCATCTCGGCTGCCGCCGTCGCCGCAATCGGGCGACGTCTTGAGTAAAGCCTTTCCAATAAGTTTCGGCTGTCTTCCTCGCTCGGCGGCCCCGTCGCCTGTCCACTGATTCACCCGCGGATCCGAGCTTCGTTCGTTGTAAATCCGCTCGACTTCGTTTGTGGCAGCACGGCACAGAGGGAAAATACAATGACAATTTACGATTGTTTTATAGGATGGCCTTTTAATTGGTAGGCTCCAGTCGGGGAAAGGGGCCCTGGCAGCAATATCGACAGCTGGACCCCGCAATGTCCTTCCAGATGCGCTGACCTAGTGTCGGCTGCTGCTCCTCACTGCGCGGCCTCACATTGTGCTGCCAGAAGTTGATTAATCGAGATCCGAGTTTCCCGGATACCGGCATGACGAGAAAAAGACTCAAAATGAGAACTTTGCATACTCGCTCCGACTTTCCGGATGTGCAGGACGTGTTTGTCGTGTCGTCAACGTCTTGCACGAAAAGCCTTCCGAGCTCTCTCGTCAATACAGAGGCCCAAGAGGGGAAGCATCAACGACACCAGTTGCTGCTATAGCCGGCTCGGTGGCCCTATGAAAGCCAGAGCCTCGTTAGTTCTCGCACTAGCGGCGGCGGCGGCGGCGGCAATGCCCATCTTCTCATAGAATCGCCACGGCAGCTGGTGACACAACAACAACGACGACAGCGACAAACAAACTCGATCATCTGAAACCACTACCGTTCGGGTCGGCCAGGGGCACTCTGTCTTCTTGTTCAGCGTCTTCGAGAAGTTAGTTCCTAGTTTGTGGTAAATATCGCCGGCAGCGGATACTCGCTTCGAGGATGATTAGACCGAAGCGCATCACTCGAACAGCGGAACGGAAGCACGTTTTATAACCCGAAACTATCTTCTCCGAGAGGGATTTGACCCAAATCCTAGAGGAACGAATGAACCGATCGAAGGATCCACAGAAGAGAAGGATGACAACGCAACAAACAGAGAAATCTGTTCAAGATTCTCTAATGCTTCCATGCGGTTGGACGTTTCGGCAAAAGCCATCTCAGTCAAAACGAGAAGACTCCCATCGAGTGAAGAGAAAAGAAACGTGATCAGCCTTTTCTCAGTTTTTGAGAGATCCAGTGATTCAGTTTTAGTCAAGTGAGAACAAAACAGACGAGTGCATGAAATCGCTTCGATTGAAATGTTTTGAATGATTCGTCGCGACATAGACGTCCTGGCATCGGCCCGAAGGTACTTCGAGTACCTTTCCGTACGGCACCAGGATTCGTGTCGAGCTCCCACGACAGAACGCAGAAGAGAGAAATGAGGAAAAAAAGCTCAAAGTCAAGATACTTTTGGCATAATGTGAGAAATACATCAGATATATGTATATCGTTATGTTCGAAATTTCCGCAGATAGGAAATCGGGAAAACTTTGAGAGTTGATTTGATTGGACGTCATTTTCAGAGAAGAACATTGCCACCTTCCTTTTCTAATTGAATAGCTCCTGGGGAGTCGAAAGGAAATTCCCCGAAGAATATGCTCATCAAATCTATCAATCTCGGCACTCTTTGTTCGTCGCAACGTCGCTTGAGGTCGGAGGAGAAAGAAACTGAGGAAAGCGCTCAATATCATTACGAGAGACTCAGCGTCGACCAACTTCGGTTCCAATGGTTCTCCTCTTGCGCATCGTTCACGTGTCCGACAGTTTTGATCCTTTTCGAGAAGGGGATGCCAAATTTTTCGTCGATAGATCACAGCTCGACGGACAGACCCGCTAATGGGGGTTCCATGGAAACGCTCTCGAATATCGGTCCAGGTTACTGTTTGCGATTTCATGGGCATACCCATCAGGAGTTAGATCACGGAATGCTCCAAACACATCTCGAGCTACGCCCTTCATCAAGCGACCCGATGAAGCTCGTTTGCCCTCTCCTTAGAAGTGAATTGGGGAAACAATCAATTTCAAACCCTACTCCATTCAGACAGATGCAAAGAGAGAGAGAGAGAGAGAGGATGACTATCATCATTTCCCATTTGGAAAACAGAGCCCCAGGTCGAAACTTTCCGAGAGCTTCTCCAGTCAATGCCGCTGCGTACGCTGAGAGAGCCGCGAAGCATCGCGATAGGATTCAAACGTCAAACGTTATGTCTGAGATTTTCGTCGATGTCAACGATGGTTAGAGCAACTCCATGTGACAAGCTCTCCCAGAAATGGGAATCCCAAGAAAAATGGCGCGACACCTTAAAAGTTATCCAGAGCGCGTATTGCAGCAACTTGTCACCCCGCTTCTCGATTTCACATCACAAAACGTCCTCAAATGGGGGAATTCAAGAGAGAAATGAAATTTGAGCTCGTTCTCGAGTCCGAGAAATCCAAGAGCGGCGCAGTCCGTTTTCGAGTTTTGAGAAGCGTAAACGTGTTCAGCCAGAACGGCATCGCTGTTCTCACGTGTGCTCGAAGAGCAACACAAACAAAGTAGAAGCAAGAAATCTGGATAAGATTTCAGCGATCACCATCGACTCCCCGATAAAGAAAACATTCCTCACGCTCGATACTAGATGTGTGTCGGAAAGAATTCGAAAAAGTTTTACCTGTTGATCCGGGGTAGTCGAACCGATGACAGAAAGCGCCGACTTGATTCGTCGAGGTTGTGAGTGGTGGTGGCGGCGGCGGCGTGGAGTCCGACTCAGATCGGTTTTTGAACCTCAAGCGGAAAAGTTTCTTTTTTTTTGTCACCGCTTCGGTCAGAGCGAAACTTCACCGGTTTGTTTGAAAGTCTAATCGATAGAGATGTGGGATGAAGGAGATTTCGTGATGAGTCGCGCTTCCCGAACCTGAGATCTGTGTTTTCTGTTCTGCAGTCTTCGACGATGAGGCGCAAGTCAGAAGGGGAAAGGGGTCGACGAACGTGTCGGTGCGAAATCGTGACAGTGCTGAATGTCTTGCAGTCTCCAGACGTCAGTGGGTTGAATTTCTGCAGAAATCAGTGGTCTCCGAAGACCCGCCACTTCATCTACTCGTGGTGAAGGCCCACTCGGCTCTATAGCTTCACCCGCCATCGGAAAGGGCAGAGGAGGAGGGCTTTCGACGGCTTCGCTGGAGGATAGCCTGCTTCACTGAGAGGCTCCGCCTTTACCGTCCTACCCTACCAGCAGTCCGCAATCACCGACGTCAACGTCAGTTTGCCAACTGTCCGTTGTCGTCAGTGGCCAACTCGGCCGAATCACTGCCGAACAATTCACCGCCGACAAACTTCAAACCGACCTCTTCGTACCTCTGTTTGCCACAAGCCAACTTGCGTACTTGCCGGCCGGCCAGCCAGCCGGCAGCCCAGCCGGACCGCCAGACAGAAAGTTCCCCTGACCGATTTGACGCTCGTTCGACAAACCAACAAAACGTCCTCTGCCCACCCACCGGCCGAGTGAGCCGCTTGAACTCCGCTTCGATGCCAAAGAGCACAATGGCCCTACGAGCGGGCCCCAACGTAACGCCACGTTCGAAACGAGTGGAGGAAAAAACGTTTTCGCTCAATGACGTCATACGGCGACTCAGGCTCCATTGAAGAGGCGCCTACTCTACGTCGACGTCCTTCAGGATGCGTGAAAGAACCGTTCCGCACCGCCTCCAGCGAGTGCCCAGTGGCCTTCTTTCTCGACTTCGTTTTTCAGTTGTAAACACCCAACTCACTTTTCGAGCAACTGACCCGCTATTGACGGGTTTGCTGTTCTGCGCAACAACGGAAGATTCTGTTCTTGGGACGAGTTTGAGCTCCCAGCTCGGTCACGAGGCCTCGAGTTCATCCAGTTCACTTGAAGCAAGACAGTAGAAGCTGTTGTTTACTTGACTTCCTGCTTTCAATTTTTTCCCTTCAACCTCACACCTGCTAGAACGATATGTGCGTCTCCTCATCGGTGATTCCTTATTCCTTTGAGGTCATACCAAGCCGTCCTGAAGGGTTGGTCAGCTCCTCCAGGGTATCAGATGTCGCTTCATGAGGGTGGTCTATAATTCCTGAATCAAACTCTGACGGGATGATTTCCGACCGTAATGTTTGTCGTAATCGTTGGATTCCGCCAACTCGCGATCTTGCCATTTCGATTTGCTCGAGTTGGCAAGATGAGCGCTTGAAGGGTGGAACCGCTGGATTCGAAGCTCGAAGGAACGGAAAGCTCGCAGCCGGCGCTACTGCGTAATCGATTCACTCAGGGAAGAAAGGTGGCTTTTCCAGCAGCATTACGAGGACTCAGACTTGCATATCAGACAGATGCGAGCGAGACAAATATCGCTCAGACGTCACTGCCTCAAGGACCGCTAGCTGATATCTGGCGAGTACACAGGTAAGAGGTAAGACTATACTCTCGATGAGAGGACCAAAAAGCCAGAGAGACGTCTATCGGCCCATTCCGCTCGACAACTGATGGCGTGGAGAATAAACATGGGCCCTTTTGTGTTGTTCATGGAAACTGCATTTTTGAAGATCGGTATGCCTTCCTCATTCATCTTCGTTTTCGCTCGCTGATCGCTTCTGAGAGAAAGTTCGAGATTTCTAAGAGTCACTATCCACTAAATGACAGAAAACATCTGCGAAAAGGTTCAAGGAGGAGCTTTGACACTTTTTCTTCGAACTTCACGGGATTTGAGCTCTCTTATCAGAAGACTTCGTGACCCTGAGAAAGTTCTACGCGTAATCAATAGAGGGAACTTATGATCCGACTCGGTGCCCTCACATAGCACAATTTCATATACATATATAGAGAGAAATTCAAAAGTTTCCCAGAATCATGAGACACATGGAGCTCATTGGGGAAGTTCCACGGACCTTTACCGTAGAGGAGCACGCAAAGTCCTGAATTTTGCCGCAACCGCACAGTGTCATAGCTTGATGAGCCTCGAAATGGCTGAAGATGTCCTCTGGGCTAATTGTGAGCAGGGATCTAACACCTGAGGTGTCATCATGAACTTTTGTGACTCCATTACTCGTGCAACGCATTGTTGAACAGCTATGTGGCAACCCGGACGAGCAGAAAACACAAAAAAAAAACACACTCATCATGAGAACAGAGAAAGTAACGGAAGATGGCTGGCCATGAACCAACTTCGAGACAGGAGGAAAAAAACGAGTTCTGAGATTTCAGCCCGCGAAGTCTTAGTCTTTGCGGACATCAAACGTCATTCATTCCAAGTTTTCAACCAGTCAAATGATGATGAGGTGATTGTAATCTCACTCGGACAAGTTCAGGCGAGTCGGAGAACGTCCTCCTCCAACTCGTGACACAATAGACACCGGTCTAAAATAGTCACCTGTATTCGAGTTTCCTTGATTCAGATTTTCTAATAATAAAGCGACCTCCCCAGATATGAGGCCATCTCACTTCCGCGACTCCATTTTAGGACCTTTCGACATTTCTCGCCTTTCTCGGGAGTAAAAATTTTGGGTGGTTCGATGAAAGTAATTTCCTTCTACTCGCCCATATCCTGGATATGAAATCGAAGTTCACCAAGCCTAGATTTCCAGTCATTCTTCCTTCGAGTCCAACCGGAGCGGAAACCCCTTGTTTTGTGAATTCGAACGCCGCCGCGCCGGTTCACCGCAAGACGACGACCCGTTTGACCTCGTGAACTCGAGAGTATTTGGTCTCATTTCACGAGGTGATAAATTACATTCAAGAGCCGCCCTATTGAGATGTCTTTGGCTGGGAAATGACTCAATCTTGGAATTCCTGTGTCGAGAATGACTGACATGGATTGTAGGGTGCTTTCGACGCGCTCTCATTTCTCCCTCTCTTTCTGTCAGGAAGAAATTCTGTGCGAACTATCGAGATGAAACATCCGAGGTAGGAGTAACGGGAGAGAGTTTTTCCCTCGGCTTGACTTCGTTCAAACGCCCGTGCGGAACATTTTTGACTTTGCTCCTGATTCCACGTGGAAGTTTGAAGCATCACGAGATTATGAAAGCGTCAAGCTCCTCAATTCCCAGCAACCAGTGAGCGCTCCAAGTGGCGCAGATCAAAGTCGTTCCCCAGCCTGAACGTTTGTGAGGAACGAGAACCTTACGCTCACAAGTTCTTTTACTTCCCACACTTTAATGGGACACCGAATGTGGTTACGGAACGCGATCTCGCAAACTCTTTCAGGGTTTTTTCCCATCTCTTCTGGCGGGGCTGTTTACGAGATCGGTCGCTATCGCGATGAAAGACACGAGGCTCTCGAGTTGATGACCCGTTTACGTAACGTTGAGATACTTCCCGTCCGCTTTGTCGACGGAATCTCTCTCGGCTTCCCGATTCAGATACAGTGAGTGAGTGAGTGAGTCGGAATCGCTTGATCAAACTTTGATCCAGACTCGGATCGTTTCGTCACGAGTTGAATGGATGCAGGTTTGTTTTGGCTCGCGGTTCGAATTCCGAACCTTCCGGCGCAGCGTTCGAAGATGTTTTCGACGTTTTGGGAAGGAAACAAAGCTTCCAAAATTCACATATTCTTGTCTTCTCCTTAGTGTTTTCGAAGGACTTCAGAGTCTCTCTGAGGTATTGTCGATCGTCGGCACCTGCGTGCTTGGTCCGCGTTGACCTTTGGACGCAGCTAAGACGAGTGAGTGACATCCAAATAGGGTGACGTCTAACTACTGACCGGAAGTCGTTTGAAAACTTTAATCCCGGTATCCCCAGGGTTCCTTGAACAGCTGCTCGTTCAAAGGATGCATGCTTCAGAAACCCCTTGAAGTGAGGTTGGTGTTATCAACAAAGCGGACGGTCTCGCAACAGCCTCACCGCTTCACTATGATCAAAAATCGAATTCAAGATTGCGAAAACTTTCAAAGAGTTGTTCCAGAGTCCCGGATTAAGGAATTATCGACAGAACCATTTTACGACGTTCGTTTTAAGAGGCGCTTGAGGTTTTCTGAATCCTCGTCCCGGTGTCATCTTGAATCTCGTTTTTCCTCGATTTGAGAGCACTCAAAGCATGAGCCAAAGTCGCAGATTTCCGATTTTAAGAAAATGGCGTTTCGCGGCGTGAAATCACATTTCTGAATGAGAATCACTTTCTCACAATCAGTCGAATGAGTGAGAGTTCATGATGATCGACGCAGCAAAACAACGAAGTCGTTGAGAGCTTCTCGTTATCTGTGCGACACTACCAGTCTTCTTGAAATCGCAAAAATCATGTCGAGACGAATTTCAGTTTATGGCTATTTGGAGCAGGGAAACATCGACATCAACAACTTGGACCCGGTGAGTTCTCCCCACGCGAGTTTCGCGGCTCGGCATAGGATCCCATCCCCACATTGCATTTCTCGAAGGCTTCAACCTCCAATTACATTCAAACCTTTCGAGGTGCATCGATCCGAAACGCTTTCCTCGCCAAAAGTTTTCTTCGGCTTGCTGCGGTCATCTTGAGAATGGAATCGCATGAGCGGTCGAATCGGGTGTCCAACGATTGTTTTGGCTTCAATCCACAGGAAGCTGTAGATCACTTACCGTACCTCAGCTGCTATGGTGCTTGATAGGAGACTTGGAGTGTCAGCTAGAGGACGCACGGATGGCACTTTGAGCGGAAACGGTATCTGCATGACTTTCGGATGCCGAGTTGGCAGCTGAAGACCGTCAAGAGTTCGATAACTGATACCTTTCTGCTACGTGCTTCTTGGTGGTCGTTGCGCGGACCTGTCAGCATCGCCCAAGGCAGCGACCTTGACCCTTACGCCAAGCTCCCACCTTTCCTCCGCAAGGAAAAACTCAGCTCAGACAGACCTCGTCGGTATTTCCGTACATCCAAATGTCAGCGCGATTGCTGATACAAAAAAAGCGCATCTTCGAGTTTTCGCGCGCGAAGTTCGCGACTGCCATTCCTTCGCTTGTCCCACTTCCCGAGATCCTAGAATATCTTCAGCTTACGCGCTTTGTTATTTTTGACTTCTGCATCGTGTCGTCGATCTTAGTCGGGGATTCCTCGGGGAGTGCTTGGCTCATCGCGCGGATAAGATGGCTTTGTATTATACTCCTGACCACTACCATTGAGAGCATCCACGTCGTCCGCGATTCTCCTTTGACGGAGTGCTTGGCTTCCGTGATGAGTATTGGATTCATGCGTCGTCCAGCTTCGGGCTCCACGAGAATACTTTCGTGGAAAATTCGGCGCGGGGGGGGGGGAATCCGTGCGATCGCGATTTCCATCTATTGATCCGAACAAAGGAGTCGGAAGATTTCCGTTGCACAATGAACGGATTAGCGTCGGCAGACATGTCCTTTGTACTCCTTCATACCTCAGATTTGAGGGCGGCGTCTTATCGAGCAGTATCACAAACGTTTCTTGTTCCGTTTCGATGTCCTTATTCGATTCCCTCTTCACCTCCAGCATGTTGGAAAAAGTGGGAAGACGATTCGCGAAGTGGGGCGTATGACCCACCAGTAGGACATAGTGGAAATCTGGTGGGTCATGGACACAGTCCGAACTACCGAATTCGCTCTGTGTGATGTTTCGCCTCTGCTATCAGATGTTGATTGAAACAGTGTAATTTGTTTCACAACGCACAAAAACATTCGAATTGCCCGCCACGGAGTTTCTTCCGTCTTTGCAATCGCGGGAAAGAATGATTCGGCTACACTGACGCACAGCTGCAACTTGCAAGTGAGTTCTTCTTCGATTCGAGGGTCTAGTCGTGTGGTATGTAGACCGCGGCGACGAAACCCCAGTGACGCTGAATATACTCGAGCTGATATACATGGATAACATTTTTACGTCCAAGCTTCAAGGGAAAGAGGGACTTCTACGGTTCCAATTTCGTAACGAGCACTTTGACTCAATCCATGGACGATTTCTTAACGAATTCGTTGTTTTTATGGTGCACTGGACGCTTAGCGATAACCGGGAGTTTAATTCGCCCAGCTCTGTATGCGTTTCCTTCGCATGGAAGTAACAAGAAACCACTGTTACTTCAAATACGAGCTGCGGCCAGAGAGTCTTCTCTCTTGAAGCTCCAAGATCATCCTGTTCCCCAGTGTAAAGATGACATTTTCTTATTTTCATCGATTTGGGAACAAGGACGGGTTCGGCTGCGGAGGATTCGAAATACTCCTCGATCATTCAGGAGCGATTAAGTGCTATCGATTGTCGAGCAAATCTCCATCGATCAATCTGTGAAGTTTTATATCCAGGGTCGCAACAAATCATCCTAATTTTAGTGCGGTCTTCATACTTCGAACGAATCCGTTACTTCCTATATGGGATCCTTGAACTCAACGACATACGACGAGTTCTCTGTTTGAAACTCTGTGAATTTCGCAACAATTGGACGGAAAGAAATTTTTCACCGCAGACCTTTCGAAGTTCCGGTGGATTTTTGACAGTCGGAGCTTGTGTGGCTTGAATGATGAATGAACAAATTGTTTCCACTCCTCCATATATTTCCAGGGGCTTGATGTTCGAAACCATTCTGACGGGATTCATTAGGGATCCAAAACTCAGCGAGATTTAACCTTGATTTCATGGTCGACAGATGTTGATTATACCTGAAGATATTTGCAGATGATCATTGAGACGTTCAAGCGTATAGATACAAACAACAGTGGCCGACTGAGCCGGAGTGAGATGTTTGAAGCGTTTTGCAATCCTGACGGCAGCGATTTCACGAAAGAAACAATCGTCCTCCTCTGCGGAATGTTTGATTCAGACGAAAGCGGCGGCTTGGATCTCAAGGACTTCGCTCATCTATTCTACTTCATGGAACAATGGCAAACTCTGTACAATAGATACGATGTATCTAAACGCGGAGCGCTGGACGTCGACGACATGATCCGAGCGCTCAACGACCTGGGATACACTGACATCAATCACGGCATTGTTAACAACGTCGTTCGAAGGCTTGGGACTCAGACGACGATTCATATGGACGCTTTCATTCGAGTGTGCTCAGTCTGTAAACGGGTAACTGACAATTTTCGTCAGCGAGACAAACACGGAACCGGGAAAATCAATTTCAACTGCAACGAATTCTTGAAACTCGCTCTGAAATCTTGTTTCTGAAAAGTTTGCGATGGAGATGTTTTCTTCCTTCCGATGGATTCATTAAATGAAGTTAGTGTGCGATATTCGACGAAGACTGATTTTTCGATTTCCGAGTTCATTTCTCACGGGTAACGACAAAATCTTGATCGAGAGCTTCCCGAGAGAAGTTTCATTTGTGAAATTTATATCTTTAAGTCTAGCTCGAACCAATGGAAACGTATTCTCCATTCCAAGAAGATTCAACGTTCGCGACTGCGTAGTCTTGAAATCCGTCAACCGAGATTTAAGAAACTCGAATGCAAGTCAAATCATTTCGTATTTCCTGTCATGTGACGATTGGGCTAACTGTTCACTGGATCGGTGAAGCAGTTTCAGATTCTCAGTAGGCTGACCGAAGCTTCCGTGTTTCCGGCCGCCGCCAGGGTGTTCGAATCAACTCGATTCTAACTAGACATCCGAATCTTACTGAAGGTACTAAGGTACCTCAGTTACCTTAGTCAAACCTTGATAAATCACAAAGGTCCTAAGGACTTTGGTAACTAATGTACCTTAGTACCTTCAGTAAGGTTCGGATGTCTAATTCCAACGCGTGGAGTGAACGATTCACAATCGCTCACGTGCGACTTGTTGACGAGAGCAAAATAGAACGAGCCGTCTCATGGAAGCAATGAATATATCCAGCACTCCCCGTCCTCGCGCGGCCCCCCATTTGGGCCCCAGGGTCGGTTGGGCTCCGGCGAAGCCGACGTGGACATACAACAATGACCATTTCCCGAGAGTCACGAAAACCCTTGTCAGACCACTTAGAATTCCGTCTACCTGTTGGCCGCGGTTGCCCTATGCCGTTCTTTCACCTAAACGACCAAATAACCCTGATTGGCAGATTAGGCGAAGAATGTAAGGCTTTCAGTTCGTATTGTTCGTTGGAGCAGCCTGTCTCGAGCATCTCCATTGTTGAAAGTTCGGAAACGGAAACTCAGATGCCGGGAAGCATCTGGTGCATTGTTTCTCAATCCTTTCATTTTTACGCCTTACTTGAGCTGCCCCGAAGACGGCGAGAAATTGTCTCATCCCCGATCATTCTAGAAACACCATGAGTACCCTTCCAGTGACTAATTGAGACCTTCCCGATACGAAGCTCGAATTTCATCACAATCGATTCCTCGCTATTGCAGCAGGGTACTTTCCTGTTCTGAGTTTCTCCCCAAATTCGTTCTAGAAAAGGTGAAGCTCCTGCGGGACCTGAGCAGCTTAATTTGAGTGATAACATGTCGTGAGATGAGCTCGAGAGCAACGATCTCGACGACGAAAAGACATCTTCGCTCCCACAGCAGGGTTTCGAACAGGACCGAGAGTTGAATGCAGTCGTCAGAATCCTAAGATAGGAGATAGATAGTGTCCTGCACCGCCCAACCGTAAGCGCACCGTCTTCGAGGAATCTCTCGAGATACGCAGCTCTCGGAAGTTGTTCCTCTCCTGTTCTTACAGCACGAGACTTGAAAACAAGAACTCTCATCTCGAGGACAGAGTCGGAAGCGCTGCTCGACCCTGACTGCACAAAGCTCTATTTTGGGTGGTCTTCCGCTAGTTTACGATCTGATAACGAGCTAAAAGCTTTTGAATTCTCTTAAACTGACACACCTCTTAAGGAAGAAAGATGATATTCATTCAATAACGCTTTTCAATGAGGCAGCTTGGGTCGTTTCCATCTTTCCTCATGCTCTAATTTTCCTTCCGAGAAAGTGCTCGTGTCCGTGCAAGAATTCCCGTCCGGAATATCTAAACTTCGAAGGATGATCGTCGACGTGCTTGGACGGTTTTCGGAAACGATGCTCAAATACTTTTTTCTCGACATATTCCGCGTTGAAAGTCTCAAAGTCCTGATCCACACGGCCGAAGAAAACCGCTTGTAGTACGCCTGCTGATCCACTCGCCGTCGAAGGTTAAAAATAAACTGCAAACGTGTGCTATCACTCAAGTGACGGACCAGCCGTTAGACTGGCTTTTGCCGAACTTTCATCGTGTATTCATCCGGCCTGAAAAATGACCCGACCAAGCGGAACGTCTCTAGATTCCCCGCTCTATTTGGAAAGCCGGAACATCACGTCGTTAAACCCCAAGAGCTTCTCTGCAAATCATCCTCTGATCGAGAAGTTGAGGAATGATCTTTTTCCACTTTCTAGCATAAATCCACCGCGATCGACACTTAACAAATTTCTCGAAGAAAACTCGGTGCAGAACCGAGAAACGCGGTCTCCGGGATCTACTTCTCACTCTGGTGCACATGGTCATCTGAAGGTGGAATCTTGACAGGACGCTGTCAGACCATGACAAAGTGCCACAGAACAAGTTCTTTCATGACAGAACATGGCTTATCGGAATGAGAGTGGGCTTGTCGGTGATCCGTCAGGTCAAAAGGCCGTGAAGGAAAGAACCACCCCCTATGACCTCAAAGTATCGCATACACCTGCTGCGTTTAGTACCGTGACAAAGATCATCAGAAAGTGATTTCCCGCGATTCTTCACGATACCAAGATCATCGGCATTCACATCGAACTCCGAAAACTCATTGTAGAGTTTACATCAGTGGTTCCTTCAGTTATCGAGGTTCCGTAGATTTCTCTCTATCGATCATGACATGTTGCGGACTTCCGGAATCTTCCATCTCGATGGTTCGATGATGCCAAAATATTGCGGACAGATTTGGATCTATGTTGATTCGGTTCCGCTACAAGAAACGGCGGATAACTCTTGCAGCCCCTGATACAATCCATGTCGGATGTTCAGTCGGATACAGGAAGTGCCGCGGTCCCGTCTGTTCCGCTATCCCCACCGATCTTGGAGACTACATCATTCGATTTCTTCTCATTTTCTCATAAAAGACTCAGACTTTGCCACATTTCAGACGTTTGTTTGAAATGCTAGATCGAACCAGACAAGGAAGGGTTCCGGCATCCAATTTCCCCGATATTCCGACATCGAATTTTTAGATTGATATGTTTATAGATTCCATGAATACCGCAGATGTCAAATCTTCTTTTCCGAAAATTTCAGCGACCAAATCAGACAGCAAGCTTTTCAAGTAGTGGACCTATCAGATAACGAACTGCGCGGAGAACCAACCTTTCAGATAACAAACTTGGCGGATGAAGAACTTGAGGTCTTTTCGAGGGAATCAGAAGAATCCGTTTTCCTTGACGTGACGCATTTTGCGGAAATCGACAATGGTTGGCCTATGCTGCTTCTAGGACCGCAAGTGGTCTGTGGTGACATGTCTGCGGTTCGGTGAGGCCACATCGGTGAAGGGGAATTCAGTCAGGTGGTTCAAAGAAGGAAACCGCTGCAGTGTAACTGTCAAGGTTACTTTGGCTTTTAGATGACGCCACGTGTGCTCGGAGCCCGAATAAGGGAATCTTCAGACCGGGATCCTTCGGCGCAAGAAATCCGCTGGAGGGAACAACCAGTACCGGATTCTTATTCTCCGAAAGATTATCTCGGAAGCCTGACCCAGAATCAAACTGAAAACACCACTGATTCTTTAGTTTCAAGAAATTCCGCGTTATTCGAAATGAAGGAGGTCAAAACCTTTCCACCAAAGTTGGCGGGTCAATTTGATCTTCGAAGTTCAGGGCGTCTGAAATTTCCTAAAAACCTCCGGATATTTTCGATCCCCAATGCCCCTCGCCCGCAACTCCATCTTCGAGTTTGAGATGGTTTTCCAGAATGTCGTACAGCCCAATTAGCGAACGAACAAGTTTCGACTTCGAAAGGAGACAACAAAACTTTTGCCAAGGAGCTGGAAAGGCCTACATCGCCTTCTCCTGAACGCGTTGCCGTCGAGAGCACTGGGAGAACGCCGACGGTAGCCAACTGTAAACGACCTTTTGGCGTCTCGCGAACACTATGATCAAAAGCTCGATTCTTCATGGCCACCTTTATATATATTTTTTTTCTTCCTCTTCTCAGACTTCGCCTTTTGAAATGATGTCGATAAGGCATTCGGAGGAGCCGAAAATTTCTTTTCATGCTCCGCTAACGGGAGCAACAAATTGTCCAGGACGGCTTATCTGCAGCTTCATAAAAAAGTTGCACAAAGATGCCTCGCAGCAACCTGTATTCAAAGCGCTTCGTAGGCGTAGGGGAAAAGGATAGTTGCACTTTTTAGGAGATTTTCATAAAAACAGACCATCGCTTAGCTCTTAAGGACAGCAACGTACACCGGGTTTCCGCGCTCGACCAAACTTCTCGATTCCGCTCTACGCGATAATGAAAACAGCGAGCGAGAGTTTCCAACGATGACGACGACTGAATTCCTTAACGGCGCGGCGGCGGAAAATCACTTCTCAGATGACGTCACAGCATGATTCCGCCTGACTGTTTTCAATTGAATCCATCGGCGGAACCTTAAAGAACTCATCGCGCGATTATTCTCGAGCAGCTCTTGGTTTTTTGCAATGGAATTCGAAGGATCACAGCTCATATTTTCCCACCGATTGCTTTCTTGTCCTGACAAGAAGAGCGAACAAAGCCGAGTGGGAGGAAATCTGCTCCGAACGCGTTTGCGTAATAGCGCCAGGAATACGTTCCGGATGGTCCGGGAGCGATAGATACGAGATGGCCGTCCTATTGTGGTACATTTATAGCACTACGCTGCGATAAAAAAAAACTTCGGAAGAGCTCTGAATAGGGAGTGACTCCCAATATTCGGCTCTAAGTGCTCATTCCACGCACCATTAAAGGTACGTGAGAATCCATTCAGGCCCTCGGAAGAAATTGTACAGTATATGTAGAGACGCGTTATGACCGCGAGAAGGAAAAAAAATCAAAATCCTGTAGTGCTCATGATCCGCATCTGTTTTCTGCTCGACCCAAAGCGAACCTCGAGAGTTCTCCAAAACCCTGAGTCGAGCCGACAGCTTTAAAGATTCGGAAGATACGACGAGTGATGGATCGGATTGAGTGGAACTGGGTTGTCGGTCAACCTTCATTGCTTATCTTCTTGGTTGTCTGCCATTCCGAAATGAGCTTGTCCTGCTGTGCGAAAGCGAGGGAACGACGGCAGTTGCGGGTTCTCTCGATTGAAGGCGGTGACACTTTCATGGAGAATGATTGGGCCATGAGAGTTTCGTCAATGCTCCTCAGTTTGATCACTTCGATTGTCTCCGAATGGGTGTCCGTGGGTTCCAGAGTGAGTGCACGTGATTCTCTCTGCGTTCCTGAACAGCAAGCCGAAAGAGT
The DNA here is from genome assembly GCA_021527715.1 of Neoseiulus cucumeris. Lineage (NCBI taxonomy): Eukaryota > Metazoa > Arthropoda > Arachnida > Mesostigmata > Phytoseiidae > Neoseiulus > Neoseiulus cucumeris. The sequence continues at coordinate 150,592 of JAJSRV010000036.1, read as the reverse complement.
TTGAATTTCACCTTCAGTCCGAGGAGAAGGCATTTGTTTTCTCGATCGAGTCACTCAGGGAAATCGTTTTACAGTAAAACCTCGATTATTTAAACCATTTGAATTTCAACCTCGATTATTTCAACTCTGCGGGAAAGCCCGAAGCGAATTGCCCGGCAGCTTCTTTTTTGCAAAAATTCCGTCTGATTTTGAGTGGGCGCTCATTTGGAGAGATATGTACATAAGAGGAAGATAGACAAGACACATTGCCTGACCAGAGTTCCTCAATTCTACGTTTCGAAAACACCAACATATAAATATAGAGACTCATTCAAAAACCACGATAATTCATCTACGCTCGGACAAGCAAGGTGTTCTCCAAAATAATAGCTGAGACTTCTCGTAGCCTGATTGTGGCATAATTGTGAGATACATTCATCTGGCTACACGATGACAACAGAATCAGCGTCCAAATAGCCTTTGTTGGAGGGTTCGGCTCACCATCAATGATGTGATCTCTTTCGCAATTGAAATATGAATCTATCGTTTGAAAAGTTTTTTCTCCCCGAGTGAAGTCCTGCATTGGCCCATTATCAACATATTCCGAATCATTCTGCCTCAGTTAGCGCGCATACTCAAATCTCAATTCAAAACTCGATTTCTGGGTCCAGGAACGAGGTTATTCTCTCGATTATTTCAACTTTCGATTATTTCAACCTTTTTACGCATCAATTACTTGGATTAATTGAGGTTGTACTGTACATCCCTAGTCGCAAACCGGAACGGCACCCAAGAATTCAATGTTTTGTGTCTCACAGACTTCTCTTTCGCGTCGCTCAACGAAACGAACGGTGTTTGAGAATGGCTGATTTCAGCGTTAGAAGTACCGATACCTGCCGCGAGGATTTCGAGTTCCTAACAACGTTGAGCCCAAAGCATTCCTTAAACAAAATTCCAGCAAAAGTCGGAATTGAGAATCAATATGGAAGAATCGAAGGGACCAAGAGTGTTTCTCGTCCGGAGGCGATGCGCTCGCGGTCAGATTTGGAATATCCGCTACGTCCAAGTTCCCTCTGAATCAGCAATGTGGACAATGATCAGGATAGGAGCTACTATGCTATACACAGGTTGTCGCTATTGACTCATTATTCGTTTCTCGAATAACGTAGGTTATACTCAAATAATTTTCAAAAGCAAGGAGCCTTTGCACTATAGGTCAGGATGAGGCTTGATTCGACCCACATTCCCTTCCGACAACCTAATGTAAGAACCTCAGAATCAGAGAAGATTGGATCGAGCAGATTGAAATAGTCGGGGCGAACTCGCTCGCTTAGGTTCTCCTCGACATTCACCAGTGCTTACGGTCCGAACCCGTCCTACTCGAGGGCTGTTGTCAACGAGGAAGATCGTCACGGACGCCGGAGAGATCAGATGGATTTATATCTGCCCGCAGATTATCGATTCCGAGAAGTTCTCGCCGCCAAAAGCTCATGGCAATCGGAACTGCTCAGTTCGCCTCGCAGCGCGAGAAATCGCGGGCCTGTCATCGGCGGTCCCGTATTCTCCAACCCCTGGGTTGTCTTCTACCCCGAAACCGACTCATTGGAAGTCGAACAGCTGAATTTGAATCACTCCCCTCGTAAATGCAGAGCAGTCGGTGTGATTCACGCAAGGAGTTTGAACCAGAGTGAGAATAACTTGCAACCAAATCCAGTGAGCGAGAAGAGGCCTCAGTGACGGGGTGACAGTTCTTCAGATTGACGGAAACAGACTTTCCGAGTGAGTGCGAACCATGGAGCCGCTCCGATACGTCCCGTTCTCATCACAGATCGATTTACACTTCTGGCACAAACTCAGTGATAAGAAACTTCACGAACTCAAGCTCAGTGAAGAAGCGGTCGATTTTCGCGCCGAGTACGAAATCAACCTCAACATTAAACAGGCCGTTGCGTGCGTAAGTTACGACTCGTTCGATGTCTCGTCTGGAAACTCTCGTGGATACCGGATATCGGGGAAACTCCTCAATAAAAACAGCATTGATTCGTTCAAGAGTTGTGACAAGAAACAGCTTTTAGAAGCTTCCATGAAAGAAATCATAGCCGACGTGAAATCCGGCGCCGCGCTCGAAGACCCCACTCTGCTCAATAGGATGTTTCTGTTGTCTTTTGCCGATATGAAAAAGTATTTCTTCTACTACTGGTGTGCGTTTCCATCGGCCTTGATCGCTGAAACTCAGTACCGAGTGGGGTCGGTGAAACCTGTCACCGAAAGTATTTCTTCGGAAAACCGTGGGAAGATGGCGAGGAGCTGTGAAAACCAAGCTTTTGCTCTGATCAACAAATCCACCTTCGAACGGACGCCTTTCTCAGACATTAGGAACGACATAAGTGGAACTCATTACATACTCTTCGCGGACCCATCGTCGTCTGAAACCAACGTCGGTTGGACATTGAGAAACTTCCTGCTCATGGTTGCGTATCACATGCCGAAGGAAACCTCAGAGTTCGAGGTGATAGCTGTAAGAGGATCGCCGAGATCGTTCTTTGAGAAATCGAAAGTTTTCACCGTGAAACTGCACAAGATATCATTCGACGAACCGGGATTGACTTACGTAGGCTACGAGAAAAACGAAAAAGATCAATACGGTCCTAGACTAGCGAATCTATCGCACTGTTTCGACCCCTTGGTTCTGGCGCAGAATGCCGTGGATCTCAATCTCAAACTGATGAAGTGGCGTCTCGCTCCTGACCTCAAACTCAAGCAAATCTCGGACATGAAGTGTCTTTTGCTCGGCGCTGGAACCCTCGGCTGCAACGTGGCTCGATGCCTATTAGGCTGGGGAGTTAAACAGATAACCTTCTTGGACAACGGAAAAGTATCGTTGTCTAATCCGGCGCGTCAATCCCTGTTCACCTTCGCCGACACTCACAACGGTGGTCGACCCAAGGCGCAGGCGGCCGCCGAGGCGCTCAAGGCCATCCATCCAGGATTGAATGTCCAATTTTCAGATCTGAAAATCCCGATGCCGGGTCATTCGGTGGTATTGTCCGAGGTTGAATCCGTTCGCGAAGCTGTGGGAAAACTCGAGAAACTGATCGAAGAACACGACGCCATTTTTCTTCTTCTCGACACTCGGGAAGCTCGTTGGCTTCCGACGCTTTTGGGAGCGAGGCATAACAAGATGGTCCTCAACGCCGCTCTGGGTTTCGATTCTTTTCTCGTAATGCGACATGGGACGCCTGTCAACAAACTCGGATGCTACTTCTGCAACGACATCGTCGGTCCGATGAATTCCACAAAAGATCGGACGTTGGATCAACAGTGCACCGTAACCCGGCCCGGGGTCAGCCTCATGGCGGCGTCGTTCTTGACAGAACTCTTCGCTACTCTCGTGCAGCACGAGCACGGGAACGACGCGCTTCCAGACAATGCATTCGACGACGGGGAAAACGGAGCACAGGACGAAGCCTCCGTGCAGAATGTTTTGGGTCTTGCACCGCATCAGCTCAGGCTATTTCTCAGCAGACTGCATTTCATGACGCCCAGCGCACACGCATTTCCGATGTGTACAGCCTGCTCGCCCGTAGTCCTCTCAAGATATGATTGTGCCGGATTCGAATTCCTCTTCAAAGCTTTCAACGAGCCTGATTATCTCGAGGAATTCACTGGTCTTAGAGAAATGCAGAGATTGGCTGACGACGTGGATATATTGGCGTTGGAAGATAGCGATAACGAGCCTTCACAGTAGACCTGTGCTGAGCTTTTCGGAAATTTCGACTTAAGAACATAGGCCCAAGTTTTTCAGAGAAATCTTCGAAATCTTGTGAATGAGAGTGATAATAAATATTTATTCTTTCAACTGCTGAATCTTCACCCGCACAGTGCTTCTAAGAGTTCTTGACTCTCTTGAAATTCGATGCCGACGTGGTTTCTCTGTTATCGTCAGAAAGCTGACCGATTGTGATCCAATCAAACAACCACCGAAACCCTTTCAGGAATCCACTGATTTCAAATGCTCGAATGCACAGAAACGTACTCTCGGATTCCACCAGCAGACATCGAGACCCCTAGGATTCCATTCACTTTGAAGACGCGTACTGAGGTTACGAAATTTGTGAGGAAGAGATCTGAAAGACCTCTTTTCCTCTCGGAGTTGACATCCTCTCGAAGTTCATGCCGCTTTTCCAATCGAAAACGAAGCCCCCGTGAATTGAGCTTGCGCTGGATCATAGGACAGCCGGATGGTGCCTCGACCTTCCGAAGCTTTACATTTGTCCTGAGAAGCGTCACAATCCGTGCTCCGGGACTGGTTGGCCTGAATTATCCTCAAATGAGTTAATGAGATGTCTCCTGCACTTGTGCACGTGGAGCCTCTCGTGATACTCCGCTCAAACCAGAGTTGTCAGATACATGAGCTGGCGTATACAGACTGATAGGGGGACCTTTTAGTGTAACGGCGAGCCTCGGGAAAACACCAACCATTGCCCTCGTTCACTCGACAAGAACTCTCGCCGTTGAACAAGTAGCTGATCAGAGACCCGCGCTTCTGCTTCCTTTCGAAATTTCTGCCGCCTCGATTTCGTTCACCTGATCCTGGAATCTGATTCCTTGCGCCGGGAAAGCGAGGCGAAAAATATCTCTTCGAGGTCATGTCATGCACGAAGAGCCAAGAAATGCGACGCCTTGAGTATTTCTAGCTCCTTGATTCCGAATTTTCCAAAAAACTCGGAAAGCTTGAAGAAACCACGTTTGTTTTCACGGAGAAGTCTGGCCCAGAACCATGAATGCGGAGCAAACTGAACTTTTTCGCAAATTCAATTCATTCGTAAACCCACCCACTAAGGCTCGATCGACCGTTTGCGAAGCTTTCGACCAAACGGCAAAGATCCTCTTCTAATTTCAAATTGAATTTTCCTGGCTCTAGCACCCCACAAGACCAACCCGGGTCACCACATTCAGGTTCCCGAATCTGACAGAATTCAGGCTTTTGACGGAAAAGTTTGTCGTCGTCCAGGTTTTGTTAACGCAGCATGGCGGCACCTCGGTATTCCTCAACAGTCAGAAGGAATGGATTTCTGGTGATATCAGATTAATTCAAATTCTACTCTTCTTCGAATTCGGGACCATCCTGAAGCTGATGAATGAATAAGATGAAGACTCGATCGAAATGTTCAGTTTAATTTAGGTTTATTTGAGACGGGGCTGCCATCACAAAGGGCCGTATTATTTGAGAATTATTTACAAAGCACACAATACGTACAGCTCTCCGGAATAACGCGAGAAGTTGGCTGGATGAGAGATCCTCTAATTATCGAAGCTCTTGCTCAGCGATTTGAGTCCGTCCGATGGCATTCAAGCACCGGGAACATGGATCTCATTCGAGAAACTGAATTTGTGAATGAAATTCAGGGAAATAGTTTTTGGCGCCAAATTTGAAACGCTTCGCCTTTGATTGGCTCCGCCCCCAGGGCATCACTGGAACGCGCAGGCGCGCGCGAATAACACAACAACATCATAGGCCCTCATACAGACGACAGACGTACAGCTCACAACACCATAACAAAAGCATCTCTCTCGACAACTACGCAGAAGATACTCTGAATTGAAGCTGAAGTTTTACGCAGCGCGGCAAAAATCGTTCCCGAAATCTTTTCACTCGGTTGTCAACGATGGAATACTCGAAAGACGACCTCTACATCACGCTGGACGACTACGCGATGCAGGTTCGTGCGAAACCGTCCAGCTTCCATGAGTTTCGATGTGAAAACAGCTGATTCTCCGTCGTAACCAAGCTAATCAGGGATTCTGGATAGTGACGTGCGATCACCTCGAACATTGAAGAGTTCGCGTTGAAGCTCTGTTTCCGCGAAACTTCCTGAGTGAACTAGGAATTCCACTTGACTATAGTTCGTTTTGGCCATCGCCTCTTGAATTGAAAAAAAAAAGTCGAGGATTCTCGGAGAATGGGCTGATTCCCTATTGCGTGTTTTCTTTCCAATCATGTCCAACACTTCTATGGAATCGCTGCAGAATCGAGACAAGTATCATGATTCCAAGAGCGTCCGAGCTCATTATCCAGTGAAGGAGTTTTGGAGATCGTTCGACTCATTTCCTCAGTGTTCATCGCAGACAATATTCGAATTCGTGAAACTGCTCTTCAAAACGAGTCAAACGTTCGAAAGTAAACTCTTCAAATTCCGACGTTTTCCAGGACGACGAACGCGACCTAGATTTCAGCCCTGGACAGAAACGATCTCGTCGAGGGGTTCGCAAGAGCAGCAGTGGATCAACGATGCCTCTCTCGACTTCGCTTCCGTCTACGTCTGGAATTCACATGCCGAAAGGATCTGAGATGAAGGTACGCGATTACCATCATGCTGGTGCCATGTCCTCAGCACAATCATCTGCCGGCACTCCAGCTCCCTATGTAAGTTTAGTCCGAGCTGTTCACTAACAAGACATGCAATTCGCAAAATGGTTCCGATGATGCTGCTCACCTATCGACGTCATTCGTTGATTGTCGGTCACAGCGCAGTTTTCTGACTGTTTTCCCGACCGGTGGAGCTAGACGTGAGGTGGTTTCGAGGAATACATTGCCAATCCGGCACCAGATTCGTTCGCAAGGGGTCTCGCCAAGAGTTTTCTACGTTGCTTAGAGTCGCGATAGACGAAGGAGACTCTCTCGGAATTCCTCTCAGTTCACTTGAGACATATTTTAAACGCGCATCGAATACTTCATTCGACATTCACGAATTGAGGAATGGACGGTGGTGGATATGATTCGAGGGCCTGGAAACTGAACTCAATTTCCTGAGTAGAATTTCAAGAGCTGGACTTCCACTATAGATCACATCTTTTGGTTTCCGAATCGCTTCATCTAGTTCGCTTTCGCCATGGCTTCGATCGGAAAAAGTAGTTCCGTTTCTGTGCGAATGATTTGAACCTTCATTCGAATCGACGCACATGCGCTCAAGGTCAAGCGCAATACTGCTAAAAGTACATAGAAGTTGGAACTTGTTTGAAGGTGAATGCAAACACGAAACTTTCCCTCGCCAGGTCCGTCTTGAAAGAAGCCGTCAAAGCGCACGGGAGTGCCGTGCTCGTAAAAAGCTTCGGTATCAATATCTCGAAGAGCTCGTCAAGCAACGAGAGAAAGCTGTAATGACTCTCAGAGAGGAATTTTCGAAGGTTAGTTCGGTTTTCTTTCGGAAAATAAGTTTTTCAATGCTTGTGAAATGTAGCAATACCAAGAAAGTTTTCTCTTAATCTGCCATTGGAATGATTTCATGGATTTCTGGTGGAACTCGTTCTCTGTTGTTGGATTGATCTGTTGTGACATCCTTTAATGGCGGTCGTTTCTCTGTTTCAGCAGTACATGGAGATGTATCGTTTGCTCGAAAAAGGAATTTACACTCCCGAAATCGACATGCTCCTCAACGAGCAAACCGAAATGACTAAATCCTAATTGTATGGTATTTTTACGAACGAACCTTTTGGCTTACTTTTGCCGATTTCATCGCCGAATGCTCTTCCATGCTCTCCCGACGAGCGAAGTCTTCGTGTCCAATACTCCAAATCGTGGGAAAGATTAACGACACTCGCGAATCGGACGAGGGCCCGGCATTCGGCATGAAATCGTTGTACATGGATTCTTTGTATAGACGCGCATGTTATTTGTTCTTTGCTCATTCTCGAATAAATTGAATGAGAGTCGACTCGAGGTCGTGGTTGACCTATTGTACGAAAGAGGTTGTCTCTTCTCTTCTCTTCCATCATCTCGCTCTGGATTCATTCATCGAAAAAGAAGCGAAAGTTAATCCAAGGGTCAATCCACCGTTTCGTTTCGCGAAAGTCTACTCGTCCCACTGTTGAAGCCTCTTGATGGCACACGTGAGCAGCACTTAGCTTCTCCATTTTGAGTGTTTCCGAGACCGCTGATCACTTTAAATTCCTTCCCGAACCACTTCGCAAATGGAACTGTCCAGCCGTGATCGTATAGTGGTTAGTACCTTGCGTTGTGGCCGCAATAACCCAGGTTCGAATCCTGGTCACGGCAGGTTTTTTGTCGAATTCCTCGAATTTTTCGAAGAAATCCCCATTGAAAAGCGCCTTAATTCGTGGATTTCAACTGGATATGTACTCGTATCTCAAGTCGTACTGAGGCCTACTTTCATTTCGTGGATAATCTCAATCAAGGAGTAGAAACTTCCCCACTGTCCGATGACTTCCGGTGAAAACTCGACAATTTAAACCTGATTCGATTTGCAACCGTTCCTCGTACCGTTCGGGACTCTCCGGTCTCGACCAACTCAGTTCTCTGACTTTATAGAGGATTCCTGCCACAGTGTTTTATATGAGCGTCGGTGGTTCAGTGGTAGAATACTCGCCTGCCACGCGGGTGGCCCGGGTTCGATTCCCGGCCGACGCATTTTTCGTTTTCCAAGTCAGCGAACTACTCCGAACTTTCCACTGCCAGCACAGCTGCCTCCAGGGAGCATATGCCAAGAAGGAAGCCAATGTGGGTCGGGCGCAAGCGGTGAGCGAACCGCAGCTCCCAGGGAACTGGCAACGAATGGACGAAGCACACACAGTCGTTCGAAAACCATATGGAGCCGCAACCGGACCTTCCATCGAATGCAACTTTCGGAAATCTTTCTTATTGGAACCATCTTGCTCTCGTTTCCGGAGAGAGAATCAATCAATCAAACGTAATAGTGAATGAGTCTATGGGATAAGATTGAAACAAACTCCTAATTTATTACATGATATATATCAGGGATTCGCGTGGTTAGGTTTTCCCATTCATTATTTCTTATTGTACAGCAGTGAGTTTGTCTCCTCGTTACTTATTGATCACAGTTTGTTAAAGGATAGGGATGAATTCCCTCCTGATCCTCTCGCCTTCTCGCCCCAGAAGTGTAAGTCGTTAGTGATTCGCTTTCAGTCATTCTGAGTTCGAAGAGTCCGAGTATTCGAATGTTCTCGAAAAGCCGCCCCATCTCGCTGAACTAGCACGTCTGGAGCGTGCCTTGAGTTTCTCCGAGAAATCGGAACGCGTAGTGTTTTCTAATTCTCGGTCTCTTCACTCTAAGTCGTACAGTCATTCAACTACGAGGCCGATCAACAGAAACTCGAATCGTATTATTCGAGGAGTCGGTGAACTTCGCATCGATCAAAAAACTACAAACTACCTGATCAATCGAAACAATCCATGTGTCAATCAATGTACAGAGATTTGCATCAGATCGAGAAGCTGCGGTTCGGAAGCGAGTTCGGCTTCTCGGAGGTTATCTCGAAGCACAAACGACCTTATTTCAGCACCGGGGGAAATTTATCTGATTCTTGTTGAACGATTCAATATATGCTGTTCTGGTCAGCTTCTAGCGACAGAGGTCTCCAAGAAACACCGTTATTTCATTCGAACCGATTGTATTATACATGACGCCGCCCGCAACAGCGTTCCAAAGTTGATCGGCTCGCTTCGGAAAATGTTGGTTGTTTCTGTTCAAAATCTTCCGTTGATTTGAGTTATTGAATCTTTTTGTCGAATACTCAACACTCTCTTCCCCTGTCAGAACATAGTATACAAACTCTGTCGCGATAAAGCCCAAGAGAGAGATTTTGCATGCCCTCACGTCAACCTGGATGCCTTCTTGAAATACAGCTTCCAGATCCCCACTCGACTCGAAACTATACTTCCACACGCGAACAGAGCGCAAGCACCCAAGCAGACGACAACTGACGTAACGAACACCGAAATAACAATCATTTCCACACCAGAGACCCCGTTCAGAAGTTTCCGGTGTTCGAGAAGAACGGGTACGCTGGATTTCCGAACTGCGACGGCGTTTTCGGTGATGCGCAGGCAAACTGCATCTCTTCGCTATGCAGATGAGTTCGATTGAGAGTAGGTTCTGAAGTTGACCGATGAATCTTCGGCAGCGACCTCTTGAGGGATTCGAGAGAAGCTAAAATCTGCAATGACAAACGCGGTTTCTCATTTAGAAGAATCTCTCTCGGAACCCGAAGTGAGAGAAAAACCGAGCGATCATTCGAAAGAGACGCTCACCTGTCTGAATAGTGGCCGATCCTCTCGTTTGTATTTGATGCAGTCTTCAGTGAGTCGTATCAAAGCTTTCGGGGCGTCTCTTCTCACTTTGCTCATGTCGGGCTTGAGGAAACCCTTTCCGACCATGAACAGGATCTGGTCCTTGTTGTTGACGTTGCTGTACGGCAACGACTGAGTTTCAAGTTCGTAAAGCACGATTCCGAAAGCGTAAACGTCACTCTGATATGAATATGGGTTCGGATCTTTCATGTGAATAACTTCCGGCGCCATCCACAAGATTGAACCCGTCGGCTGCGAGAACGGAGTGGAGCCACTCCATCGAGCTTTCACTGTCGCCAATCCGAAATCACCGATTTTCACTGTCAGATCATCGTGGAGGAAGATATCTGCAAGGAACACCAATGAAATCCACAGAAAGCGCTTCTATCGATTAGGGGAAAAAGAAGATACTCACTGTTACTCTTGAGATCTCGATGGATAATGTTCTTGGCATGAAGGTAGTCCATGCCCTGCGCTGTCTGTCGGGCGATATCGATGATGTGCTGCAGTTCGAATCGAGTTTCGACGATATGTAGATGTTTGTATAACGACGAACCCTCACACCACTGTGTCACAATCGTCAACTGTGGATTAGAGACACAGCCCATGAAGAGGATGATGCACATGTGTCTCGTCTTCCGCAGAACGGACACTTCGTTCTTGAACGCTTGCAGCTGTGCAGGTGTTGGATCGGTGACGTTGAGCTTCTTCAGAGCCACATGGCCGTGCCAGTGACCACGGTATACCGTTCCAAACGATCCCGACCCAATCCTAGGCCCAGTTAGTATTTCTTCCGGTAGGATTTCCCAGTCTTCGTTCGATTCTCGGGCGGCTTTCTGGTTGACGGCTTTTTTCGACGACTCATCGGCCGACCGAGCTCTTGGTCTGGGAATTTTATGCGACGACGTTGGAGAGCCTTGTGCGCTCTGAGTGCGCGTAGGCGATGAAGAAACCTGGCTGGACCTCGGAGGGGCTAGGCCCGACGCTGTAAACGAGAGAGGAACTCATGAGTTCTCTCTTTTCTCCACCTTTGGAAGGTTTTTCTCGATGACGTTCCGATGGGAATGGAGGTCAGAGCCGTGGTTACAACTGTCGCAGCATCTGCTTCGTGATTTACGATCAGATCGGTGACGGAAAAAATGAACGCAGAGGAAGCGGGAATGAAAAGCGTGCGATCCAGCATTCGCATAATGAACAAAGTAAAATCTAAGGGGACCAAACACAAACCTCGGTTAATAAGTCTGTTATTCACTATGAGTTTCTGGCTGGCGGAGGAGTTGTTTCTTCTCTGCAGCGCTCGTCTGCCAGAGGCTTGCTTTCGGCGATTTCTACGGCCCGTTGTTAAGCTCTGATAACCCGACGTGATGGTGCTGCCGAGACTCGCGGTCAAATCACGCGGCTTTCCATTGAAGAAGAAATCGAATTTCGTTCCGTTGCTCGTCGGCGTTTGACCGTTGCCGTGTTGCGCTCGGCTACTGTGGCTGTGGTGGTGGCTGCCGATGACGTCATGGGCATGGTTGTCTTGGTGGGCTTGATTATTGCTGTCAAAGTTTTGATTACTGTTGTCCGTGTTCAAGCTACCGAGAGTGTTGTCATGGTAGTTGTTGTGGCCGCCACCGGTGTTGTTGTTGTTGTGACTGCCATAATTGCTAAAGCTCATGTTTTTGTTGTTGTTGTTACTGTAGTTGTGTGTGTTGCCACTGCTGCTGCTGGTGTTATTGTTGTTGTTGAAAACGGAAGTTATTGTTCCATTACTGTTCAAATATGTGCTGACTCCACTTTGTTGATGTGTGTTGTCATTGTTGTTTCTGTAGTGGTTGTTGCTGGTGCTGAAATTGTTCCATAGTGCTCCGCCGTTTCGGTTCGAGGACGAAATTGTGTTCTGCCGCCGCGGCATCGACGGCGGTGAACTTTCTGCGGGACGGGGATGAACAAAACGGGTTTTGAGCGGAAATCAAATGAGAATGCTACATTCAGAACATAAAATTACACAAACTAGAGGGGAACGTGCTAGCGGAATTTCCATTCCATGAGTATTCCGATTCTCTCATCGGATTTCATGAAGCGTCCGAGCGTAAGCAAGGCATGAGACAACGCTAGATGGCCAGTTCAGACCACACGGCACTCGCCTGCTTGCGCAATTCAAGCTCGGAGTGATCTCAATCATCACAGAAATGAAAAGTCGATAACATCCCAGAGTTCCGAGGATGAACTCACCTGGAGACGAATACACCTGTTTGAAACGAGGGAAATCGGAGAAATCATGGTTCACTGCGTTGTACGAGACATTTGGTGCTGAGGTGGATCTTTCTCGTTGCCCAGTGAGGTTGCTTCCAGAACTACTTCGATTTGAGTTGCCTGCTCGTTGAAGGTTGCATTCTTCGATGAATGGGATGTAGGTTGGTGCTTGTTCTAAGCCATCTTGTAACGCTAACAAACTGCGGGAGGGACATGACAAATGAAAGAATTTGATAAGATCGTTCGCTGTGAACTCTGAATGAAAAATTTTGTAGAAATTTCAACTCACTGCTTCAAGTACTGTTGTTCTATTCCTAAAGGTTGACATAGAGCGGGGACGGCGTCCGCACATCGCGGATGGAATCGATATCCACAGGTTTGGCATCGAAAGCCGTGGAACAGAAGCTTCCGACAACATTCACAAAACACTAATGAGAAAAACGTTTTCCGGACGTAATTGTGCGAAATCGAAGTGGCGATGGGGTATTTGTCGCGGATCTTGACGCAGATCTCTGTGTCGCCTTCGAGTTCGCCCATGTCCGTGTTCCACTCGATCATCTCGCCGGTGGCCTCTTTGTACACAACGCACATTTCCGGACTGAGTTTTCGGCGCTTCATGGCTTTCGCGAGTGCTTCCATCACGGTCTGGCCAGTTCGCACTTGGATGGTTGTGTGTTGCTCGTTGGGCAACTGTATTCGAACGACACTCCGCATGGGGGAACGAGTCGCATCACCGTTCCTGGATCCCGTCTCATCTGGACTCGTGTTGCCGGTAGGCGAGCCGAGGGCGTCGACGATGTCCGATTCATGCTCTTGGAAATCTTCGATGATCATTGTGAAGTGCTCGTAATCTTCGAGGAACCATTTTGGGAAGTCCCTGTTCTTGTTCACTTGCGTGTACAGACGGTTCAAATCGGAAGTCGCCTCTTGAACAGCTATGTCATGGATTGCCGTGAGCTGAAATGTGAGAAAAATTGGCTCATTAGGAAACAGTTTGTGTAGATCCTCCCTTGATCCGATCATTCTCTAGGTTGTGACAACGGAAGATGATTTCCGAGCATGGAGCGCAAGTTCTTCGAAGCTGGCCTCGATGGATTACAGAGACTTCGGAGACGACTTGAAGATTTCTTCCTTCCTTTCTTCCTCGACAAACCATTTCTGGTTCTTGAGGTCGATGAACATCTCATAACATAAACATCTCAAACGTAAACGATGGGATTTGTGTTCCTCTTCTAGAGAACCTTTCAGTGTGAATCCACGACTTTCGCACGAACGAATGCGATATACTTTGGCATTTCACAGGGACTCATCATGACTCTCGTTGCGAGTTGAGGAATGGAGAGAATTCTGCATGAACGCATCTCGAATGAACAGATCATTCGATGTACTGGACAAACCAATCGCTCAAATGCATAACCGATGGTCAATTTCAATGTTGACACTGGTAGGCTCTGCGTCTCGGCTAACAGATCGATTATCACCGCGCGGTCGATCTCATCAAATGTCGTCGTTCCACAAATGTCTTGCGACCAAACGATCCGATCGGGAACTTCTGGATCTGACCGTGCGGGACCTTCCGAAGCTCTCACAGGTCGGCGCCACGATGGAATACACATGTAGTTCGAAATATCCATGCTTTGAGTAGGGGAACTCCATTCGTCGTTTCAAATCTAATCAAACACCACCAGTCCTTCCAATCGACGATCTCGCATTCTCCATACGCGTGACTTATACACAGAAAGAACGGGCGGTTGTGAATTGATAGACTCGTGATTCTTGCAAGGTCCAGCTGATGCATCAGCTGTCCAGATTGGAGAACGCGAATTCAGCTGCTGGAACGTTGGACTGACACCGCGCGAACTCGAAAGAACAGTCCGCGACAAGATAAGATTCGGCCTGTGAAAACGGCTGGGGAAAGATTCAGAAAACCGTCAAATAGCGAAAGTCGATTCCTTTTCTCCGTCAGATGAAGGCGTTCATCGCTAATGATGGAACCTCCGGAGTGCTGAAGATTCTTCTCTCGTAATCATTAGCGTGTCTTCGGAACTCCATTCTCCGAATCCAACACTTTGACATCAAGCCGTTGACCAATCGAGCAGTAACGCTTCTCAAACAGCCATGTGTCGTCAGACTCGGAACTTTTGTGAAATCGATGACCTCGTCGCGCGAGTCGATTTCAAGAGACGCAACATTCGCTGGTCAAATCCAGGCTGCATGTTGTCATCCCTATTCCATCATCAAACTGCTGGAATAGTGAACGACTGTCAAGTCGATGAGAAATCGTCAGCTAGAAAGTCATTGGTGGTCGATGCCGATGTCCCAACACGGGGAGTTTAGAAGAGAAATTCCGATCCATTCGGAGAAAACACGACTCTTGGAAATCTCAGACAACTCAGAAATCCACGACGGAAGTTGAAATTGATTCCAGCAAGACGACCAACACGATGATCTTGAACTCCACCGTCAACGGCGGAGACTGATCCATCCCAAATATTCCACTTTTTTGTCTGTTCCCCCATCAATGTCGTTCCGATCGTCACGGTTTTGTTATGATGGATGACGTACAAGGAGTCATGTGTTCGATTTCGCGATTTTCATCTCGCAGGACTGGAGCCGTTATTCCGGACGAGGATTTCGAACATTTCCGAACGGTTCCGTAGGCCTCAATGCTCCCCCGTATAGCATGCATTCTTGCAATACCCTCATCCGACGATTTCGCTGCCGCCACTACGAACACCTAGACCACTATGAGCACTATTTGTTCCTAGATTGCTTGCTTGCTTACAGAAATTTCGTCCGGGACCGCGGTGCCGTTCGTAACATAGGCCATGGTGCTTGCTGCGTCGTTTGCACTGTGCACTTAGAATCTAAGGAGGCATCATTATCGAGAGCTCACGCCGACCCCAGCTTTGAGGACGGGTTCATCCACTTAGCAAAGATGTGCAACAGCCGAATCTTCTGCCGTCAGCAGACAAAATCCCTGCTGGGGAGCTTTTTCTCGCTCGATACTTCCCACCACAGGCCCCGCTGCTAGTTCCAGTAGCCGCCCGCCAAAACAACGCCGGACAGAGCATTCTTAGCTTCAGTGGCGCCGACTACAAGTCGGGGCGATCCCATTTCTTGAGTTTAAGGGACCCGAAGTTGACGCTGAGGGCGTCGGAAAAATGTTTTGCCTCTCAGCACGTTTGAAGAGTATCATTTCTAAATGAGTGAGAGGCCATCTCGCGTTGGGTGTTCCGAATCGATCCTTTAAAGTCATGGAATGCCTCGATGGACTCTGAGCGACGCGTTCGAGTCCCATCGCCACCATCCCTCTATCAGTCCATTGGGTTGACAGCGACTGTGGTACGGTGTGGTACGTTTTTGTTTGTTGTTGTGATCGGTGCTGGTGTTCCCTAAGGAGCGCGACCAACGTTGCTTGCGGCCTAGAAGTGCGGGCCGAGCTGAAGTTTTCCTTAGACTTTCGAGAACTTCAAGCTTTCATGTGAGTTCACAGCCTTTGGCAGAAAAGAGAGGGTGCTCAAGAACCCGATTCAAGGAGAAAAACGTCTCTAGAAGTGGTGGCAGGTGGTGTCCGGGTTGGCAGTTGGTCGCATCTCATTTCCTCGACATAAGGTTTCCGTGGTATCATTGAGTTGTCAGTCGGTCTCAGGCATCTTCGGGTTTCTGAGGTTCTGGCTTCGGGGTGAAGTTATTCGAATCAAACTCCGAAACAAATTCAAATCAAGTGTTCACGACGGTGAAAACGATCATCGATGAAAAGTCTTCTTAGATCTTCGACCCACGACAAGAGTTCAGGAAGGAAGGACAGATCTGAAGCTTTCTGGAACATTTCCTTCTCTCGCTGACGATTCACGGACTCGGGATCAGAGTCTTCAGGGATTTGAAATCATCTTTCGATTTCCCTGACACAGCCAAAGATGGATTCGAGAAGTGAGAAATCCGGACATGTGGGAAGTTCCCGTAAATGAATCCGAGACGATCGGGTAACGGACGACTGTCTTGTGAAGGAGACAATCTTTCGGTTTCTTTCCAAGTTATATCACGGTGTTTCAGACCTGACGTGAGAGTTAAAGTCAAGATAAGGCTCTGCCGCTATATTGACGCTATGTTTGAGAGGTCTGAGAAATTCATGAGACACACCTACACCCGAACCGGAGTATGTAGAAGACTGATAGAAGTAATTCTTTTCCAGAATGGCCCCGGCTAATTCTCGAGCCCGCCCAAGCCCGCTGGACGCTTGTGGACCGCTGAAAATCACACCCAAACTCCTGACCAAGCTGAAAGAATCTCTCTCTGACCCTTCGTATAAAGAAATGATAGAATCCACGGCAAACGTCAACACCAGGATAGCAATCGAACGTAAAATTCGTCTACCGTTTCTAGGTGAGTCCAATGTTGCACTGAGGAGTTTTTGATCGTCTCGTTCACACATCCCACATTGCCTGTGCTCTCGATATTTGCCATTTAGACATTTTGTCATGATATGACGCAGCCTCTAATGACATGCCGACAATCGCAGATCAACAGACGAACCTGGCACAAACTCACAGTCACCTCAGTTATTCTCGCATGGAGCGCCTGCCGCCACGCAGGGACGGCCAGCTAGTCTCCTACCCAGCTACGGCGTGGTTCAAGAAGAAGCGACAATACCTCATGAACGACAGGTACGCATCCAATGGTCTGATTTGTCAATCCGTCGATCGAAGTTCCTCAATATTTCACATTCCCTCCCCTCCTCCCCCTCCCCACGTCTCACACTCTTGGTTTATGAGCAAAAGTTAACATGATTGCGCCTGCTCGTCACTTCGATAGACCATTTCGCAGGCTCTCGAAAGCGTTAGCCGCAAAAGAGAAAGGAGAGAACGTTGAAGGTGAAACACCTATCTCATTGGTTGAAAACACTGGTGTTCGAGGGGGCCCGATCCCCGAGGAGGACGAGACGTCGAGGGACGCCGCTCTGAGAAACGACGAGAGCAACCAATCTTGGCTTCGTGAACAAGAATTCATGGAAGAAGGTATTTGACTCGTCAGATTAACAAATCTCACATTCTCCAATCATAGACCAACCAGAAGCTTTGTTCACGAGGATTCTTTTCATGTCCGCAGCGTATCTCATGAACTCGGACGTTTGGGAGGACCCGGAATCGGATTACGATGATGATCGTGACGACAGTTATGGACCTAGGAAGGACCGTCGGAAAGGAAAAACCGCGAAAGCACCGCGAACAACAGGAACGAGGAAAGGAAGGCGGAGTGGACGAGGAGCTGCTGACAAGGACAGAGAGGCGTCGTCGTCAGGTCGTGACGACGATAAGCCATTTGTTTGCGACATATGCGGTGCTCGGTGAGTATCATTGTTGCCGTGTTCGCTCAAAGTTTCTCCAAAGTTGCCGCTTGACCCCGTTCTCATTCGATTTTCGTTCCTGATGCAGATACAAAACCCGCCCGGGCTTATCGTATCACTACACTCACGCGCATGGATCGCGTCAAGATACGCCTTCGCCAGGCGCACGTTCTACGTCACCTGCGCCACAACGGGAAGATTCGCGTCACGGTACTGAAGCCTCGCCCTTAGCAGGGCTGCGGAAGTTCCAAGACAACTTCCTGTCTTTCCTCAAGTCTCCCGCTGACAAAGAAAAGTCGTCTGAGGGAGCGCCCGAAACTTCTGAAGGTCCCTCGGCCGTGGAACGACAACCATTGTATTGCGATTTCTGTCTCGGAACAGAATCTGAGAATAAGAAAACCAAACAACCCGAGGAGATGGTGACTTGTGCCGACTGCGGACGTTCGGGTCATCCGACGTGCCTGCAGTTCACCGACGTAATGACCAGCAATGTGAAGAAATACAGGTACGTCCCGATCCTTGATGAATTGAGTTTGAAAAACCATCATTCAAAACTAACGTCCCGACTCCTCTCCTCAGGTGGCAATGCATAGAGTGCAAAACATGTACTTTATGCGGGACGAGTGAAAACGATGACCAAATGCTCTTCTGCGATGACTGTGACCGCGGATACCACATGTATTGTTTGTCGCCCCCTCTCAAGGAGCCGCCGGAGGGCTCCTGGAGTTGCCACCTCTGTCAGAAGGAGAGCACGGGACAGGCCGTACATACAGCTGCCGCTTCGGTATCGAAATAGAAAAACCGATCGCGACCAGCATTCTACCGACCAGGAGACGGATCCATCGAATCTCTTCCCTGAAACGTCTGCTTCAGGATAGAAGTTTCCTCGAGCGAACATTTGCGGCCTCCCGTGCTCACCTTCTGCCTCATAGTAGATGATTGTGTGAATGTGCGACGAAGATGACCACTGACGGGAAACAATCTCGTCGGGAGTTAGTACGGCCTCGAAAAATGCTGAGATCAGTTGGGTATCCAAATTGTAGTTCCGTGGTATGCGAGACTCGATGGTGTACCAGATACCCCGGAATTACGATTTCAGGAAATGCCCATCACCAGCAATTATTGCGGCTCGAGTAATTTATAGCGATGATGATGATGATCGAGCGGGTGAATCGAAAAATTCCACAATCTGTGTAAATGCACTGAGGCCATCATAGAAATTCTTGTAAATATTTCCAACAAAAGCGACCAATCGAGAGTGGCGATACGCTGGCAGTTTTGTAATCAGTATAAACTCTGATAACCACTGAAGCTTCGTCGCAAAAGCGAACTGTCGTGGAACATACAACGTGATGGAGTGAGTGTAAAAAAACAGGTCCCTTCATTTTCTCAACTCATCATTCAACCGTTAACCAATGTGCGAATTAATGGAATTTGTGATTCGTGGACCCATGTGAATAAATTCGAAATTTCAGAACTTGAACGTCCCGAGAAAACCATACATATGTAGTTCAGCGATTCCGAGTGAAGGATTCTTTCAGGGGAGCCTTCCGCTCGATGAAGGATGAAAATTTTCGGATTTCTCTGACCGATGCTCAATTGAACTTTTGAATTTTCGGCGTCATGCTAGTAGAGTCTCCAGCCGGGGGTTGAGAGACGGCGGTTGCGACCGCCCGGACGACGCAATGAGCCGCTATCAGGGTCGTGCATGATGATGATCTCGATGATGCGGCCGTGTCGGTCAGATGGGTATTTTTCGAGCGGTGGACCACTCCCTACTCATGAGCATGTCTAATGTTGCTGCCGAATTGAAGAATG
The DNA here is from genome assembly GCA_021527715.1 of Neoseiulus cucumeris. Classification (NCBI taxonomy): domain Eukaryota; kingdom Metazoa; phylum Arthropoda; class Arachnida; order Mesostigmata; family Phytoseiidae; genus Neoseiulus; species Neoseiulus cucumeris. The sequence goes on along the minus strand of JAJSRV010000036.1, from coordinate 131,102 downwards.
ATTCGTTCAAAAAGCACGCTCACGCCGCTCGACATTTTGGCGCCTTTTTTTGAATTCGAATGCTCTATGATGCGTTTGGATCTTTGCCCGCGCCCGCCTTGCAGCTGATTGCTATTCCCGGTCAGCCTGAGAAGATATTCGAGTCTCGTTTTGTGTTATTGGTTTGGGGCAATAGGTTAGAAATCAGATTCATGAGACTTTGAACTACGGAAACGACTTCTCGAGGAACTAGCGTCATCGCTGGAGAGCGAACTTGTTGAAAGTCTAGCAAGTGTTATGATCGTTCGTTACGAAACTTGACAAATCAACCTGAGCTGAGTGAAAATATTCACCGAAATGTAAGAAGACTTCTTGTGTGAGAATTGTGACCTGATGCGTGTACTCAAGAGACAACTTCGGCTGAGAAGCTGTTGCCCATTAATTCATCCTCCCTTTGAGTTCACGATGAATACTCAATCGAGAACTTGCTTCCAGGGAACACGTCAACAAACTCCGCGAAATTCAGCCGTCAGAAGACCCACCTATCTACAGAGGTTAGGCTTTTGAAGAATTTAGAGTTGAGCTCCGCTCTTCGACCCTACGGTTCCGACTACTAGTCTCTACTGAGGGGAATTAGAGAAGTGTTGATGCTCTACGAGGAATGGGTTGTTTGCAGAGTGCTTGGAGAAACTGAAAACTTACAAAGACGAGAAGGAGGCGGCGGCGGCCAAAGGGCGCGTGCTTCCAATTTTGAAATCAGTGGACACCTCATGTTTTGAAGCTGTGAGAACTCAAGCTGAGAATATGTAAGCTTTTTCATTCCTTGATTCCAACCCCGACGTCCCAACTTTCATCTCACGAAACTCAATTTGACCTTCGCATGAATCCGCTATCTTTCTCTCTCTCGTAAATGTTCTTGAAGCCGACGAAACCTGTGTGGTCACACAATCCTGAATCTGTCTTTCTTCTCTGACATGTTAAGCGTGGATTATATCATTATCAACTCTCCATCCTTACAGTATGCCGCTCACAGAAGATCACCCTCGGATCAAATTCCATGTGGACGCGACAGAGAATAAATGAAGAAAAATGCCCATCTTTTTCCTTCCGGATTTCGATTGCTGTGACATGTTCAAGCAGAGTCAGAGAATGGGATCTCATTCTATTGGCAGATGAGACACTTCACCTTGCGTTCTGCGGACTAACAATCAATCGGTATCAACTGACTAAGAGCCGATCCCTCGAGTGAATTTCCAGTTATAGACGCTATATTGATAATAAGTGATTCGAGAATTCCTACATGTCGCGTTGTTATCCCTTGATGCCTCATAAGTAAATTCTCGTCCCATTCGATGCCTACATGTGATATTTTCCGGAACACGGAACTATATTTTCGACTCGGAGACGAAAATCGGAGCATTCATCCGCTCGATTAGGCGGATCAGCTAGAACTTCCGAATTTCAGAGAAAAATTTCGAGCTTGGCACGCTATAGTATCAAGAGCAAATATCTGAAGTTGGGCATTTGCGGAGTTCCCAATCTCTAGATTTTGCCGAATCCTCCAGAGCCCAAATCTCCTTCATTTTTTTCTTCAATTTGGATTTTCTCCCGTAGAGTAATGGGGGACACATGCAGAACGGCATATCTCTACATGCCGATACCTGGTTCCCCGTGGATAATTTACTTTGCCCTTTTCTGAAATTGAGAGGTGCATGTTGCATTGATAAGTTCTCTGATATAGGGACCCAGTTTCCTTAACCCCGTTGTTTTTTCGAGAGCGCATTAATGAAGATTCATCAGGTTCCACCGGACATAGTTATCGGTGAGGCTAGCATCGTTACTTTCAGCGAATTTTTGACACCCATCCCCCCAAGAATAAAAGAAACGAGTTTTCGGCAACCAAAATGAACGGGTTAGAATTCCGTTTATTCTCCAATCATCGAGACAAACGCGAACGTTCTTCACGACGTTGCGGGCCGGTCCTACAGCTTACAACTTGAGCTTGGTTCTGCGCCAGTGACGCCTCTTCATGTTGTACCTGGAAGAGGAATCGCAAACAATCAGGGTATTTCTCAGCTTCTTTTGAGGATTAGAAGCGAATACGAGCAAGAATGATACGTTTCGTGTTTATGGTCTCGTGTTGTAGCTGAGATTTCCAAACGAACACGTGGAACACGACAGAATACACTTTCATACATTATCGAATCTGACTTCCCAACATTCTTTCCCATCAAGCAGATTTATAACTTGCGGCGCCGCTTCCGCCAAGACCCGGTCAAACTAGAACTAATATTCCGATGAATGAACTTACCGGATCGTGTTTCCAGTCCTCATGCGGATCCATTGAGGAAGGGGTCTGTTCTGCTTAGCCGCCTTGGCAAGCTTCTGCTTTATTTTGAACGTCTTGTGTGACGCCTGTAATCAATGAAAGATTCAGAGAACAACACTCCAACGCGCAACGATCGCAACGGAAAACCTCATCTACAAGACTCGACACGGGCAGCATTTCCCAGCTATGCGGCTAGTTCATCAGGCAGCCCCTCACAGTTTTCGAGGAATCACACTGAGTTTTGCGATGGGTGCGTATCAATTGGATGCTCAATTCCAAAATTTGGTCTCTGAGACCTAGAATCGTTGCGATCAAGTAGTTTAACTCACCATTTTCCCCCAACAATTCCGATAAGCCTGCACACGAGGCTGTTTGGAACCGAAAAGACAAGTCGTGGTCAAAATGGCGGCCGGCTCAGCAGCCGCCGCGGAGAGAGACTCTGGCGGGAGATTTCAAAACGTGAATCGCTCTGCGGCTGCGCGCGATCCATCAGAACCAGTATCAGACGCACTTGTGGTCTAGGAACGCCTGCTTCTTCCCTAACAAATGTACCTGCTATCTACCAACAGCAACTATCTTCAATCACGCGAATCCGAGCGTTTGCATGCTGCGATGTTCTTTCCCGTCGTGGACCGCAATCGGACTTCCTTATCCCAAGTGGTGTCAATAGTTTTGGCACATTTCTGTTGTCAAATGATGGAGCTCCAGAATGAGAGTGGAATGAACCCGCGAGCCAACAACGATGAGATTCCAGAGTTTCAAAGTCAGCGTTTAGGGAATAGCTTCCGTTTGGAGAAACGCGGTAGGGTGTTCGTGTCTTTTGCCGCGAATGTCTTGCCGCATGTCCATTTCAGCTGTTCTTCAACGATTTTCTGTCTATTTCGGCTTTTCGATCCAATGAACGCCATTCCGGTGAATTCCGGGCTCCTGACAAGAGTCAGTCGGGGCTTGATTCCGTGAGAACATGGTCTAGTAAAAATTTCAGTATGGTAAACTCATTCGAGTTATGGGACAGTGTCAGGCTCAAGACTCAGTTATGGGACAGTGAAGAGTCCCATAACTGGTACTCTTCCCCGAACTTCTTGCTAGGATCACCAGGTACCTTTTCTCGGTTTTAATTCCCAAAAACCATGCCGCAGCAGTGTTCTATACTGAAATCGACTACTTCAAATAAACGAAAGTGAACGACACATTTCATACATGATTTCTGAACATCGAAAATGATAATTTTTTGACTTGGTAGTGCCTCCGGCACGGTAACCCGGCTCGGTTTTGCTGGAGGCATTAAAGGTCTGCGACAAGTCTCTCTTGAGAATGACCGTGGGCCCTTCCGAAGTTCATGGGACCAAGTGAGACTCATGGTCACATTTTATTTCTTATGCATCACGGGCATCTTCCCCTCGTTCTTCGAAGTTGCCGGAAGAACTCTAGTGTACTGCTCTCTTCACTCATCGTTCTCGTATCTCGTGGCGAACCTTAACATTTTTTCTTCGACGTTCTTTCTAAGAATCGTCTGGCTCTGCACCGCACGGAGTGCGATCTCACGAATTTGACTCCGTTATCGAAGTCGAAAAGTGCTCAAGCCACCCCTCGCTTCATGGGTCAGCAAACAACGAAGTTCCTCTGAAGTCTTTCGTGATCCACGACATTTCGGTGATTCGTACNAGCTTCCGTTTGGAGAAACGCGGTAGGGTGTTCGTGTCTTTTGCCGCGAATGTCTTGCCGCATGTCCATTTCAGCTGTTCTTCAACGATTTTCTGTCTATTTCGGCTTTTCGATCCAATGAACGCCATTCCGGTGAATTCCGGGCTCCTGACAAGAGTCAGTCGGGGCTTGATTCCGTGAGAACATGGTCTAGTAAAAATTTCAGTATGGTAAACTCATTCGAGTTATGGGACAGTGTCAGGCTCAAGACTCAGTTATGGGACAGTGAAGAGTCCCATAACTGGTACTCTTCCCCGAACTTCTTGCTAGGATCACCAGGTACCTTTTCTCGGTTTTAATTCCCAAAAACCATGCCGCAGCAGTGTTCTATACTGAAATCGACTACTTCAAATAAACGAAAGTGAACGACACATTTCATACATGATTTCTGAACATCGAAAACGAGAATTTTTTGACTTGGTAGTGCCTCCGGCACGGTAACCCGGCTCGGTTATGCTGGAGGCACTAAAGGTCTGCGACAAGTCTCTCTTGAGAATGACCGTGGGCCCTTCCGAAGTTCATGGGACCAAGTGAGACTCATGGTCACATTTTATTTCTTATGCATCACGGGCATCTTCCCCTCGTTCTTCGAAGTTGCCGGAAGAACTCTAGTGTACTGCTCTCTTCACTCATCGTTCTCGTATCTCGTGGCGAACCTTAACATTTTTTCTTCGACGTTCTTTCTAAGAATCGTCTGGCTCTGCACCGCACGGAGTGCGATCTCACGAATTTGACTCCGTTATCGAAGTCGAAAAGTGCTCAAGCCACCCCTCGCTTCATGGGTCAGCAAACAACGAAGTTCCTCTGAAGTCTTTCGTGATCCACGACATTTCGGTGATTCGTACCGAGAACGAACGCGATAGGTTCGCAAGTACGAGAACTAGAATCCCGACGATGAGCGCTACGACTTCACAAACTGCCAGCTATATCGACTCCTCCGGCTTCCAGATTATCGTTCACGGCGCCTTTCCTCTGACGCGCACCTCCGGTAGACTTGGAGACGCTTCCGCGCCAAAAAAAAGATGCTGACGAGAATTATTCGACTCACTGATACGAACGCGAGTGGTTTCGTTGGTTTCGTGAATACTCTCGAAGAAAGTCCCCCGCATGGTGCGCGGAAGGGACCGAAAAACGGAACGAGCCGAGGTACCAACTGCTCGTCCTTTCCGTTTCGCAGTTGCCCGTTCAAATACAGCGTCAACATGCCCCATTGATAGCATAAACGACGTAAAAGACCGCAGAGGACCCACAGCGAAAACCTTGTTGGGCAGCAGTGCAACGGTGAACTGTCAACAAAGTCATTCAAGATGATGGTCGTCGCGGACCTCAGTTTGGACATCTCTGAATCAGCGTGTGATTTTTCCCGTGTCTTGACTTGATCTTGGATTTCCAAGTCATGGAATACAAGTTCGCGGCTCATTGTCAGTCCAATACTTCTCCTTGGGAGTCATCAATCGCCGAATGGAACGGTGATCGGTTGAATTCGAATTTAGTCGAAACGCAGTAGTGAACAGTGTCAACTACCACAGATCTTGGATGGTCACAACCTTGCCATCCTGTGGAACCTTCTCATAGCGAATAACTTGACTAAAAAATTCTCAAGATAAACATGTGTCAAGAGATTAATCGCTTTTTTTGGTGGGACTCTCCTATGTCCGTCTTGACGGCTAGTTGTTGACATGACACTGCTTAAAGATAAGCAAGTTGACCGTGACTTCTTTGTAGGAAACAGAAAGTCGAGCCCCTCGTCAAGGGGCACCTCAGTTGGTCATCGACCCCGACCCAACTGCCTCCTTTACCTTTTCCCTTTGAAGGTATGCCTCGGTTCTGTCAAAAGGGCCTCCTTGTGTCATTGGGGGCACAGCAGAGCAAGGAGTCATTTCATTCAAAACTTCAAACAGTGTCGGAAGCTGTCGTGCGTCTCTCAGCTTTACTTGATTGAAATTTCGCAGGTTTTGATCTGCTTTCGTTAAAATGCAGAGTCGACACCATGTTTTCGTCGTATTAGTGATTTTTTCGACTGTTGTAGGAGTCATTGAGAGCGCTCCAGAACAGGAGCAGATACAGAAGCAACTCCTGAACGCGTTCTACAGAGTTCTTCCGAAAGGTCAGTTGTTTACGATTTCAGAAATTGTGACTTCAATCCGAATTTTCTCTCATGTCGTTCAGGTAGATGAAAGTTTTCCTCTGGAATCGAGTCGAGATCTTTCGGACCCAGGCATTCTCTATGGTAGCCGTCTCGCACCTTATCTGAAGGCTTTCGTCGGGACACCGCCTGGGAACGATGCGGAATCGACGACGGAGGCAACTACGACAGTCTCGACGACTGAAAGCACGACTGAGCCAACAACTCGTATCGCGTTGCATCCTTTCTTGTGGATCCTCGGTCGGGAGATCATAAATGGCAGTTCGGAGCCTCCCACCATTGAGGAAATAAACGTGCTCGAGGATCGCATCGAACGTTTCTACAAACAGGGGAAGGTTAGGCTCCACATTCTCAAATTCGCGCCAGAGTTTCAGTTCTAGAATGGAGTTACTTAAATTCTTTTGTATTTCACGTCGAAGTGTCCCGATGAATGGGGTTTTGCCTCAATCCGATAAATCGTTGTATTTTTCCGCAGGAAATTATCCATGAACTCCGCACTGAACGCAAGAGATATCAGCTGGAACTGATGTCCAAACCCCCGACCAAGACAACAGGAGACCCAAGTCCATGAACTTTTTTCCTCTGAGCCAATCAGTGTCCGTGGATATCTCAAGAATGTTTGGAAATACACGGATCGAGGTTTTGTGACGATGACAGACTTCTTTCCCCTTAGATTCCCTCCGATTTCCGTTCCCGCAAGTCTCTAGCTCGAAGTTCTGTGTTCCTTCTTTGGAAAGGTCGGCTTTCCATGGGAATATAAGTGGAGACTGCGCACGTCGGAACTAAATTACGATTAGGAAGCAGTGCTGCAGTTATTTCTTGTGTCGATGTGTGCCGGAACCGGGCGAGCCGAAGAGAATCTGGAGCTCTGACTCAATACTGGATATTTCTATTTTCATGTTTTCCTCTATTTTCATGTTTCCGTTCTGTCCTTCAAGTTTTCAGTATCCTTCGTATTCCAAACTGTGTGTGAGCGAGCCTACTCTTGCGATGTCCGAAACTCTGCGTCCAGAGTTTTCTCTTCAGCGATTCAAATCAACATCCGGAAGGTCATCGACAATATTTTTCACCGAAAAGAGAATTACCGCGTCAAGCCCACTACCTGTGGCCTTACTGTGGTCCTTTCATGGAGATTCGTATCCAGGAAGAAACATGAAGTAACATTCAGCTGGTCTGGAACAGTGGCTGTCCGGAGTGATGGACTTTGGCTTCGGTTTGTCAATTCCACAATAGAGGTCTTTCAGTTGTTGGAAGAATCGGTGCAGATTCGAAATTGGTTTCCCAGAGCTGAGCGATCGGCTTCCCAATAGTCCTTCGTTAATCAGGGACGTTCGGTTGCCGCTAACTTGAAAGAGTTCAATAACGGGCAGAATCGAGTTTTGTCCGCAGAGAGAAGTGTCGTTTTAGTTCGCTGTCAGCGCTAAGAACTTCGGATTGGAGCAACGACGTTGACTGTGTGCTCAGTCAATGTTCGCTTTGCGTGTTGACGCTTTTGCCTCAGAGCAGACTTTGTTGTCGAAGCTTAACGTCATGGGGAAGGACAAGCTTTCACCGATCAGACTGTGTCCGACGGAAACCCGGTCCTCGATTCGTTTGTGCTCTTGCAGCTCTCAAGAAGTTGGGACAACGCCAAAGTCCACTGGCGGAACAAGGCTCCTTCGACTACACGTCGTTGTCGACCACTGAAATGTGAATTCCTCGAGGAGACGTCTGAACTCATCACCGCCGGCGCCGTGGCTGCGCGAGTCGAAAGAGATATCTCAGAGCTGTGTTGCTTCGACGGACACGAGATATCTTCTGGAAGTTCGCGGGGTTTTTCGGGAACCGGGAATCACATTTCAGAAAGCGGCGCAAGCTCGCAATGCAAGTTTTTTTGGCTTCGGAGCAATCTATGCTAACTTGACCCGGAAATAAATTACAGACCCACCAGATCGATATCGGGTAGATCACTAAAACTCGTGAGTATTCAGAAGGTACGGACTGAGCTGGTGGAGAGATCGATGCACGGAATCTATAGTATGGTCCAGATTCAACTCTCCAGACCTCACTGGAAATCTGCCGTACTAATGGGGCCGTGCCGGCGCTCAACCTGAAGAAACGTTGACATGGAGGGATACTCAGTGCTTTCCTTTCTCGAGATTGTATTCCTGCCTCAAACTTCTCGGACTATTGTGACGGGAAGCGTGGCCTGCCGAGATTGATTGCAGGGTTGAAGTTTTGGAGCTCGCGCGCTGCTCCGTTCGGAGAGGAGGAGCGGATCGCACACCGTGTCTGAAAGCGCGCGTGTGTGGGCTTTGCTTTAAATGACAGTAGCTCATGTATGCGCCGCTCTCTCCAAAAGTATATATATGTTTTACCGCCAGTGAATGAAATTGGAGATGAGGAGATGACGACGGTAAATGACAGACATTATGTTCTTGCTAACCGTTTCCACTGATCTGTGAACTCCTCCTGTGACTCAAGTTCGTCAAGTGATAAAATCAAAACAAAGCATCGTAACGCCCGCTCAGCTCCGGAGTCAATCCACTCTCCCCTGAAAACTTTGGTATGTTCTCTCTTGACATCAGGCTCGAATACCTTTTCTTAAGAGGGTCGGAAGCGAAAGGAAATCTCAGAATGGAAAAAGAGAGAACCGCTTCTGGAGGCGTTCTATGGATGTAATACTTCGTTGTCGAACGCTTGACTTGTTGGCAGGTGGTTGGTTGACAGCTGAATTTCAATCATCTGGGATATATTTTATCGAATTCCCGTTTGACGTGGCTATGCTTCCTTTGAATGCCAAATAAGAAGCGTAGTTGCCTGCGGAGAAAAATCGTGTATGATTCCAAGCGCAACTGATTGTGAGGTGGCTCACTACTCTTCCAAAAGTTCCGCAGCGCCAGATCGTCTCGCGCGCCTATTGTCTTTCGGAGTGCGGGGGATCCGAAAAATTAATCGAAAAGACGTTGTAGATCAGGATCGAGGTGGCAAAATTGCATAATTTCACAATCAAGTTTAATGGAATCTGCTACACATTTTTTTTGTTGGAAGCATTTCACAAAGGGGAAAACCTTATATTTCTCAAAAGGAACTGTGAGTGCGGAAGGAAGGTAAACTGAGCAAATCATTGGTTTCACACATCATTGGTGGTCACATTTGGCATTATCAGTCGTTCTTCTACGGAAGAAGATCTCCGGGAACAATGGAGTAGTCTCGAGCTAGCTCAGAGCGGTTATCGTTATTCTTTCCGTCGGCATTCTACTGGCCCGAAGTGATGGGAGGCACGATACTCATGGAATCTCAAAAAACTCTTTTCCAGATAAGTTCATTATGACAACCAAAAATGAGCCCTCGACGCAGACTCCACCGGGCAGAACCACGGATGCAAAGTGGGTTGTTTGAAGCTACTATATATATCGATTGTGCAAAATTTTCGGCGAAACGAACGTCAGTTTATTATACCGAGTTTGAGCTCTTGTCGAGCAAGTTGAGTGAATGCTTGAGTCAATCAATGAGTGGAGTATTCCATTCTTTCAGAGAAATCTTCCCATTCGCAACGGGAGGCATCGCGGGGGATCTCAGACGATGGTTGATTCTTTCCATGCTCAAACCAGAATTCCTGAAAACCATCCGTTTGTGCTGCGTTTTCGGTCCTTCTGGAAGCGAGGCTCTTTTGGTAACCGACGATGATGAGGTAGGTGGTTCGTCATATCGAACAACGGATTGGAATTCTGGATCTCAAAGGGGAGCATTCGGCTCCATTGGAAGAAAATGATCGAAAGAAGCCAAATGGTTGTTCCGCAAACCCATGGATCGACCCGAACTCCATTCTAAAGATAACTTTGAACCTTATCTCTTAGGTGTGGGGACTCGGGACCAATACGGGAGGGTGTCTAGGGACCGGCGACACCAAGTCATCCTTGGTACCAGTCAAAGTATGATATAGGAAACAAACTATGGATATTTTGATTTTGGAAATAGACTCGAAGTTGTTACCGCGCTTGAAGCTAATCACTAAACTCTAGACTCTTTGAAGGTGGAAACACTCTCTGACAATTCCATTCAATCGTTCGCTTACGGGTCATCGCCTCACGTGATCGCTCTGACAGGGAACGGCGAAGTGTACGGCTGGGGTAACAACGGATATTCACAACCCCACAACATTCCTGCTCAACAAGCAAGTTCTATTCATTGATTCTGCATTTCTTTCAGCGCGTATCTCCGTTTTCGAGAATGGAATTCCCGAGATGATTAACACGATTGATTCAATGAACTATTCGCGATAAGAACGAACTTTTCCTCATTACTGCTCAGGTACATACTCCAATGCTCGTATATAGTGACAAGGATCCTGCCGTAGAGATCGCTTGCGGAAGTTATCATTCCGTGTGTCGCACAAGAGGGGGTTCGGTGAGTCCGTCGAGTTACTGACATGAGGTCGATCGCAGGAATATTCTAGAAGATTCCGAAGAGGTCATGGTCGTGAGCCGTTTCGTTTCAATTTAAGCTCCTCTGTTGCTGCTCTTCAGGTGTACACTTGGGGAAACAACTCCAGCGGTCAGTTAGGGCACAACTCTACCATGAATCAGATTTCACCTCTCAAGGTGAGTTTTCGTTCTTCGACTTGGCTATTTTTGCCGAATATCGAGCACAAAGACAACATGCTATAATTCTCGTTTTCCTGAATGGCCTCAAAGGTAAGTGGACTCAAAGCGACGCTCAAGTGCACCGGGATCTCCTGCTCTCAGAACTCCACGGTCGCGGTCTTCGAAAACGGAGAAGTTTACGCTTGGGGTTTGAATGGTTGGTGCTCCGGATCTTGCAAATCTAGTTCGAAAGTTCGACAAAACTTTTTCGCGCTAAGTTGTTCACACTCAAACAACGATTATGTTTCAGGCAACGGTCAGCTCGGAATAGGATCAACGACACATCAGACGGCCCCTGTCAAACTTGATAACCTCAAGAATGTCGTCATCCGGAAGGTAAGTGTGCTTGCAACAGCTTTCGCCATCGGGTTCGTCCATGCATTGATCGTGGAATTCCGGAAAACGCGTTTTACGAGCTCTCAACTTGTTTCCGTAGATCGCGTGTGGCTTCTCGCATACCCTTGCTCTCACCGATGAAGGCACACTATGGGTATGGGGCGCGAATGCCACGGGTCATCTGGGCTTCGACAACAAGAGCAACCAGTCCATTCCTCTCTGTCATACGAACTTGAAGAATACTTATGGACGGATTATCGAAATCGCCGCGTGCCACTACAACACGACATCGGCCGTGATGACAGAAACTTCAAAAGTGAGTGCTCCTCCACTTCTCTCCAGGTACAAACTTGAGCATCTGTTCTCCAATTCTGTTTCTTTTCCACTTCAGGTGTTGATGTGGGGTCTCTGCAGGGGAAATCACGTCACGAAGCCCACTGAGACACCCTTCGACTCAGTTCAGGACGTTTTCGGAGCTATGACCTCGGCAGCCGTATCTCCGGTGCCGATAGTCGTGACGCAGATGTAAGTGTTGCATGGATCATAGATTTGTGAGAACCTGCGTCTGATGTTCAATTTTGATCTCCGCGCGGCCGTCCCGCAATCACGAAGAAAGAGATCGATAGAAATCGTGTTATTTTCTATTGTTCAAAATTCAGCGTTCGTTTTCCCTCTGATTTAGAGTGGAAAAGAGTCTCGCGAAGGCGATGGCTGAAAACTTCGACAATCCCACGCACTCGGATTTGAAGTTCCTGGTGGAGGGAAAGAAAATACACGTCCACAAAACTGTCTTGAAGTTCCAATGCGAGTACTTCAGAATGATGTTCAAGGTGATTCCACTTGCACTTTAGCGTTCAATTCGTATTTTTTGGAAAGATTAACCCTCATTGATTTCTTGTTGACAACTTGTAGGGATCTTGGGTCGAGAACGAGGGCGACACCATTGAAGTTACTCAATACAGCTACCCCGTTTACAAAGCTTTCCTCCGTTATCTCTACACGGGCGAGGTGAATCTTCCCGTCACCGAAGCTCTCGAGCTCCTCGATCTTGCGAATTCTTGTTGCGAAAATACGCTGACAGTAAGTTATCAATTCGAGATGTTTGCATCTATCATATGTAGAATGATCAAGACTAATTTGGGCCGTGAGGGAGCCGACGAAACATGATTAGTTCAGGATCCTGTCGGCGGGAGAATCAACTTAATATGTGACAGGAACCTGTTGAGACGAAAATCTTTTCCGGGAAGAAACTTTCTAAAATAAAAATCTGTTCGCGGAAGGTAGCAGCCTCCCCGTGGATCTGGGATATGGTGCAATTAGGCATCGTCCTGGAAACAGGAGGTCTTGTCTTCATCATAAATTATCGATTCAATAGCTGTTGCTTTTTCCAGGTTCAGTGTCAAAGAATCATCCGAAACGGTATATCTATAGAAAATTGCGCGAGCCTCTACATGGCTGCCGTTCGATACAATGCCAGAGATCTCGAAGATTTCTGCTTCAGGTAAAGCTCGACCTCCCGATTGAGGAAACGCTCGAATTCGAAATCGATGTTGAATGAATGTGATGACTCAATTGATTGAGAAATAGTTCATAATTGTATTTTCCATTCGTCTGATGGAGCCCATGATCATTTATAGGTTCGCCATGAATCATGCGACAGCCGTCGTACAAACGAATGCGTTTGAGAAGCTGTCCGAAGACGTCTTGAAGAGATTCATAGCACGAGCCGCGAAGCAGGGAGCTTTCAAGTATTGAATTGAACCCCCGGGCAGTGGTGTTTTCCGAGATTATCCTGTCTCAGCTTTCCAGGTGATCTATTTGTTGAATCGCATTCCAAGGAATCTCCCCTCATGACTGTACCCTTAGCTAGGAATCCCGCCGTGATCCAACGGGTACTTTTGTACGGGATTTGTAAAGTAAATGAGTAAAAAGCCGGTTGTTCCTTTTTGAAGCTACTTGTCATCCATGTCACAATGATCAGTCTCAACAAGACTCTTTTTTACGTTGAACGAAAAATGGGAATTCCATAGGGAATAAACAAGTTGGTCTCAAACTCAGGTTTTACTGTTATTTTCTAAAAATTCGCGTCCTAGAAGAAAAAGTGCGATGGATGACCCCATTGCAAAGATCGTATGTCCCATAAGCTCAACAGGATTTTCCGGGAAGCCAATTTTCACGTGACAGCGACCGAATTTCCGGTTTTTGAGTCTCCTTTCCGGGAAATTTCAGCGAAATTTTGGATGAATCTCGGAGAGAAAGGCCAGAACAATGACTCACAAACTCCAGCGACAGATATATGTGCAACTTTTCGAAGTCACCTTCACATGTCTCTGACGATGTGCAACTTCATTCTCCGAATCAGAAAGCAAATCAATTAGGTTTGCGTCGATCAGCGAATCGCGATTCGATACTCTTGTGGAGTGCTGCATGGGGTTCAGGACACACATTTGGGGGTGTATTTGAACATTTGTTCCAGGGTTTTTAGTGATGAGACTGGCTCAAGACTGACTCAGCTATGATATTTTATTGCTTATATATGAAATCTACCCGCGCACAACGTACACGGCCCTTCGGTGTACGAAAGCAGGCTCGCGACACTCAACGCAAACAAGTGGTTGGACGACATAGTGATCTACGCCTATCTACGAATGGTCGCAAAAGAGAAGGAGAACGTTCAGTTGCTATTTTGACGTTGCACTCACTGCAGCAACGTCTACCCGCCAAACTAGTACGGCAATCTACCCGCTAGACTAGCGGGACCTAGTTTGGCGGGTACCCCGAAACAACACCAAAAGGTGCGCCTAGCCGAGATGGTCGCGGACGGCTTGAAGGCCTATGCGGAGAGCGCCATACTGCGATATCCGCAAAACGTGGTTGTTCGACATGTGAAGTTCGGATACGCCCCGCCGGCAGGTTCAAGTAAACTTCTCCTATTCGGAGTGTGCGACGGCTCAGCAGCATATCAAAACTTCGAAGATCTTGTACGGAATGAGAGGAGAGATCACCGCCGGTGGACCAAGGGGGAGACCATCAAATCGGATGAGGACGGAGCGGTAACGTCGGGACAGGGAGAAATGCCGTTAGCTGAATCGGATGGCGAAGAAACGCCAATTAGATTGGATGAGGGGGAAACGCCACCGAAGGTTGAACCGGTCATTGATTTGGACAAAGAAGAAACGCCACCCGGACAGAAGGCAGGAGAAGCGCACAACGTACACGGACTTTCGGTGTACGAAAGCAGGCTCGCGACACTCGACGCAAACAAGTGGTTGGACGACATAGTGATCGACGCCTATCTACAAATGGTCGCAAAAGAGTAGGAGAACGTGCGCGCGTTGAGTTGCCATTTTGACGTTGCACTCACTGCAGCAACGTCTACCCGCCAAACTAGTTCGGCAATCTACCCGCCAAACTAGTTCGGCAATCTACCCGCCAAACTAGTTCGGCAATCTACCCGCCAAACTACGTGGGCGGGTACTTTGAAGGCTGAAGTTCTTCCGCCATCTTGGTGGAATTCTTGAGTTCGAACAGTTTGCCCAGTGCGGTAACAAGCCCCGAGCTGTAACGAGGGGGTCGGTTAGCGCAACATTAAGAGCCAAGAAGGCAGGTTGTGAGTCAGAAAATTTTCGTGAGAAACTCACTTCAACGTTGGGGCGTTGGTGGCCTCCAGCAGTCCCGCGAAGATCGGGGGAAGCGCCGTCGCGGAGTCGTGAGGCGTGGGATCATCGGATTGCTCTTCGAGCTCCTCTTCGTCTGAGATCTCTGTTGGTAACGTATCGTAATCGTGATCATTGATTGCATCGAGAACACGAGACCTAGAAGAAGGACCCTGATGAGATTCTCATCAAGCGTGGGGTTAGGGTTATCGCGAGGCTATCGACCTAGTTCGTCTCAACTTCGAGAGTATCTTTGATCGACATCGAGGTCGCGTGATTGCGTCTCGGCATCGAGTCCTTTGCAAGGATTGCTCGGAAAAGAGGAGGCCCTTGTGGGTATGAGTCGAGCTCTGTATTGCGTCGCGTTGTTTGCAACACGGCATCGAGGACGGTGAAAGCGTTGCTCGGCATCGAGATCGCGAGGTAGCGGCTCGGCATTGGAAAAATTGGGGCAGCGACTTACCCACAGGGGTGAGGAAAACCACTTTTTCTTGTCACGCACTTCCAAGACGC
This sequence comes from Neoseiulus cucumeris, assembly GCA_021527715.1. NCBI lineage: Eukaryota > Metazoa > Arthropoda > Arachnida > Mesostigmata > Phytoseiidae > Neoseiulus > Neoseiulus cucumeris. The sequence goes on along the minus strand of JAJSRV010000036.1, from coordinate 115,814 downwards.
AGCCGTGCGGAGAACAACAAGTGAGGGTTGCCTGACAGACGACCGACACCTTCCTGCGTTGTTTTGTTTGGCGGGTAGATTGCCGAACTAGTTTGGCGGGCAGACGTTGCTGCAGTGAGTGCAACGTCTATATGGCAACTGAACGCGCACACGTTCTCTTTCTCTTTTGCGACCATTTGTAGATAGGCGTCGATCACTATGTCGTCCAACCACTTGTTTGCGTCGAGTGTCGCGAGCCTGCTTTCGTACACCGAAAGTCCTTGTACGTTGTGCGCTTCTCCTGCCTTCTGTCCGGGTGGCGTTTCTTCTTTGTCCAAATCAATGACCGGTTCAACCTTCGGTGGCGTTTCCCCCTCATTCAATCTAATTGGCGTTTCTTCGCCTTCCGATTCAGCTAACGGCATTTCTCCCTGTCTCGACGTTACCGCTCCGTCCTCATCCGATTTGATGGTCTCCCCCTTGGTCCACCGGCGGTGATCTCTCCTCTCATTCCGTACAAGATCTTCGAAGTTTTGATATGCTGCTGAGCTGTCGCACACTCCGAATAGGAGAAGTTTACTTGAACCTGCCGGCGGGGCGTATCCGAACTTCACATGTCGAACAACCACGTTTTGCGGATATCGCAGTATGGCGCTCTCCGCATAGGCCTTCAAGCCGTCCGCGACCATCTCGGCTAGGCGCACCTTTTGGTGTTGTTTCGTGGTTTTCAAACATCCCTGCGAGTCCATGAGATCGTTATTCAAGTTGCCCGCGAAGGCCCTCATCACGAAGATGAATAAGCCCGGGAAAACTGCACTCATCTGCTCATCTCTAGCGGTGTCATCCGTGATGAAATCTCGGCGAACCCCTTCAACAGTTGCCCCAAAGATTCCTCATTGAGAGAACTCTTGGAGAGGAAACGGTCGCATGCTGTAATCGGGCGGCTACCCTCGATCCACGCTTTATACATGACGTACAGGAGCTCCTCCAACTCGTTCAACAGTAGATTGTTTGCTTTCGAGAACGAGCGAAGAGGGCGAGTTAACAGTAACGAACGATGTATTCCAGGCATCGAAATTCCGTAGCCAGACGAGCGCGTCACGGCCGCCAGAAACTTGGATTTGAGATCATCTTCACCGAGCCATCCAAGTGCGTCTGATCCGGAATGGAACATGTAGTCTTTCAGATTACTCCATAAGAGCATCGCCTGGGCATAGGTTACAGGGGCTAGAACGCCGGGCCGACGGGCGGCCCCTTCAAGAAAGCCTTGTGTGGCGCTTTCAACTACCAGGTCGCGACATAGTCCATGGAACGCTTGTCTTTCTTGCTCGGTCGCTGCTAACTCAGCGATAGTCTTCGCCTTCGTGCTACCCGCGCTCCCAGCGTCCGGCTTCGTTTTCCTGGCGCTGCAACGGGTGTCTACCATAACTGCAAGTGCGCCAGTGATGAGACTGGCTTAAGACTGACTTACTGCTTATATATGAAATCTACCCGCCAAACTAGCGGGAACCGCTGGTACCACTACTTTTTTTCCCACGATTCGTTGGTATTCTCTTTCGAATAGTCAAAAAATTGGCTCTCTGTTGAGTTCATCGGACACCTAATCGACTTTGCAGTAGGGTCACCTATCGTACATTCTCCTCTCGGACGCGTATTTTTCCAGAAAAACGATAAAAACCGATCGGTAAGTAAAACGATTGCCCTGAGTGGCGTATCTCGATGGAATTCGGTTTCCGGGGGTTTCTCAGGATCGTATCCGATGTAAAATCGAATTTTGAGGCCGGTCGTCCATCGGGCATTCTTCTCTCGGATGCGTCGTTTTCAAGGAAAACGTAAACGAAAAAAAGTACCTTTCGCGTCTTCCATGAAGGAAGTAGAAAAATGACAGGTTTTTGAGCAGAATTTCGATGAAATTATGGGTTTTCGGGGTGCCTGAGTGGCTCATCCGAAGTAAAATTGAATCCGGTCATCCTTTGATGATTTTTCTCTAAGAGGCATTGCTTTTCAAACAATCCATTTTACTTACCACCCTGTATATGAATACCAATGTATATAAATGAATGGGGGACAGTTTCCGTGTTCCGTTAAGCGGAAAATGGAATCTAGGCAGACATTTTTATGCAGCAAGTTCTCTAGGATCGCCATGTTATGTGTTGAGGAGCTGGAACTCATGTCATTCATGGGATTCTCGAAATCTAGTGAATGAGGAACTTCACTCTCATCAAGATCTAAATTCTAGACCCTAGAATCTTGGTCTGGAATCTAGAGAATGGTTTCCGTTTCTGACACTTGGATAACAAAAAACCCTATCTGTAGTTCTTGCTGCAAGTTTGTTGGTGGGAGTCAAGAGTCCACATCGAGCTGTTCCGTTCACGTAAGAACTCGAGTACTTCTTCATCGATCCAGCTCGCATTGACTCCTGGATCTCACTTGAATCTGTTGATAAGTGGGCCCAAGACGACCAACATGACGCTGAAAGGTGGCATCCTGTTGAATTGTGGCGCAAAATTTTGTCGTACCGTTCGCTAATTTGATAGCGGCCATTCTCTGGTACAATGCGCAAGCACTCTTCGACACTCGCTGCGCTTACATGTCGATGCTTGGGTGAGAGATGTACATTTCAGCATGTGACAGGTGTCTATAGAACCTACATACACAACTGAGTTGTATTTCAGTTTTCTAAGTTCACCCGTCTGGGCAAACAAGGGTAGGAGGTCGCGTCGTGTCAGAGCAGATATCAGTCCGGTGACTTGTCAGACAATTGTCGCCTGTAGTGAGTCGTCATTTGATCGCATCACTTGAAGGAACGATTTCCCTTCACACACTCAAACCAGGGTTCCTTCGAATTTTCGATGGGAAACGAGAGAAGAACGTTGAGGGAGAGAAGACCACTCTGGCGGGAACAAACACTTTTATAAACTGAAATTGTGACTGCAACATTAACATTAACTGTACATACACATAACAATAACCACAATCGCTGAAACCAGAACACCACTTCTCGCCTCGCACGTCCCATTTCAGAACAAAACACAACAGCTTGAGGTTTTTTTCGTTTTGAAAATCAGTTTCTTCGGCAAGTCTAGGTATTTCTCAGGACCGCCGATCGTATCCTTCCGGAAGCTTCTCTGTCTGGCTTCTATGGTGAGTACGGACGAACCACCTTCGGCACTGAAATCCCCTTCATCAAAGAGATCCTGCAAGTGATGATATTGGAAACTTTATTTTCCAGAAACTCGCCGAACGGTTTCCGGTGACACCTCAGCATTGACTCCGAATAATTCCGCTCACCTCGAATCCAGTGGCGACTTTTCCTTTCCCGGGAATGGTGATTGAAGTGCAGACTTCTTTTTTCCCGAGCTTCTTGAAGCCTGGAAACAAAACGCTCTTTGGACGCAAACTTTGGGGTGGTGCCGAACGAGTCGTGGTAGGTTCCGAGACCGACTCCCTGTTCGGACTGGACGGACTCATTCTGGCTTGATTGATTCAGCTCAGCTTTCCTGTTCTCAAAACTACCGGGAATTCCCAAAGTCGCGCGTGCAGATCATGGGAATTTAGTTTCTAGCGCTCGGCTCGCACATCGTTATCAACATCTACATATCTGCGAGCTACACTTAGAACACAGTGAACTGCGTTGAGTCATCGATTCGTACTCCGGGGGCGCCGCAATTATCGAACGTCACTTCAACGAGACGACCATCAATTATATTATCTCCCTGACCTGTCACAGTCCTGCTGTGTGCCACAAACGTGCTTCGGACATCTATGAACAACGAATAACGGTTCCAGTCGAAGGGTTCGGAATGAGAGAAAGTGGGTCGACGTTCCCTTCGGGTTTCGCATCGGGGTGCGAGATTCTTCGGAAGTGGAAAGCACATGTTCGAGTGCTTCTTGGGATTCTATTTGCTCGACCTCGTCAATGGGGGTTCAATTTCCACAGAATCTCTAAGCTGTTTTCCCGAAAACGAATGTCCATTTGAGACTCTTCTTGACGTCCAGATCTCGACCTTATTCCTCCCTCTGAAGACGTCATGACACGATCACGAGAATTCCATCAACGTGGTCTTCTTAACTCCATGACAGCCCCCTCTAGTATATCGTATGTCGTTGTTATCAAACTTCATATGTGGATTGAAATGTCTTCGGAGATCGAGTTCTCCCGGGGAGCCTTCTCGGGTTCTCGACAAAAAGTTCACAAGAGACGTCCAAGCATCGAGAAAAACTTCTCGGGACCTTATAGCTGAACAGGTTTCTTCCGAGGAATTAATAAAACTCATGAATGAATAATTTTCCAAGTTGAACAGAAGGAATCAAAGTACGCGGATACAAGAAAACACTGTGGTCGAAAAAGTTTCCTCGAACGTTGAGAACTCATTCGGGACTGCGAGTTGCGGTCAAGATTTGACTAAGTCGTCGGCTCGGTAATACATTAGGCTTCCATCAGAAGCTCGGACGCTTGATTCATGAATTTTTGAAACGGGGAAGCGCTCGCTCTCAGATGGTCGGCTGCTTGCGCTCAAGTGACGTCACCTGCAAATGCTGGTTCGCTTGATTCCTCCACTTTCGCTTTTTCATTGTTTCGTATACTGTATCCAGCTGTTACCAGAATTCTAGGATAGAAAACAATTGCCCGCGGCCGCGGCTCTCGTGTAGAGCTGGCGCTCGAGAAATTTTTCAGAAGAGCAGCCAAGAGCGAAAAACGTGATTGAAAATACAGCGAGTGAAGGCCCTCGAGAAGATGGACCATTGTTTCGAGTGTACGTCGACGATGCCGTTGTTCGCGTGAACTCGCCGTGCCTCTCAAACTCGGACGTTATCTCGTTGCGAACAAACGCTGTCATGACCAAGTTCCCGCTTCCATCCCGGGAGTCTTTTTCTCTAGGCTCTTGGCTAGAATGAAGAAAAAAATTACAAATTATGCACGAACCAAACTTCGCAGAACCCCAAAAGTCTTCTCAACCGAGCTCAGCTTTGTCCATGGAATCGCTGAAGCTCGAGCTGTATCGGCTCCTCGAGGCCGACTGGCCGATCCACTCTGGCTTCTCACGAGGAATGGATTCACATTCACATACCTCATCGGCCAATGTTCAGTCTCCGCGCGTTCATTGACGGAAGTCCCGTGTACGCCTCATCATCAACTCACCGAAAGTTCAGTTGCTCGGAGACGTCGTAACAAACTCGGCGTCGTCGAGAGAGAAGGAGTGCGAGGGAGAATCGGTGGATATCATATTCCGACAACGCGCAAACTTCCTCAGGTAATATTGGAGCAGGAGAATCTGAGTAATAAGCGGACGTCTATGTCGTCGTGTTCCGATAGGGAGGGGGTCCTCTGATGTTGAAAATTCGCGAGCAAAGCAGAGCTGATCAACTGCCGGAAGGAATTAGTGGAAAAATGACCTCTGAGAAGGAGGATGTTCTTTTCGTGACTTTCCAGACTGGAAACTGGATCCAAGACTCCCTCTTTATGGAAAAATGTTCTGGTTTGCGTCGAGTGCTGAAATTGACCGTCAAGAGGAGATAGGTCAAGGACATTGAAATAGAAAGTTGTTTCTCTCGCGCTGAAACATGACGAGGCGGCGGATTAGTTCTCCAACAGAAGCCAAAGCAGGTCGTTCGCCGCACTAGCGTAGTAAGGGGGGGGGGGCGGGGGGCGGCCCGCCCCGGGCGCCACACATCTGGGTCGGCACTGGGGGCGGCAATTTCACTAACAATTTTCTCGCAAAGCTGAGTACCAACGTACACAATAAGAAATGGTCCAGATAGCATGAATGGGCGCCCGTCAAAAAGTGCTCCAGAACAAATTATTATCGATTGACTTCAATATGGAGCCCGGAGTTGGAAGCGCGTTCAATATTTTGCCGCCATTAATTGCAGCGCTCTCCATGATAACGCGTGGTCTTTTTCAATTTTTCCATGATGGGGGGGGGGCGCCGATTCGGGGGGCCGCCCCGGGCGCCAGATCGTCTAGCTACGCCAGTGGTTCGCCGATTGAGATATTGAGTCATTTCTAGATCGCGGGCTGCCAAACGCAACCAAGACGAGAATGACGAGAGGTCGCGAGGCAGCAGTCGGAGCTCGGCCAAGGTTGGCGAGTCTGGGACTTCTTTTCCCAAGAGGAAAGCGAATCGGAAAGAAACTATCACTTCCAGGACACCCCAGAGTTTTCTTCGTTCGTCTGAGCTGCTTTTCCATTTCAGGAGAAATATCAAACACAATCATTAAACACCGAATTTCGCGGAATTATCGTGGATGACATTCGAGTTGAAGCGTTGAACCAAATTCGAACAAGAGAAATGGGAAATCGACGAAAGGAGTAGGCATGGAAGGCCTTTTCGACTCTGTATGAGTCTTTGAGCAACGCATTCGGACTCCAAGAGTTGTCAGAACGCTCGATGTCGCGGATATTCCGATTCTCTCCTGTTTTCGAAAGTTTCGTTTCGCCTTCCCCGAATAACGAGTTCTTCGTTTGTCGCAGAGTGTTTTGTTCTCGCTCTGCTGAGGAGCAAGACCCAAGAGCCGATTAGAACGTGATCGGTTCGTGAAGGTTTTTGTGAACAGAGAAGGAAGTCGGGCTTTTGCAAGATCCGATCACAACCGTTGGAGCACACTCAAAAGTTCAAACTCCCATGAACGAGAATTTCAATGGCTTCCAGTTCCTCGTTTGACTCTCAAAACGAACAAACGACCTGGAAAGGCTCCCACAATTGCTCTCCTGGAATACGTGATCCTCGTCATGGAGGTTCCCTAAATCTCTTCACTCTGAATGCTCACAAAGTTCTCTCCATAAATCACTATCTCTACGCTCTGCTTGGGATCCTGCATGAACTTCTCAGGCCTGAGAGTGAATCTTCAAGCAAAGATTAAAGTTTCACACACGCGAGGATCACTTGAGCTGCCGGCAAGTTTGAATCTCTTCACAGTTATTCGGAAGACTCCAACAAGGCAACCTTCGCTAACTCCTAAACGCATCTGACATCGGTTGGGGTCACAAAATGTTGTCTAAGACAGGACAACTCACCCGTGAACCGGGCAGATTTGAAACCCCGAGTCTGCCATGCTTGTGGCGTGTTCATATGAGGTATGCGTATTGCCGAGAACGTTTTCGCTTACAGCACTGCATTGTTGCCGAATTACATAATAAATGTGAGTGAATACTGCACTCGCATCCCACATGTTTTTTCTCATAAATGGGGACAGTTTAGAGATGGATTAAAACTGGAGCGAAAAGTCGCCCATAGACGCCCATGTTAAATTTTTGAACTTGTGACGGCCATTATTATTTCGCCCCAAATGGCGGTCCCGACGAGAAACTTCAGGGATGATAATCTCTCACCGAAGGCAACAGTTTGCGACGCCAACCGATATCAGATGCGTTTGTGGATTGGCGAAGGTTCCTTTGTGAGACTTGTGACGAACTCCGAGGAACAGGATCTCGCTATTTCGCATATCCGAGGTTGCGGAAGAGAGTGGTGCGGTGGCGTTGGCTCACCGTCTGGAAGAGAATTCGAGAGCGTCGCCGCGGGTTTCGTCATGGAACCTTTTTCAACTTCCGGAACCTGCATCCCGAAGCAATACTATCCGGAACCGATGAAAATTTTGTTTTCGTGGAGAATGCCTTTCTCGATGCCATCATCTCGTTTCCGATGGTTCGCGGCGCCGAGACGGCTTCCATCACAGCTCCCTGTTGTGTATGATGAAATCTCGTTGGGAAAGTAGCACCGCGTCGACACCCGTGTGTTGCAAAGCTCAACGTTTCGGTTAGCTAGCTCTCGTTGGTGCGATTTTCTGTCTCCCGCCTGATGGAACTCGTTGGCGTTACCTCGTCCACTAAAAAAGTAAGCAGCTTCAGATCTCTCTCCGTAGTCCTCCTATCGGAGCGTTCCTCAAAGTTCGTCCTGATCCGCTTATCGCTATTCAACGCCGAAGATCGTTCGAGCGGATATCCGAGGTATTGCTTCGACTAGTTTTTCAAAACTGCACTCACGGCTGGAAGAACTTGATCGTTGAGCTTGTGATACACCTGCTTCATTATGATCCGAAGTGAAATTGCGTCAGTCATATCGGGCTTGCTCCTCCAGTTCAAGAAGTATTGCTCCAAACTGCAAAGGGACTCCCTCAATGGAGCCTGATCAGAGTCTACCTGCAGATGTATAGGACGGATAGCAACATTGGCTGAGCAACTGCAAGATGCATTGAGATATTCAGTGAGATCCCACGAGTTCGCGCGGTTTTCAAGCATCGGAGACATAGTCGATTCTAAAGCTCCGAGGTGAAAACCGTCGACTGCGATACAGTTCCATGCATATTGCCCGATCGCCGATTGGAGGCGTCGATGGCAAATAACATTAGGCACGAGATTAGGACGTAAACACTGAAATCTGCGATTTCAAAAACCTCAGCTGAAAACAGAGATTCAGAATGATGTGATGGTTTCGAGTTCGATCTCTTGCATGTCGCTTTATTTCAATCACACTGAGTGGACTCGGTCGAATACTGCGTGGGTGCATGTTGTTGTTGTTCGGGTGATGTCGTTGAAAGGATTCGAGCGTTTGCATCGTCTGCATTTGTAGAGATAATGTCGCTAATGAAAAGTGGATCCAATACTTTGTTTTCCAGGCAGGAAACATTTGGACAAGGGAGGATGATGAATAACGCTTCGAGGGGGACATGACATCAAAATCCAAACTACTTTGAACTTCATCCGAAGTCGTAGATTGTGACCGTGATTCGGTGTTCGGGGAAGTTTTGCAAACATCTTTCCGCGAATGTTTCTGCTCGCTACTGTGCCACTATCGCTGGATCCGCTGCCGCTGACTGTCGGGGAAGACGGAAGCCATAAACATGGCAAGGCTTCTGAAATATGCATACTGGATATGCACGTAATCTTTTGACGCCAAGTGCGCCGTTCTGGCCCTTGAGGCAGTCCCGCGAGAGCCAGCTAGAGAAGTGATACAAGAACTGAATGGAAAGGCAAAGGAAGAATCACACCTCTGAGAATGAAAATTTAGCGGACAGAGCGGAAATTTCCACTTCTCACAATAAAAGGCAGAGTCCTGGAATGGAATTCTAAACTTTTCGTCTCGTCATTTGGGCTTGCTGTTGTAATCAGTACCGAACTCGGACTCATGTCAGATCCGAGCAGCTCTCCGGACTTGCGGTCTCGTCCAAACTGTCGATGCTGCAGATTTCTTGGCAGAATCATATTCTGATTGCAAAGCAGAAAGAGACGGAAAACAATATCTCGTATCGTTCGACGTCAGATCTTTCCTCCGACACTGCGGTGGCCGGCCGTGATTTGTCTCTTTCTCGCTCAACGAAGCAGAATTGAATCGTCCTCATCCCATTCCAAGCACAACAGTGGCCTGCCGATCGGAAACACTCCGCAGAATTTCGTGAGAGGCTTCCTGTTGTCATCGAGAGTTAGCGAAAAATTCAATCACAAGCGAGCGGAAAACAGCTTCTAACACTTTCCTCGAAGGTCTAGATGATTTTTTATGAGCTGAGTGATGGATTTCAGATGAAAACGAAAAACCAACTACAGAACAGTGGAAACAGCCTCCGGTTTTCCGAATCATTCGATTTTTCTGTAACTTTTCAGCAGATTCCAGTCACGAAACTCGAAAAAGGCGAAGCAAAACACCGATGAACGAAGTTCTAGTTTATTCAGAGATCATGTTTTCTCGAAAACGAGACTGTGCTTTTCCTTGTTTTGAGGGTCCAACTGTTTTCGCCGCGCGAAAACGCCTTTCGAAGTCGTGATCAGTCAGAAGCAGTTCCCTGGGCTGATCATCCACCTGTTGAAACTTCTTTCGAGTCCAGTAGCCACGAGGGAACTTCTCACCCGGAGAGTTTCTCAACGCATCGGAAGTATTTGTCGAGTTTGTTTCCGGACCGTTCATTCAACACTCGCGCGACAGCTTCAGAGATCCTCCGACGGACGGCTTCCGGATCGTAGAAGAAATCTCGATGGCCGAAAGTAGCAATCGCTTCCTCGATGCGATTCTTTCCGTTAACCACGATACGGGCGAACTTCTCACACTCTTCAACGATATCGTCTTTGTTCGAAGCTGTTACGTTGAGAAGAACGTCATCAACATCGTTCGAGCCACTGGAGGAGCTGGTGCTGGCGTCGTTTTCCAACGGGGAATCTCTCGAAGGTGATCTCGTGCTCGTCGCTGTACTCGTGACGGGGGTTGTCGTTGTCGTCGTCTCGACCGGGCGTCCTCGAACGGACATGACGAGCACGGAAACACTCACAAGTATGAAAATGAGACTCATGGTGCGAACAAACACGATCTCTGGACAAGCATTGCAGATATAAGCTCGCCGGCGTCACTGAAGATTGTGGTGAGGGTGGTTTGTCCACGGAGAGATCAAAAAACAGGCAGAAAGGTCGATTCACTCCGACTCGAACGTTTCACGGAGGGGCTTTGACTGCGCCCGCCACGGCTGATTCTCGCGCATCACCTTAAAACACTCGGTGTTAGGACTCTGATTATGCAGCTCGGCTCACGGGGTCAGCAGAGACCCCAAGCGTTGCAACCACGAAATGGGCCCTGTGCAGCTCTATCATAGGAGGAAAGGAGGAATGTGTCCGCCGCGCGCGCGCGCGTTTCTTTTTCGTGTCGATGACGTCATGCGGCGTCATCGGCGTTCACGTTACATCCTGATGGTCTGAGACCTGGCGGACATACGGGCATGGCGAAGATAACATCGGGGACACCCGAATTTCGGAAGAATGACGCGGAGCTGTGTGCTCGGTATTCCGGTGGCGGTCGACGGTGCTCATGGACAGACTGTGTTTGAGCTCTCTCCTGAATACACGCGTTTGGACGTAAACAGTTGCGATACGGATAAGCCTGCCTGCCGATCGAGCGAAATCAAGCTTCCTTCTTTCGATTTTCTGAAGTCCTTGAGGCAATCGATCCATAAAACGCGGAATTCCTCCCTCGAGTCTTCTGTCAAAGAAATCGATCCTCGCTTTCTCTGTTTCCATCTCAGTGCTCATGTTAGAAATTGAAAACGAGGAACTTCTTTCACGTTTGATCTAACAGCCTGCAGAGCCACCTCACGGTTGAAAATGAGTCGAAATGAATTGCATGATTGGAGCCAGTGCGAAACTCATTCACTTGGCAAATCTGCTTCAAAATGTTCCTCGGACGCATACCTGGTCTCTCATTCAGTCTACCGAATTCTCATCATAAGTGTTCTTTGACGTTGATGTCTTTCTTCTACTTTCTCAATTTCCTGAATAACTTTTTTAATTCATTAGAATGGATTTATGTGGTCAGGCTACAGCATTTCAATTTCGGAAGATATTGTAAATGTTCGCGAGCTCCAAGAAAAGATTTGAAGATCGGTGAAATCGAAACGAAACCGATCGGAGAACCACGTCCCAGACTGGAAGCTGTAAGTGCAACGCTATAACTGAACATGATATTCTGAACAGGATGTACTTTATAATCCTTATCTAGAATTCTTCTTACTCAGGCTTAATGACTCATTCCAAGTAGAGCCATATGTCGATAGTTATCAGGAGCGACAGGACAAAAGAGAACGGGAGAACGGCGATATGAAAGTCCCTTTTCATCACAACGGAATAACAAATACTAGAGATGTATTCTCGTCGTAAAATCGTAATCGAAACTTTCATTTCAAAAGCGGCCAAAGTTCATTTTGTTTCGAGCTGCGATGGAAAGGAGGAAGTCGAATAAAAATCATGCTTTGTCGTTCTCCAAGGAGTTTGACAGCGCGTAAAAACATCTACGTCTATAACTGCTTTGGAAGTGAAAATATTTCATTGAGCTGTGGTGGAAGAAATTTACGTCGGGCTCCCCGTGGATGACCAAGTCGTGTATATGGCGGTGCTGCGTCGACTTGAAAACTAATTTCAAATGATGTAACGCTCCTCCGATTTCGTTCGTACGTCAAGGTTACGAAAGTGAAGTAATAATTTTCAACTAACAAATTATGATTCTCGCCTTCTTTGACCGACGGAAAGTCATGATATTTTCTGTAAGGCTAAGGAGCAAGCATGTGATTCTGTGCACGGGGGAACCCGGATCATCTGCCCGCCGGAGCACGTTAGGTGGATACTCCGCGACGTTTTCCGGCGGCGTGGCGAAACAGAAAATTTTGGTGACAATATCGTCAGCCGAGGCAGTGATGGGCACTCGCTTGATTATGATTGTGATTATGACTATGATTACAGGGAAAAAAGGATATGATTATGACTATGATTATGACTATGCGATAATCATATCAAAACCACCATGATTATGATTGTGATTATGACTATGACTACGCAATAATCATAGCAAAACCGATAATCATATCCATAATCATGATCATGGTGGTTTGCTATGATTATTGCGTAGTCATAGTCATAATCACAATCATAATCATGGTGGTTTTGATATGATTATCGCATAGTCATAATCATAGTCATAATCATATCCTTTTTTCCCTGTAATCATAGTCATAATCACAATCATAATCAAGCGAGTGCCCATCACTGAGCCGAGGAACCGTGGACCCGATTCACAGGGAAAGAGTTGAGTGCAGCTTCAACCTCAAAATCTCCTTCGGAATGAGTTCCAGGAGGAATGCGTGCTCGATTGGAGTCACGGAATCCATAAATTTCTTATTTTATAGAGGCAGAGAGTACAGATGTGTTCACAAGGTTTTTTCCACGCCGTTCCGGAATGAAGCCCATGAAAAAGTTCTCAAGCGAATGATCACCGCAGGCCGCGCATTTTCATAGTGCAAATGATGGCAGTGCGATCGATCAGGTTTAATTGTTACGACACCGTCAGCAAAACGTCCGTCGGGCTTGAAAGCAAAATGGATGTGTTCCAATGAAGCAATGTTTTTCAAAGCCGCGGCAAGAAAAAACGATCAAAAGGAAAATAAGGCAGGGATCACGTTACCCATTTTTTCTGGAGCAGCGCATTTTTCATACAACGCAATCGATCACGCGCGAAGCCTTGTCGACTCACGAACCATAGAACGCTCTCTTTCTCAATTTTCTTTCTTAATATTCAGGGGACAGATATCCTCAATTTTCCACTGGATCCCTCTTCAATATCGATTGAGCCACAGCAAGAATGTTGACAGAGGGAGGCAGAGCAATCCAAGAAGGCAATCTTGTAGAATCTCCTGGTGCAGTTGTGAGACTCATGATTTGTGAGTTACTTCAGGATACATTCAACGATCCCACTCATGGGTGACATTTGCGCAGCGAGAGCAGCAGAAAGTCACTAAAACAGCGCGAGATCGAAGCAACTTTGCCTCAACATGAATGAGAAACTTTTACTTTCAGAAACGATTCCTTGTTGCCGAAAATATCGATCGCTATTTTGTATCTATTCGTCACGCATCATGTATGCATCTGGGGACTCCAACCTGGATACCAACTCGAGTAGCAAGAGAGACAACTGGGACAGATGAAACTGCAGACAGACCTCTTGAGACAGATGTTGCGGCGTCGCACCGATTCTCTCTTCCATATGCAGGATGGTGCCAAAATCGGTTTTTCGGTTTTTCGGTTTTTCTGGCAAAAAACGTTTTTCTCGAAAAAGTGTCAATGCAGTTCAAAAAGACACATGATAGGTTTGGCGGGACTTCGCGGAAAACTGGTTTCTATCGAGATCTTGGGTTCGAAAATCACGTTTTCGCACTTTGTCATTGGGAACACCATTTTGGACCATTTCAGATCGGAAGCTCTCGTGATTTTGAGAAGAAAAGGTCTTCGGACTCATTTACGAAAAATGCGTTCATCCTGAGAATTTCGGCTCGGAAAGTCCGCATTTCCTGTCCGACAACAGAGTAATTCCTGATTGCTGCGAACTCGATTTCTCAGATTCCGTATTCTGAGAAATTTCTCGTACTTATCGGATCAATATGTACGTACGCATATATGGGAAAATCCCAAAAACGAGGATATTGAGGTTTTCGGTGGTGGGCAAACGGCTTTTAGGGTGCCTCCTTGGATTCCGAAAGGGGTCTTCATTGACACTATTCCCAAAAAAATCGTCCTCTTGCTAGAAAAACGCGAGAAACCGAGTTCGGGAACCACCCTGTATACCTCAAATGTGTCTCACTGCGCAAAGTATCATGTGGCACGCTCCGAGAGTGTCGAATCGCGTTTCACCGGTCTTGGAATCATGGAACATCTCCAAGACATGCTGCCGTTGAGGAGAGTCACAGCTTTTTGAATCGGAAAGTGAAATTCCACATCGTGAGAGACATGCGAATAAGACTCCGCAGAGTCGCAGATATCAGTCGCTTGAGTTTGCCAGTCGTCGTTCTGGCGTATCTCTCAGAAATTCATTCATTTCGCGCGAAATCCTCGGAAACAAGACTTGGGAACTGGAGATGAGATCAATTTTACGTGAAAATGAGGCTCCTGGGAAATTCTGTTACGCTCATCGGACGTAAAATCGAATTGGCAGTGGGGTCCTTCATGACACTCTTTTCTCTAAGCACGCGTATTTTCCGAGAAAAACTGTAAAAACCGAATTCGGAACCACCGTATATATGTAGAGTTCCTCTCATGTACGTTCTTAGACGCTGAACTACCAGTTCCAAAGAAAAATCAAGGCTCAGTCGATGCTCCATCGAAGTCGAAATATTACACGCCATCTTGCCGACATGGGATCTCTAGAGGGGGTGCATCTTGGCGCGAGTGTATGTGTTGTCCTGATTTCTTGCTCCTTCATTTTCTGACAGCAGACTGTCTTACCAAGGCCAAACATCTACTCGAACGAGCCGCGTGCATTGAGGAAGGTTCTCATCGTTCCAACCTGCTCGTGTTCGGCCCAATTAGAGTTTTCGCTACAACTTTCAGAAATCGGAATATTCGTCCCGTATGGTTTTCATCATTCATAACCTTTCCTCAGAACCGAATTCACTGTCTTTGTGAGCGATATCAGATATCTCCTTGTCTCAGATGTCGGGGAAGGAACAATATAAACGGACGTACAACGGCATCTTGATTGATGAGAAGGATCCCTTGTCTGCGTGACGCAATGCGTGTAGTTGTATCATGGGCTGCTCTGAATGCTTGTTTGAGCTCCTTCGACTGTTCATCATTTTGACAACCTTGAGCTCCAGCTCTCATGGATATTTTGAGAAAATCTCCCGCTCTCCGGCGACGCGTCGGATAGAATGTCAGCCAGGGTGGAATTGTGTTCACTGACAAGGGTTGGAACTAAAGAAGAACGGAAGACGCGTGTGGAGTCCGAAAGACTTCTCAAGTCACACTTTTCCGCAAAAGTTTCGTGTTTCGTTCTCAAAGAAGCATTCTTCCGAGATTCGGTGACAATACTACAAACCCCAGATGCGTACGAACGGTGTTTTCAACTTGCTACTATTCGGGTAATAGTTGATGTTTGCTCCATTGAAAATATTCCTCTCGATTGAGTTGGAAGGATGAGCTATAAAAGCTTACTTGAGCGCTCGATTGGAAAAATACCGGTAATCGCTCTCTGAAGTTTCATGAAACCTGAATCGCAATTCGCGTAATGCAAGCTAGAAGCCGTTCCCCGACTGTTGTGGTGAGTTTATGATATTCACTCCTTTTTGTTCTCAATCTCGTTGAATATCCTCGACGTCCCTCTGTCTTTATCGCGAAACATCGCACAAGGTCTTTGTACACATGCTCACTCTCACCTCGCAACTCACATGCACTTGTCACGCTTATGGCACGCCCGCGCATATCTGAAAGATTGATAATCTTTAACAACTTTCGCTTAACGGTCCCGAGCAAACGGATAGAGAAACTTTCAGCTTCTCCGTGGATGATCGTGAAACGAGCGCATACATAGTTAACGAACTCGAACGAGGAGAGAGCGTACAGCCTCGAAAGACACATAAATCATCAGCCTGCTCGTCCAGCCGCCAGAGCCGAGTGATGCGTGGAAAGTAGTTTTCTCGTTTCGGTTCGAGATGAAGGTCACAGTGGAATGGAGGTTCGAACTTGAGAATGCCATTGCCTCCTACACTAGAACGAAGGCTGCAGATCAATCAATCAACCTTATTCGTTGCAACACCGTATTTGGAAATTCGAACTTGCGTTGAGACCTCGAGGATGCTTCGAGATGGGGAAGTCTGCGCAAAGGAGTTTTTCCAGGAGCATCCTTCTTGATTTGAGAAATCCTCAGTCTGACACGGCCAGCGAGAATTCGGGAGGTCGAGAAGTCTCGGAACTTCGAACGAAGTACTAAAAGATGAGAGTTCGTGTTTGCTGTCTGACTGTCCGCCCGCGACGATATTTTCGGTTCCAAGAAGGCATCAGACATCGAATACATTGGCCTTCTTAGCCACAAAAGTGCATCGCCCTGCGTCTCTGCTCCACGGTTCGTTGACGCACTCGCAAAGCTCACTCACGACACGCAAGCTGTCGGCTGACTCTTTCGCAATTCGATTACCTGTCGACGTAAATCATACGTCCCCAAGCTCCCGACCAGGCCATCGGGTACGGGAACGTCCCCGTCCCCAAGCGGTGAATAGCAATGGCGACTGATTCACTGATGGCGCCTCGGGGCTCACCAGTCCGATCAGCTTCAGACAGCTCGGCCCTTTGGTGACAAAACGCTCGAGGCTGTCGCATTTCTCGGCTCCTCAGACTCCAATCATTTCCCTCATTCCAGAAATCAAACGTCGTTGTCAGGAGTGAGTCATTTCATGTAATATACTTGGGTCGAGACCTTTCGCGACCTTTCTTGAAGCAGGATTTAGGTTCTTTACATCTTGGCAATGAAACTCGAAAAGAAAGTGATCTATGTATATGTATCAGATATCTGGAGTCTGGGATGAAACCTATAAACAGTAGTAAGATTAAGTGCCGCATAAAGATACTCTAGTCTGGCAGTTCGGGGGAAGACGTGCAAAAAGCGACCAACTAGGGTCCTTCATTTCACGCGGCCGATACTCTATTGATTCAAACTGTCTAGAGTGGCGTGCGTACATATGTCGATAGAATCGTCAAGTGCGGGAGTACTATACCTCTCACACGATGGAAAAGGTTCTCTGAGATTACTTCTGGGACATTTCAGACTGTTCGTCCCCATCGCTTCGTTAAAGCTTACTGCCTGCCGGTCGCGACAGATTCATAATAATAACATGAACAGCCGTGTTTCGAAATCTTTCGAGGACGTCAAATGTGCAACGAAATGGCGCCACTTCGCCCGGTCCGTATCAGCCATATAGATTTGAGTATGTAAATACATTGGCACTTCGTCAGGCGGGATGTCAAAGCCAGCGCCTTACCGTTCACGCTCTCATTTGAAGGAAGCTTTCATAGAATTGACTCAGGACAGCCGACGGTTGAAGTAATAAATAAATCAACGAATTTGAAAATCTGATTTTCTCTTCATGAACTCGGTTTAGAACTCGGGGAACCCGTTCCAGGCTCAGACCTTCAGCGCTGCCTCCGCCGGCACAACGGAATCGAGTTTTTACCAAAAGAGGTTGTGATGCAAAAAGAGGGGAATCAATCACAGGCTATCAACGACAGGCTGGAAGAAAACTCCTCGAAAATCGCCGTTGACGGAATCGCCCTTCGCGACGTCCCGCTTCCCCGAGCCATTCCAACTTGAATTGTTTCGACGTCTTCTCGAACTTTTGTGGTTTTGCTTCGGGAATTCCGCTCGTTTCTTTCGTCGTTAGAATCAGGACTGTTTCGTTGACGGCATTGGGTCGGGGCTGAACCCCGCCCGTGGAATGAACGGACGGAAAGCCTCTCGTGATCGGATCTCTCGATGTGGTACCGATGTTCTCGGATGAACAGCATTTTCATACAGAAAAGTAAACCCTACTGAGGAAGCACGGCGATGCTTCAGGTGCTCCGGCGAGACGTTTCCATCATGTTGTTGCGGGTGAGCCTTTAAGGCGAAGTAATAAGCATCGCGAATTCTGACCCAAGAAGACTGTACGTCCAGCTCCACGGAGAACATCGTTTCTTCCGATCCTCGATGGACCTGATGATCGATTCCCATCTCCCCAAACAACGCAAGTCTGTTCTCTTTCGGTCTAGAACACCTGCCCCGATGACCACCATTGGATGAGACTCGCTCAGCTGTCTCGCGTTCATCGGAACATGCCACAAATCGATTCCGTCAGTTCCCTACTTCCCTTCCCCGGAGTAGGGAAGTTATCCGCGCGCTTTCATCACGAATCGGAGCACCTGTAGAGTCAGGTTTGAAGTTTTTCCTCGTTTTGCGTTGGCATCGCGCCGCGGTCGTCCTCGTTGAATTAAATTCCTCCGCAATGGCACGAAAATCTCAAGCAGTAGACAATTCTGGATGAGAAAGAGAGCGGACGGACGGGCAGAGAGCCGCGAGTGGAAGTCGGAAAGCGTCAGAGACGGAAACTGAGCATGCGCTGTGTGAACGCTAAAGGTTCGACGTTCGTTCCGCATGACGGCTTGCTTGCTCTCAGGCTCACTTTAGGCCCCGTGGTCTGCCACGAGCGTTTCATAGTTAGAGCAGAGTCAGAATTTCTACGATCCTAGCGGTTGTGACGTTTTCGGATATCGGTTCAATAGTGACATTTCGGAGACCGAATTACGACCCTGCGAAATGTGAATTATTCACGGATAACTCTCCCAAGGTCGCTCGGTAAGTCCTTCTCAACTGTATCGTTCACGCACTGTGTTGTAACATCAACCCGTATCGCGACGTCTCATAGAACGCACAGCTTGCTAAGTAGCTTGGGACCTTGAATCACCCGAGGCTTTCGTTGGAGCAGTGCTCTGGTCTCAACTTCTAGCTCTAGAGGTGAAATTAATCCAAATTCGGTGGCTGATCGGAATAAATCGTGGCATCAGACTGTTGCGTGGAAATTCTCGTAGATTCTAGAGAATTGGATATGTTTCGGAGAGATCTGAGCTGCTGACAGGGACGCGAGTTTTTATTATTGGAGAAGGTTCTAGCCGGTACGTTTCGCAACTTTCTCTAAAGTCTTCGGGAAGATTCCCTGAGGAGTCGGCTTTTTGATTCTGCCCAAGATGTGGGCGAAACTCGATTCCCAATAAAGATTTCGAAGCTATTTCTGGTATCACCTCGTGTTCTCATACGTTACGTCATATCTGTTTGACGTTGAGTCATTTTGTGACTAGCATAATATCAGGTTCGAGACTTTTCTCAGCTCGAAGTCCTACTGCACTCGCCGATGGTTGAGATTCCCACTCCGACTTCATCTCGATTGAAAAGTGTTCAGGAACTGATTGATTCCGATTGGTAGACTTTCGTCAGATTGCAGAATTCGGGTTTCGATGCTTGTTCTTACCCGGGGGGAGAATCTCGCTCACGGGGAATATCATATACTATCGTAGTTCGAAATGCTCGGACTCTCCCTTTGGTGATAAGTAAAGCTTGGAAGTTTAGGCATCACTCATTATTCAGCCTCCATCAATCCATGGATAAATTGATCGGAGGTCGATTACTTCGATGATATTTGCCCAACAAAGTCGCGGGCTGGAACAATCCAGCACTATTTCACCAAATATCCATCAATTCGAATTGATGGAGGTTCAAAAATGATTAATGCCTGAACTTCCAAGCTCTAGTAATAAGTAGAGCCTGGAAGTTTAGGCATTATTCATATAGACCCCCCATCTATCCATATGAATTGATGAATACATGAATATAGATGATGCTTGATTGTTACAGCTCAAGTCGACATCGGGCGAAAATCATCCATGTAGTGAATCTCCGATCAACTATTCCATGAGTTGATGGACAGTGATTAATGAATAATGCCTAAAATTTAAGGATCCAGTGATCATGTATTCGATTGAGATTTGCTAACGCGCTGATCGACTCACGAGATGCTGTTCTCTTGACTTCAAGACTTGCTAAGAAGCTAATGACTGAATAGAAATCGGAAATCTCGTCCAAGTCATGCGCGTATTACACACATGACTAGATTCTGATAAGCTGTTGTCGACGGCGACTTCGAGGAGGATGTTGAGCGCGATTCCCGGTGATGATCATCTGGCGCCGAGCACCTGTTGTTTCGAACAACTTGTTTCCTGATTTCTGATTGCTTGATTCTGGTTGGAGAAGTTACTCAGAAAGAGACTTTCGTGGATTCCCTGCCGAGAAAATGCTCAATCCGAAACCCAGACGTAATCCATGGGATTCCAGGGTGTATGAAACGAGATATTGAATGTGAGAGACCTGCATTGTTCCAGATTCGGATCTAACGACACGAGAACTTATGTCGCGCGGAATGTGTTCAACTTATCAGAGACAAACTTATGACAAACTTTTCCCGTGAATAAGTCAGATGTCATGAGCTGTCTTTTGAAGCGAACTGTAGGTCGTTCAAGGTACAAGCTGTTGCTTTGATACCAATGAATAACAAATTAGCGCCACGAGCGGACATTCGGCAGGAATTCCGATGGACACAGAGAACCGAACTAAACTCTTCTTTATACAAACCACAAATATTCCAACTCTACCTTCATCATCGTAACGTGCTGCTATAATGTTGCTCGCCAAGTTCACCGAATCTCCGAACATTCTACAACAAGCCTCCGATAGGAACGGAAGAGAAGTGAATGGATGTTGCAAACTAATACCGTTGCCGGAGAAACTTCTATTTTGGGAAGTTCGACTTTGATCATTTCCGAGCTGAAAAGTCTTTGACCCCGCCATGCATTTTCCCTCTCGGGTTTGGCCACCGAGCCGATTCAATAAGGTTCACGTCGAAAAGTTGTCTGCTCCACGACTAGAGCTCAAAAATGCACCTTCATTAAACTCCTCCCCTAAGATATCTCTGCTCGAAACTCCACGAAGAAGAATGTCTTTTTGAGAAGAGAAAATCAAATTCAGATTTCCGGACATAAAACCAGCGCCCATACTGGATCTCGTAGAGGAAAACCCAATATTCTCACCCATTTTTAGGTCGAGATTAAATTCTGAAAATATTACCGCAAGGAGCGAGTTCGGAACGACGGTTTTGCTGACTGAGCAGACAGCGACTCTGCTCGTGAGCGTTTCCGGAAGCGATTTTGTCGAACTGGATTGAGGATGAACGGCCTCTTCAGTTACTGAAACGGATGTGAACGACAGGCTTAGGGGTACGCTAAACTGCCGATTCATTGAACAATTATACGATGGGATGAAGAATAAAGATCGCAGATGTTATTGGGACCGATGATCATCTGGCCACTGCATACCTCGTGTGCGATGAGCGAGTCCTTCGGGAGTCAAAGAGCACTACTCGGTGACCCTTCGATCCACTCAAAGTGACGAATCATGCGAACTCATTAGGCGAATCCAGGGAAAGCACGGCAGCGCACTTCTTCAGATTCAGACCGGAGAAACCATGAGGATCGTCACGTGATCGAGAAATCGTTGCGACGTGTTCTCGTGACATACCCTCGAGTTTTCTCCTTGCGTGGAAAGTTTTCTCGCAATGATTCCATTGTTGACTTCTAGCTAATGGAAACTTATTAAGTTTGGATATTTTTGATTGAGCGGTGCTCCTTGAGATTTCTCTTATTTCTGATCCTCCAAATTTGTTTCTACAGATCAGACGTAAAAACGCACGGACCTGCGTGACATGGATTGCAGTTTTTTCTGGCGACGCTACAACGAGTCGGAGCGTAAGTGAAATTCGATTCGATCTTTTCCTCATTCCGAGTTTCTGGTCGAATGAAAATCGAAGATCAAAGTCGACCTTTGTTCCGAGGTCGGAAGTCGATGTATTGAGTATTAAAATTCTTGTTTTTTCGTTCCAGTATCAACTTACACGAAAGATGAGCTCGACGACATCATCACGACGCTCCGACTGAAGATAAAAGGTGAGTTCGCGTACTCTTTTCCCCGCCACTCACTCAGGTTATTCATCGTTTTTTGTGGGAGGGGCGGAAGTTATGGAAATCTTCATTCCAGAGGCCGTTTGGGAGTACGAAGAATTAGACGCGGAAAACGCTTCATTGGATATGCAGGCCTCAGCTCGGCTCGTGGTGATCGACCAACTGCTCGATCTGCGCACCGAGCGAACCAGAGACATGGATCACTATTTCCGCGGTGTTCAGATGTCGGTCGCAGGAGTAGGACAGAAACGACGAGTACAGAAACAGCAACCGGTTAAACAGATCAAGACCAGCTGACTAGTGTCCCTCCTCCTCCGGTTCACCCGATGGTTGCCAATATGGCCGAGACTCAAACACCCCGGGTGATTGATTCGATTCGGAGGGGAGGGAGCGACGGTCGAGGCTGTGACAGAACAGCACCTATCACGTGTTTTGCGTATCGGATTAGTTTTTATTCGATGTATGGGATTCCGAGACGAAGTTGTCTCATTCTTCGAAATGGCCCGAGCCGTGAATGTAGAAACTAGGTACAAGTGAGTTCTCCGATCCATGAGTATAAATGAACCAAAACAGTTTGAGTAGATGATCATGCATTGTGCCCTCAGAGGATCGCAGCATGAACTGTATCGCCGACATTGGAACTGGAACCGCCGTCGAGATCCATTGTTGGTTCTGTGAACAAATCGAAATGCCACTGAGATTTCAGCCACTTCTCAACCTAGGAATGGGTGCGAAGCAATACTCATTCGAACTTCGCGTCGATGATGAATTGAAATAAATAATAGACACGAGCGCTGTCGTTTTTCATCGCAGAATGAATTATGTAGAAAACTGTGGATGAAGGATGATTTCTGGAATGAAATCTTTCTCACGGCAAGCCCGAAGCGTGTTGATTCTCGTCGCAATGAGAGATCGAATGAAGTTTTCAACAACAGCAACTCTTGTCGCTCGTCCTCGAACTCCATATCGTCGACGGCTGCTTCCCTCACAAAACCCAGCTGGAAGTTTGCTTCATCCTCGAAGCAGAGCTCTTCTGGAAACAAAAAACGACGAAAATTCTTGTCTCCGATGTCGAGCAGCTGTGCAGCTCAAAGGAACTTTCGTCTGCATGAAAATATTCTGCCAGAATCTCCAAGACCGGTTTCACCAAAAACCGGAATCCTGATTTCTCAGCAACAAAAAAATGATTTCCCAGGAAGGCCCCATGTTGCCCGAGAACTTCTTTTCCGAAAGAAAATAAGGCCCACAACTGTCGAGGACTTTGAATCAGATGCTGCGCCGTCATTCGGAAAGTCAACGCCTCCAAGAGTTTGCTGCCCCAGGCAGAGGCTGTGAACTCGATGGTTTGTCCCGGTGTCTCACTATTCGTACTTAGTTGGCAAACGCAGTCGACCAGCCGAAGAACTCTCTTTGGAGGAAGAACCTCCATTCTGGTCAAGGTCACCGTTATCTAATACTCCACGAATTCAATTCTGAGTGAAATGCCCGACCGCAATGGGAGCGAAGTTTGCAAAATATTTTTAGATTCGTTTCCTTCCATCTGGAAACTTTTTCAAACGTTTGCCCGATGGAACGTAGTTGTGTCTGCACCACCGATCGGCGGCGTCAGATGTGAGATAGGCAGCAGAGTGCAACATTGCGAGTTTGGAAAAGTTTCCCAAAACAATGAAAACAATTCCCAAGATGCATCGTCTCTCGTCGTTCAAATGTCATCCAATGTTGTCTCCGAAGTGGTGGCAAAAAGCCGCCACAGATGATAACGCCGGCGTAACAATGGCATTGTCTGCCCTACAGATCGTTGAAAGTTCGGAGTTTGAAAGAAAAAGTGGCGTTCTGGACAACGCGAGTGGCTTCTCATTCTTCTGGAAAACTCTGGGGGAAATCATATCGCGTTCTCGCAAATCATAACGCGATACCTGAAACTCTCAGCTCATGTCTTTAGATATTCCTCGCTCTCATCGGCTGCGCTGAACTGAACGGTTCTCACGATTGCTTCAGAGGAGTGAGTGCGTGGTCGCTTCTGTTTCCTCAACTCACTACTCTCCATCAACGGGGATCAATCGAGATCGAACGAAGACAGGAGACGTTACCGGCTTGCAAAGGAACTTTCGCTCGACCGGGACACTTGAAGACCCCCCAGAGGTCGTTCTCTGTCAGCGGAATCTAAGGCTCGCCGCTGAGGAAGCGCAACAATCGCACAGATCTGCCGAGCCACTCCCAGACCCACTCTTTCGTTTGTAGAGAATCTGCGACAGGTATCCCGCGGAGCGTTCGATGAGCGTAGTCCCTAGCTACTGATTCAGATTGTCTTTCGTGCCGGTTGGAAGATCAGGTATCAGTCACTATTCACTATCGATCGATCTTCTTTAGATAAAAAGCCAAGCTGAAACGAAATGAAATGAATGACCTCCAAGAAACCAATCCATGTTTCCAGATGCAGTCCATCGAGGAACGGAAAAAATTTGCGAGAGTCAAACCGGATCATGTTCTTCAGGGGTCCTGTTTGAGGTTCTTCTCAATTTTCCGTTTTGATTTGATTGAATGTAATGCGAGACTACCAATGACGTGCGAGCCATTCGGGTGCGGTGGGTGACTTATGTTAGCCCGAAAAAATCCTCGCAACAAGCATCATAACTCGCTCAGCCTGACTGAGTGTTCAGTTGCGTGAACGATTTCGTGCTCAGAATTGACACGAAGATGGAGACGTAATAAATTCTCCACATTCGATGCAAAGCTCCGTTCGAACTGCTCGTCACCGATTGACCATGGATTGCATTTTCCGAGATTCATCGAATTGTTTCCACATCTATCTTCGATGAACCGAAATCTTCGTGTCGCGAGAGGGAGCTCCCAGTTCTCAGAGAGATTCATCCGTCTTCCACTCAAACGGATTGTATGAGGCGATCGGCTTGAGCAGGACGCCCACTCGTTTTCTCATTTCCAAGCTTCACGCACGCGACCGGTCGCTCCATGAGAGGAGAAGCAATCGATGATACCGCCAGCAAATCGGAGTAGCAAACAGTACGTCGACGTCTCTATTGAGAGGTTTCTTCGATAGAGAGGCCGGCAATCGATGGTCTTCCCATTCGGGCTCGCTCTTTGAATTATTCGCAATCACTAAATCACGCGAGACTTCCCGTCTTCCCGCTGATTGGGAATTGAGAGAGGAGAAACCATATTGATCTGTTTGCCGGAATTCCGAGCGCGAATTAGCGACCAAAGTGTTGAAGCAATCGATCGCCATTCCTTCTTGCGGAACGAACGGAGTCCCCGAGAGAAGCTGGCAGCTCGTTTTTTTAGTTTTGGTATTTATGCATCTTCATCCGTGGATGATCCCTTTGTTTCGGGGGGAGCAAGCTCAGCAGATGCCCTTGCTACGCAAACCACAGTTTTTGGGATCTGGTCACAGACTGGTCACAGAGTGGACACCGTTGAACCCACTCCCGATTGACAGTCGTCGAGTGTCAATCGATGCACTCATTTGCATGCTGCAGCGTTCGTCCGCAGACATGTTTTTCGGCGACGTGCACACATGTGTACATTCCGCCTAGCGTGCATCCCGGCGGTCGTCGAGATTCGAACCACCGCCATCGAGTTCTGGTTCCAAGATTAGCCGTGTAACCACAAGACAATCGACCGTTTGATCCCTTTTTCGGACACACGGATCGAATCAACTCCAACCAACGGTGTCCAGGTGAAGGGGGCGTCCTAACGGACACCCTAGCGGACACAACCCGACACCAGAGGGAACGGACCGAATTGTCATTGGTGCTCCATGAAGCCAGAACTCAGCCCTCCTAACCGCTTGTAGACGGTTCTCGAAAAATACTTTTTCACTGAAGGAAAAATTTGAACTGTTGAACGCTCATCTGAACACAGAACGTCGAAGTAGTCTCGGAAATGATATTCACACGAAAAGGGAAACATTCTTTCTACACAGATAATGATCGAAATCATATCCGACAAGCTTACCGAAGTTTTTGAAAATACATAATGCGGCTTTCCTACGCATTTTGATGAATAACTCGCGAGGAACTACTTCGATCGAAAATCGAGCTCCTTTACTTCAAGCGTTCATCCAGATGGATCGACTCCGACTCCCGATATTCGTGCAGCTCCGATGGAATCCGAGATTTTCAGATATGAGTTTCGATCTGACCGAGATATCGCCGATCAGAAGAAGGGTTGGGGGAACCTCGCAAGGACCTGATAATTCTCTTTTTGACGATTTTCCCTCTTTTCGGTTCCATGCCTGTCGATGGGCGAATGTCTGTAGCTTTCGGAGTATTCGCGGCCAATAGAGGATTCCTCACATCGTCGTACTCTGTTGCTGGACTGGCTCACATCCGCGGTGACATTCAAATAAGTTGGAAGTTGGTATGCTTGTTCTAGGGTCTTTGCTTCCCGTAGACGATATGGAGGAGTTGCCGCGTTCTTCGCGTTGGAGTTGGACGAGCCACTCAATCGTCTCTGGTTGGCGCTACAAGAGTATGTTGGGTACTGGTATGGATCTATCGGCCGCGTTTCGAAAGATCGTCTCCAGAAAGAATTCTCTCGCAAAATGCATTCCAGCGTGTTTCGGAGATCATTACAGGATATGTATATACACTTTGAGACATCTGAAGACCCGTAGGCAAAGTTTGCGCGGAGTTCATTACTCGGACTAACAACGTCAATGAAAGTTTTCCGGATATTTCAGGCGCCTGGATCAGCTTTGTTCTTGCATTCTTGGTTATCCCGTACCGTCGGAGACCTGGGGGTGGAACATTGCGAAGTCCATACAACGCACGCCACGTGCGGAAGCTTTTCACAAGCGAGCGCGTAACATACAATGATGAAAAATTCTCCACGCGATAGCGATCAGGTCCCCTATGGCGACAGGTTTAGATCTGGATGATGTGTTATTTATATATTTGCACGAAGGATGGACGTCGAAATGGATGTCCGACGATGGGAAAAGTTCGCAATCCTTAATGGCTGGCTGAAAGACGAAATGGCGAGTCAGAGAAAGTACTGCGCGGCTTCTTTTCTTGAAATATGTCGCGAAATATACGATTGAACTTCTCAGAAGGTCTCGGGGAGGGCGACAAACACATTTTTGCCCTGAGGTAGAGAACAACAACGAACTCGCGAAGTTTCTTCCGCTTTCCACCGCCAAACGAGAAAACTGAGATTTCAACATCGTACACGCCCCGAAGATGACGTTCATGCATCTTATACGTCACAGATCGTTATCATTATTTAAGATTTCGATGATCCAAGCGAAGCCCTCGCGTTTCTCAGCCGGATCGTCGTTGATCATTGTCAGTGATGCGATGAAGGAATCGATTAGCTACCCAAAAAATCGAAGTACGACGTCATCACGGTCGTCAATGCAATTTGGTACTGCTTCTGATCGGTATCCACCTCTATCAGTGCTCTAGCGTGAGGATTTTTTAGCAGCGGAGCCAATATCCTCGTGGAACAAAGCGACGTCGAATGAATCAGAAGGCGGTTGTGAAACCACTGTAATTTTCTCCGTGATTTGACGAAATTTTTGTCGAGTCGAGCAAGACACAGAAACCAATGACATCGAACGCGGACCAGAATACCGTTACGATAAGCAAAAACGAGCAAGAGGACGTTTTTCTGGAATGATCGAATGTCGATGAATCCGGTCGGCCGCGACTCGAGGAGCTCGTTCATCGGAGAAATGAGCTCTTATGCCGAATCGTGGAGCCGAGTCCCGTCGTGCAATCGATCTCCGCAAACATTCTTCCATCCATATTCGCAGGAAATGGAACTTTCGCCGAGTGCGACGAGAGCCCCGTTCAACTCGGGACACTTTTGCCGCGCGGAAGGAGAGCTCTTCAGGTGAACAACGTGCGAGAGAGCACTTCCGGCGATTCGGGCCCTCGAGAAGAAATCCCGATCACACACATTCTCCACTGGAGATCAAACAGAACGAATCCGAGCAACCTCCCCGCAATCCTTTCTCCCAGCTACCGTTCGTTGAATTTCGGTCTCAACTCCCTTTTCAGTGACGAAGAAGAAACGAGGACGTGGATGACGTCCGAAATCAGGGAGGAATTTTCTGGACTCACTCTTCTGCACTGCTGGTCTGAGTTTCCTGCCTTCGACGTTTTCCAAGTCGTACTTTTGTGGAGAACCTGGATGAATCCGCTCCGAACGAAAACGAAGCGAACTTACGAATACTCGTACAGATGCACAAAGTGTGCAGATCGAATCTCAGAGTAGAGTACTCACTCGAGTTTGAGGCTGCAAATCACGGATCCTCACTGAATACGGCGACACGATAAGAGTTGTCCACCGAATATCTGGTCAGAACCTGTTGTTCGATCCATCAAACTTGTTGCCATTCATTTTTTTTTGAGGTTTCTGAAAGAAAAGATTCCGGATCAGGTTCTGCCGGTTTCTCTTTTTTGCTTCTCTTTTCACTTTTCCTCGATGGTTCGATGTCCATCTCTTCGAGTGAACGGCCTCGCTTCCGACAGAGGAGTTTCCATTCCAAGGATTCCGGCGCTAACAAGGCGTTCAGGGCGGTCTTCTCCTCCGGAAAAGAGAGGAACAGGGAAGTTGACTTCGATTACCGGAAAGAGCAAGGGAAGGAGGGTTCCAATTTAGTTTCCAGACTCCGAATGAACTCTGCGTCGATGATTGATGTTCGGCACGCGATGTCATCCTCTCGATTGCATCGCAACCGCGGTTCAAAGAGATCTGAATTTCTCATCGCGAGGAAAGAGATCGAGAACCACATCGCAAAACAAGCATAGTCCGGAAAATTTTTCACGCGGGCCGAACTCTGGCTCGAGGAAAAACCCGGCTCAACCGATTCGGCAAAATCCCGTTGATTCGCCTCTCATGTAATTTGTGGATTTTCCGGGAGAAAATGGACCTACGATTCGCGCCGGTCAACGATCTCACAATCTATTTCGACTCGGGAGAGCTCCCAGAAAGTCAATCCCACACTCAGAGAACGCGGTAGCTCCGAACGAATCAAAGACCGAATACTTAGGGCTCATCCGGTACCGACATTTCTGAAACCTGAAGTGAGGTTGACTCGTCCAAAGTGCAGAATCATTGCCGCGGGCTGTGAAGAATTGGCCGGCGAAGCGGGTTCCATCAATCTCAGGACATGACTCTTCCACCTGGACTACTCTCTGCCGAACAACTCCTTGATGGTCCTCGCGCGCAGAGTTTTCGGCGTGGAAAAGTCATTCCAGGATCAGCGTCCCCCGAATCTCGATCTAAAATCTCGGGAATGAAGTGTCTGCACTTCACGGCACTGGATTTCGGCAAAAGTTTGGGACATTCCAACGGGGATTCCCCGCGTTCAGCGTTGGTAGCAACCCACTTCCTGAGTTTTTGTTCGAAAACCAATTTTCGATTCGGCCAACGTGGTTGTTAGACTAAGTGTCGGAAGATGATTCGGATCCTACGGCACGCGAAGAGCGCAATACCGATCGACCACAGACAGTGATGAACAGAAAATACACATCATTTCGGAGTGTTCCGCGGAATGAAAGAAAGTTTCTCTGGGTGTTGCTGTCGGAAACAAGTATGTATCTACTGACTGCTTCTCGATCACAGCACACCGCTTTCGAGTGTGTTACGAAAGATCCGATTTTTCCGGATCGATGACCATAGAGCTGTAATCAAGAGTTCTTTGCTCAAAAGCGTTTTCGAGACGTTTCACAAAGAGACTACGTGAGCTCCTGGGATCGGGAAGGATAGGTTCTCAAACCCTCTCGAGCTCGATCCTCCCGTAGGGAGACGAATGAACTTCTCTTCCAAATGTTCACAATGGATAAATTCGCCCGATATGAGTCTTGAACTTACCTCGGAGAGAATACCAGTCGTATCGATTTTCATTTATCCCGATGAGTACACTTCTTACAACCAGATCGAGCAACAAACTCTTATCTTGAAACGCAGTACATCCTAATCCTCTAGAACACCATCGGTCGCGATCGAAATTGCTAGTCTTCGTGTCTGAATATGAGGATTATAATTCAAATATTCTCTGAGTAAGATCAGAATGTAAATGTAGACGCTCAAGAGGTTTGCGTCGAAACCCCTCGTGCCATGCGATTAAAAGTCATTCACAGGATGTGATGTGAGTCATCGTGAAACTTCCTAGAGAGTAGTATGAACATCGAGTTAACGGAACATAAAAACCTCACATCGTTAGGGAACATGCTTTGGAAAAAACCGACACGACGTCCGTGAGTGAAGAAAAAAGCTAATGCGAGCGGAAATCTACTCAAGGAAAGCAACACAAGTAGCCAGAAGAACGAAAGCAAGCAAGAACATTTTGTCGATATTGATGTTGTCACGCTCCTTGATTTTTGATGAGACTCAATTTTTATTCTGTTCTGTCTGCGTTCAATCATGAATATTCGCGCTGGCTCTACAGTTGCCATGCTCGATGAGTTCTCGTTGTTTTTTCTTTTCCCATGGAGCCCACAATAATCTTATCGCAGATAGGAGTGAGCACAGAAATCAGAAGTGCGTGGAGAAAGACTCGAAGAGCAGAATGAGCCATGTCCGTGAAGCAGAGAACAGTTTGAGGAATCAATTTTCTCGACAAACGGCAGCCCCCGTATCCTCCCTAGGAAAAGTTCAGATCCAGGACTTTCTTCTATTATCCATGATGCCCACACTGAGCGCCCGTATTGAGGAAAACAAGTTTCCCAGAAATTCGACTCGAAGTCGGCGTTTTCCCAATTCCCAAAGTCCAGCTGATAAGGAACTTCCCGTGTAAGGAAGGTTGTGTTTTCATGCAAGATTCCTTTTGCTTCGTCCCCTCTAGAAACTTTTTGTTTCGATCATTCGTAATGGACGGAAATTCACGGAGTTTGTCAAGAGGAACTTCGCTCCGAAGTAAATATCGGAATCGAGTGAAGTTGTCGCCTTTAAGTCAGATTCTTTTCGCTTCCGTCGGCTTTCACTTCGACCTCTAGATGTGCACCCTCCAAAACCTTTCAAGGCCTGAAATAAATCTGCGCAGTTTTTCATCCAGAATTCAAGGAAATTCTATTAGAAAAACTAATATGGCACTTTTCGCCGGTATTTTACGATCATTCCAAAACGACATCACCATTTTGCATATCGAGTGGAGGTCAGTGGATCGACAAATTCGTTTTTGACGATTACTCATTCGAAATGAGAAATTCAATTATTCGAGGATCATCATAATTGGATGGCTTGAAATTTCAGACTGCGAGCGGAATCGAAGAAGCGGCGCTCGATTCGCTTTTCCATCGCTCTCTGATTTCCCCGCTAGCGGCGCGCCGCATGCTGCATGACTCCGATGAGCCGGTGAGAGCAGATCTATTCATCAAGCAGTTCTCGAATGTTTCTGCTTGATTCGTTTGACTTCCCAATCCTGTTTCGACCCTTCCGAATCGGAATTATTTTCTGTGACTTTCTCATGAGCGACCCGAAGTTTCATTCCAAGTATCCATAGTGTGTGTTTTTCTCGACTCGTTATCCAGTCGGGAACACGCCGCCAATGGATATCTCTTTCTGAAATTTCGAAAAAAAACGCACTTTCTGAGAAGGAGATTGTCATTGTCCGGTTTGCGAGACTATCCTCGATGAGCATCGTTATCCTCATCAAAATAATGTCACGACTGTCATTCAAGGAGCTCTTTTGTGAATCTTTTCCGTAAGACGGCGACCTTTCCTCTCTGTAATTCTCCGGTCTAATACATCACCTGCTCATTGTTCGTCAAGCTACGCGTCGCTGAGCTCAAACGTTGACAGGTGCGCTGAGTTCGAAAGCTCAAGCAGCCAGTCAGGCTTATCTCGACCTGCTGAACCTCGAGGAAGATCAATAGTTTTGACTATAAATATCTTCGTGTGTTGTTTCCGTCGAGCTCACTCCGCTGTCTGCACCTTCAGTCTGACCTGAGACGCTGCGATTTGTTTTCGAGGTGAGAACAAAAGTGTTTTCCTTTCTCTCAACGAGCGAGGACGCGAGTCTTTAGGAAGAATCACGGCTGACGGATAAACGAATGAACCCCGATCTATATCCGCTTACGAGGTACAAGCACAACCTTGGAGGGGCGACATCTACATACATACTGATACTTCTCAGGAAGACCGAGGCACCATGTGGACCGAGTGATGAATCTTTCTGCGAGCGCAATCGCCGCCGGGGACCCAATAAATATCTCGAGTCTCGGAGCGAGTGGATGGAAATTTCCTTTCCATGACAAACCGCGCTCTCTCGTACTTTGACAAAACTTTCCATGCCGCAGCGGTGATCGAAACAACTGAAGATTCTTGAGCATGATGATGCTCCCTCGCTAGAGCATGCCACAAAATCTCCGGCGGAAGTCTTGTCGTCTGAAGTAGGAAGTTTCAACGAAAAGCTACCAAGAAGGTTGAATCGTCGCTGGACGCCTGGCATTTTTAGGCATCGGCACTCTGATCAAATGGCATTTTTTGGATCTCATCATCGCCTCTGCGGAATAGCAGCTCAATTATTACTGTTCGCAAGACTCCCCAAAGCGTCCTCCGTCGAAATGTCCGAGTGATCGGTGAAGCTCCGAAGTCGAAGATTTGATTCCTGATTCTCCGTGTATTTATTTGAATTGATGATGTTGGATACATTTGGATAAATTATGCCTGATTATTCCTGCAAAGATCACCAATGGGCTAAAATCATCGATATTTAGGGATTCCGTGAATAAGTTCCGATATTCCTCAAAATTATTGTCTTGAGCTTTTGAAAGTTATTACTAAAAATGAGGGAGGGAAGGAGCTAGGTATCTTGGATATGAGTTCAATACAGTGAAGCCCCGCAGAGTAGGACTTCTGCAACTGGTTAATCCTCTTCAATTTCTGTCTTGTAACGGATTCAGAGAGCAATTCTGAAAGATTTAGCAAAGATCTAATGCTTATTTTCTTTTCTCTGCTCCATTCCTCGCTCCGGCCTTCCACTAGAGGCGCTCACGGCCTGTATTGCGGAGGTTAGGTACTGGGGTCGGTAGGCCTCTGATACCAGAACCTCTTCGACACTCGCCTCACGGAGTGAAAACCATCTCTGAAGAAGTCGACCTTCGGACGCGATTCGAACCAACGACCTGCCGCTCGGGAGTTTTGTACCACGGGTCAGCATGGCATGTGTTGTGGTACCACATCCACATCCACAAGCAAATCTGTACTTGGCTTGCACACCGCTTAGACCACTCGGCTATCTCGTCGGTTCCATCGTATGATTCGGAAAAGACTCCCTATTTCATGATTTTGAGTGCTTCCTTCCCTCGAACTTAGACTGCGCCACAGTTATGAATCCTGCGTTCCTTCGTCCGCAACGATTTGCTGATCAGTCTCTACTCGTGGGAGGGAAGGGTAACTCGGGAAGGAATAAAAGGAGTGGCGTCCTTCTCCAAACGACGATTCCAATCAATTAATGACAGTGAAGAGTCGTGCTCGAGGACGCTTGTGATTTTGTTTGTCTCCGTGACTCTTCACTCACAGGGGTTACGATCGATTCCAGAATCGCCATCGGGGTCTCATTAGTAGAGTTTCTAGAAAACTGACATCGCAAATCTGGAGATGCCGAGAAATGAAAGTGATCCTCCCGAAAGCTCTTCTCGGAAGAAAAAATGCAAAGCTTTTGTCAACTTCCGTTTTCAAAATATCCGGCTTTGAATTTTTCAAATTGGCAAGACCTTATCGTATAAAATGAGTACATGTAGAGCTTGGAAGTTCAGACATTATTCATTAATCACCGTCAATCAATCTACAGGAGGCCGATCACTTCGATAATATTTGTCCAACATAGTTGCGGGCTGGAACAATCAGGCAATATTTAACCGAATATCCATCGATTCCGATTCATTGATGGAGGCTCAAAAATTATTAAAGCCTGAACTTCCAAGTTCTGATAATGACGGATCTGTTTGCGCTCCGATAGAGAACTACATTTGGCAACATGGGAACTTTTCCGGATGGCTAAAGAGGGGTCGTTCGCGTGGTAAACTTCCATCTGGAAAACTATCAGGATAGTGTACGCAGGTGTTTGACAAATCGGTGCGATATCCATTGTCAGCGATGGAATCGTCGGACGACCTGGAACTTCGTCACAATGGTTGAGATTTGGATAGAATTCGTCCGAAGGTCTCACACCAGAAGACATCCCAAACTCTGACAGTCATCATCTTGACGAGCGGATCATGGTTTTCGTAACTGCCGTGGCTCATTGAGTACGACGCGGCGCCGAAGCTGAGAGCACATCAAGCGAGCGAGCCGGCGATCAGCGTGTCTCCGCCGGCCGGCGATCCGCGGATGATTCGGAGCTTCGGCTGAACATTCTTCAGTAATTGATCGGGTTGGAAACATGCGTGTCCATACCACGAGGAATCTGCTCGATCAACTACCCGCACAGGATTAGGCGCCGCCGCCGCCGCTCAAAACCTCGTGCCAAGAGTCTGGAGGAAAACGATTTTGCGCCGCAACTTCACGACTCGGCACGATATTGGTCATGTGGAACAGCGCAAAACAAAGTTGACGCGCACAACGGTGGCAGATCGTTCGAGATGATTGAAGAACGCGAGTGTTCTGGGGAAAAAATCTCTCAATTAACTAAATTAATAATTTTAATTGAAAAGCACTTGATCATTATCCGCGGGCTGAATCCATATTTCGCGGAGATTCCGGTTGCCACCGCGGACAAATTGCCGTTTGTTTTTAACACCTCGGTTCTACAGTGTCATAGATGGATCGATTAGCGATCACCTGGAGCTGATTCCAGACTTCCTCCTGGGAGCATAATTCGATAAATGATCGTCGCTCAGAATGGCTACCGAGATTATTGTTTTCTGCTCGAGGAAAATTGAGCACCGCTCGGAGATGTAAGTGAAAGCAATTCACAAAGCGCTTCAATCGATTACGAATCCATTTTTCAAACTTCTGGCGGAAACTTTCGCGCCTGCATATCGTGTGGTGAGAGAATAGTAGTAGCCTTGTGCAGGGACGGGTCACGAGCCGTTGAATTGACTTGTCGTCACCCCGCTACCTATTGAGAAGAAGACAATCTGTTTTGATCGTTCAGGCTCGGGTGGGTTTCAGTAAGTTTCGAGAGCTGCGTTGAAGTTCTAGCACATCATTGTGTCTACATACTTCGCTCATCTGTTGAGGCCTTGGCGATCAGTGGTTGTCTCGAAACTTCGAGGCCGTCGCATCGACGTTGTTTCTTTGATCGCAGAGAATCTTTATCGGAGCTCATTACGCGCTTCGCTTCCGATTTGGTTGTTACCATTTGGTCGATGACCCCCTTTCCATGATCCGATGTCGCGAATTCGGTTCCTCCTCAATCGCAGAAACGTTTTTCTGTCATTCCTTTCTCGAGAACTCGGTCATGTCTTGGCTAATCCTATCAGCGGCACATCTACGCTCCACACAGAGTCAACGATGTCTTTCTGAGCGACCGAAATCGTACCACCTTGCGGGTCCTCGAAAAGCTCGCTACGCCGACGCAGTATAAGTAGAAATCGTGAAAGGGGATCATAGGTGCACACCTAGGTGGAAGCTTGCAACCAGTGGTACACCTGTTGTGCGGAAGTCGAGCAAGGGCTCGGCTCGTCGAGTTTCGCCGCGCACATGTTTACTGTCGCAGGTTGTTGTCGAAGATAATTTCAAGGTCTCGGGTCTCATATTCGCTTTGACAACGTTTCTCTCTATTTCGTTATACACCTACCTGCCTGCCTGCCTGCCCATCAGAAAAAGTCATTGCAGGGGCTGAAAACTTTCCACGGTTCCGAAGAAACACTCGATTGGAAGCGAATTCTCCGTTTTCTTGCTTGGAACAGCAGATACGCGGAGGGTTCTCGCCATTCTTCGATTGAGCCTGCGGGAAGATCCCGCGCTTTTGTCGCATCGTGAACGAGGTGACGAGGGCTGAAGTTCCCCTACATTCCGGGAAATCGATTCGATCATCGATTCAGGTGGATTGATGGTCCGATATCACAGAGGTCATCGCAATACGAGTTGAATGACCGCCTAGCAGCCGGGATATTAACAGGAACATTCATACAATGGAATTAAAGACCTCACACCGTTCTGGAAATTGCATGCGTGGACGCCCTGGAACGATAGTTGCAGTTCATCGACCTTTGGAAGACCACACCGGCGGCAAATCGTCCGGCTGATCATTGTGCAACATCCGAGCGTAGCGAGTGAAACCTCGAGACCTCGAGGGGTTGGGACCTCTGAGCAGATTCAGGAGGATCCAAGGACGCATCAGAGCTCTCAGACGACGCAGCGATCAAAATATGGATGTTGGTGGCTTGTTCGTCGATCATAGACTGGAAGGTCGGTCACGTGTTGTCGAATTTAGGGAGAAAAACATTCTCACGGATGGCGGAGGATAATTTTTTTTTCGGAATACAGACGAGAAAAAAATTGTCCATTTTGAAACGCATCGCGCAACGACTGCGTAACGACCTGTCTGGAACATCGATCGAGTCGCCTATCTGCTCACAAGTCAGACTGTGCTAGCCAGTCAGCCACCAGTGGGCTAGGTATCCGAGAAGATTATCTGGGATACAGACGATGAAGCCAGCAACTGGAATTAAGCAGTCAATTACTTCCGGTCGAAGTCTTCATTCGGATTTGTCGCCCATCTCGTGCACAGGCACTGCTTGCACGGCAGAAAAAAAAAGACAGAAAACAGAAAACCTCGCGTGTTCGGAAGAGTTCCAGCGGGGCAAAATTTTGCGAGAATAAAAAATCTCGCTGCGGAGAGAAGAAGCGACGGCTCCCAATCGAATCGCGTCTCTGATCGGCGGATACTCTATAGCTGCTCGTATAGCGCGGGACAAAAACCATTGTACGCTGATTGACAGATTTCAGGAACTTCGGATTGGCTTCTCCGTCTCTCTCTTCCTCTCGGGACATCTTTCCTCTTTTTCCATCACCAGCAGTGTCCCAACCGGTGTAATCCGCGGCGCTCTGCAAACAACTTCACCGCAGCCAACTGCGGATCCCGACTGTTATCGTGAACATCATCGGATGAAAAATTGAAGAAACCGCGGAGCTGCCCAGAAACCTGCGCGACACGAGAAAACAGAAAATCGATCCGAAAGAAAAACGTGAGATTCACGAGTTGAAAGTGGACCAAACACGTTCCCGAATCGTAATTTCGAAATCGAGAAAACCTTCCGAAATCGTTCAATTCCACCTCCGCCAATCTCGGGATCCTCGGAAAGCCCGATCCAGTGAATACTCGAGATCAATTTTGACAAAAATTTGTGATTCTCATTCTCATCTTGAAGCCTAATCGATCGAATTTGAGCTACACTTGCTGTTTAACATTTTCTCGGTCATTGAGGGTTCGGAAACTTCTTCCATTTTGGAGATTTTCCAGGAGGACCTCGACCAGCCGTCTCCCCTGGAGCCCCGAAAGAATTTCCAGTTGATTCGCGTGCTCGAGGACTGCTCAGGAGTCAGGACCCTAGATCAGGAGGTCAGTTCGGTGCTGCCAGATGATGGGACATCGATCAGCAGCGTTTCGGAGCACCGAGGATCGGAGCGTAGTTCCATGCAGAACCGCTCACCGGGATCACTGCCAAAATCGGCGGCCAGAAATCCACCATCTACCATCGAGACCTGTTCAGATAATCGGTGAGACCCTCTCGGAGCAAATGCAGCGAATCAAGCAAGGTCAGTAGAAAGCTCCTTCGTCCATTTTTCCAGCACTGCTGACACCGAGAAACGAGGAGATGCTCGCTCGCTCGCTCGCTCGATCGCTCGGCCGACCGACCGGTCGATGGAAGATTCTTCGCGATTATCGAACCGCGATAGGAATTCCATCGGAACAGTGCAGACCCTCGCGCTGACACTGGGAAGTCAAGTGCTGTTTGGCAAGCAGCACATGCGTGAAGTTTGAGCGGAATCCAAGTGTACGAATTAGTGTCTTCGTTTTGTAATGATCGAGCCAGCGAGGATCGTAAAAGATGATGATCAACGTTTTCTCTCATTTGGTGTCGAGGTGGACTTTGTGCGAGGTCAACCTCCTCTGTTTCTCGGAGAAGTTCGGAGAAGACACAAAAAAACTCTGATACGATGTAATGATCGCGAGGATGATACTTCTGTCGATGGCGGTGACGGCGATGATGATTATCACGATTATGGTAATCGTTTGCCTTGATTGACAGTCAACCGCTCTGAGTTCGCTCTTACGCGAATTCCCGCATTCATTTGCCATTGAGTTGCGCATTGATTCGCGAAACTCCCATCGATGTGTCTCTTTTTCTTTCTCGCTCTCTTTGCTCCTCTCTCCGTGTATCAGTGGAGAGAACTGAATTCAGTTTCGTTATCAGCATTTCTCTTATTATCTCGTTTGTTAGGAACAGTTCGATCGAGCCTTCCGCGTGCTCGTCGCTGGGGCTTGTTCTCATCTGAGAAAGATCTCGGATGAACTTCCAGGACCTGAAACTTCTCTCTGCGCAGGTCCCCCAGGGAACCCTCGATCATTTGAGGACACTGACGATATCCCAGGCAGTTTTTTGATTTCGCCATTTCTCAAGGAAGTGGCAGAGATTTGAGATTCGTTAGCGGTTGAATTTGCGGAAACAAAGTAGGAGAACAATTTATTGATTGCGACTTGAACCCTGGAGCGCTTCATGCAAGGCGATCGAACACGTCTGAGGGTGGAGTGTTCTAGGTGGACATGCTGGGCCAAGCACCGGCGAAAAACAATAACATAGATCGAGTTCTGATGTCGGCCCCTAATTGTTAGCATGGCATCTTGTGTCTTCGGGAGACGAACGAGGTTCGATTCTCTTCTTTCGTTCGATCGAAAACACCGCAAGGTAACAACGTGACAAGCGAATTACGGATGTTCGATCGATAGCGAGCTTCCAGCAATGGAGGACTCGTACATCGATTGCTCGTCCATCACTTCGGAATGTAAATGGGTATCTCTTCCGAGAGCCCGTGCGCTGGAATTGCACCACAAGCTCCCGAAGTTCCAGAAACGCACCGAGCGTTTTCGAACCCGATGACATTTCATCATCTACATACTTCTCTCCGCTACCGCGGAAACGACCGCGCATGGGACAGCAGCGGCTGCTATCACCTATCTTGCTATCATATTCCGTTCGTGCCCCGATAAAGTTTTCCTCGATCCAACAACAGCGTTAATCCAATTGGTGTCTGGTTGTTTCATCGTACGAACGTCTTAGTTTGGAGCTCAAACCGCGCTCTTCAGACGAAATTTCAAGATTTCGACAAGGATCACTAGCGTGAGAATATGTTACCTTGGACTAGCAGAGAATCGAACATCTGTTCTTCTCCGGAGCGCGCGAGCCTCGAATCATGAGAACGAACTGCGCATCCGACTAGAAAGAAGTAAAATGTCCGAACTTCGCAGGCTCGGAAAACAACTTCTAATGGGGAAGACCATTCTGAACTCCGTCAATGAGTCAGTTCCAGAAGAGAGTTCCTCCTCCAAAACAGACCCTGTTGCTCGGCACTGTTGCTCCCCGCCCCTTCTGAACGTTGAACATTCACGAGATGTCCGGCGTCGCAAGTCGATAGAGCACTACGAGCGAAAAGAAGTCGCTGTTGACAAGTGATCGCTGACGACGATTATCAGAAACCGATGGTGGGTGATCTGCGTCGAACAATGATCACTTTTCATCGACTTCGTACTCTTCATGGCGAGCCGGAGCAGAAAACGGAACTTCAACCCCTTCGAAGACGGATTTTCCAAATCAACGGACGATGCTTCCGAGCTTGTCGTTCCAGAATTCTTCTCACTCAAGGTCTCTTCCGCCTTTCCTCTTCCAGAAATTTAGGGAAAGCTCTGATTGCAAGATTCTTTGCGAAGACGAGGTTTCATGAAGGGACCAACCCAGGAGCCGGAATCAATACTTCAGGGACAAGAGGAGGAGTTTCGAAGAGTTCGATCATGAGTCCAAAATTTGAGTTTGTGATCGACTTTCTGGAAAGGTCCCGTCGAAAACCATCGCTATCGTGTTGAAGCAGCGCTGAGATCGTCGGCCTGAGTTTGTGACTCTACCGACGAATAGATCTGTCGTGCATTTGCCAATGAGTTGGATAATGACTCATTCAAACAGCTGCGCGATCGATCCATCGTTTCATAATCACATAATCAATCAGGACGATGAATCTGCGGGAGATATGCTTCTTGACAAGTTATCAATTTCGAATTGATCTTCGCTTCCAAACTAGAATCACGATCCGTCACTCAATCTGTCAGCTGGATGTTCGCTCGACAGAAATTTCCGTCGTTGATTCGATGAGGCAAAGCTCGAACTTGATCTGTGCCTGCTCGAGCGACGGGGAAACAGAAAAAAAAAACATGAGAAACAAATTCGGTTGCAGCGCAACAAATCATCTTCGAGACTTGTGCAAAACTTTTGACCTCGACATCAATCTTTGACCGTCCACCGTATGGCTCTCTGTAGCCGCTTGGTAGAGGATTTTCCTCCCGGAGAGAAAATGATTCCTCATAACCGCCTCGAAAGTGAAAATGAAAAATCACCGCGCACGCATAATTCGATCGATCACTTCCCAAATTTTTCCTCTCGTGTGTTAAGTCATCGCGCCTACCGTACAACTGCTGCGTAGTCGTTCGGCACATCGCAGTTCAATACTGACGATCGGACATCCGTCATTGAGAATCGTTCAATTGAACGAAAATTGAAGTCTGGTCTTCATTGAAGACGAGGGTCAACGAGAATTGAGGGAAATACCTGCTTCAGATAATCCGAAAATCACCGTGCACCACTTTTTCATGAGAATTTCAGCTCTAGCCCCTCGACCTTCAGCGAACGAGGAAGCCCTTCCCCTAGTTACAACCGATTGTAGCAGTACCTAAGTTTCACTAATCGCAGCTTTAGATCGGATTACCGAGTCACTTGGAAACGAATGTCAAGGTCCACAGCAGATGCGGGTGGATCCGCTTCCAGGACAAACGGTGCGATCCGACGCCCGACTCTTTCCTCGATCAGTGAGTTCCAATTCACGACTGAACTCTGATGGAGTACTTTGCATTTTACAATAAGTCTCAACGGAACGGAGAAGATCGGATTTTCAAGCAGCAGGCGACTTGGTTGTGATAAACATGGATGATCTGGATTCCACACGCTTTATTCTCGCCCGAAAGATCTCTCGAAACGTGGATAGGGGAATAGCCGGTCAGGCAGCGAGCCTCCAAACCAGGTATAGAAAAGTCCTCGTTGCCGAAGCTAGTGCCACCACAGTAATTTACTTCACTCAGGGCGGACGAGCTTTCATAACAACTAGCTTATCGTGGACTTGCTTTTGCATTATTAGCGATCTTGACGGGACGTCGGAAACAAGTGCACGGACTCTGAGTTCTGTTGGGAGCCGGGTTTGAGTACAGTGATTATGTGGGGCGTGGACGTTGTCATCATATGGTTTAAAGACGATTCCGGACGCTTGTGGAACTTTGTTACAGGTGGCGAACTTCCATTTCTCCGATGCAAGGTTCTCTGCTTAACGTTCACGCTGCAATCCTCGTTTTATGGAACATTTGCACCTTCGCCAGCAAGTTCTAGATAGATAATTGGTCAGATGGAGGAGGATTTCTTCATCCTTGTGGAATTCAAGTCAGAAATGTCGTTCGAGACCCCAAGAGATCATACATTCAAGCTTGCATATGATAAAATCGTCGGTTAATCAGAAGAAGTCGCTTTCGTTCGGTTTTCTCTTATGTGCGAGTTCCCTTATGTATTCTGGAGGTCTCATGGGCGATTTCCAAGAAATCTCCCATCCTAAGCACTGAATATGCATCATAATTGAGTAGTGCAAGTAGTTTCCTTCTTCAACTGACTGAACTTGTATCAAAAACTTCTCACCTCAGAATTCCTCCAAGTGACGAGACTGAAATCTCATGGAGACGGATCTCAGTGAAGCAGCCTCTCAGGAAATGAAGCTCCCAGTTGAAAAGCCCTTCAGAAAATCAAACTTCTTTTAAACCCACGCTTCCCGCAGAATATGCTTCGAATGACTCCATTTTGTCAAGCGCATCGCTAGTCGCTTGGAGAGCCTATCCCGAGGAAGGTTCGTCATCTGAGGGGTTCGTAATTGCTCCGATCCGGGCGTTCTTTTCTTCTTGTGGTTAGCTCCTGAAAAGACACATGTAGCATCCTCTCGTTTTTTTTGTGAGGGAGTAGAGGCAGTGGCGTACCGTTGGGAGGGCGGCACTTTTGCACGGTACGCCACTGGGTTGAGGGGTGAATTTTGGGGTTGTTCACAATGATCACCTGTCCGCCCCGGGCGGCACCTCTCCCGGGGCGGCATTTCTGGGGCCTGTAGACTCCGGCCTGCCGCTCCGAGCCAGGAGATCAAGCGTTCTATTTTTGCGTACCGTTTGAGTTCACTCAATTGCGAATTCGTTTCGCTTTTTGGTGCATGTGATTTCCGAGAAACTCGCAATTAGAATGAAATGAGAAAAAGTAGCTGATCGATCATTAGAATATCCAATGAATCGCATCTGGGGCGGCAAAATTTCCATCCGCCCCGGGCGCCGAAATTTCCATCCGCCCCGGGCGGCACTTGGGCACGGTCCGCCCCTGCAGCTACCCCCACCTTAGAGGTAGCTGGTTACTTGGCTCCATACGCGAGTCATTTGCGAGCAAAGTTTCTCCAAGGGAGTTTTTGGGAGATCGGGGAGTCAGAATCTCTCTCCTGTAAGCGGGTTTCTCTTAAATGTGACTAGATCCGGGTATCCGGGGAAGTGTCTAGTGACAAGTTTTGCTATTTGTCAATTTGAATTTCGTCTGGTTGTCCTGCAGCGAGGCGCCACAGCTAATCCGTTTCTTTAATCGTCGGAAACGAAGCCTGCTTCTTCAAGGACAGCGCAGCTTTCTCCCGGTTGAGGAAGCTCTGAAAGCACTTGATCAACTGTGGACCAGAACCTTGACTTTCCTCCAAAGAATCGCGAACACCGTGAGAATCCCACAGCTACGAAGACGATGCGCCTCTTCATCGAATTGCATGAAATTCGACCATTGAACGGTGGCATCCGATTTGTTGCTCGGCTTGAGAGATGATCTTCGC
The DNA here is from genome assembly GCA_021527715.1 of Neoseiulus cucumeris. Taxonomy (NCBI): domain Eukaryota; kingdom Metazoa; phylum Arthropoda; class Arachnida; order Mesostigmata; family Phytoseiidae; genus Neoseiulus; species Neoseiulus cucumeris. The sequence continues at coordinate 72,940 of JAJSRV010000036.1, read as the reverse complement.
CTTTGTGTGCGGATGGAACTTGCCACTCTTGGATCATTCGACGTTCAGAATTTCTCCGTGAAGTCGTTATCAAGCGACGATTATTCAAATTCAGTGATTGAAACTTGCCTACCATCTCTGTTTTCCTGTTCGGAATGAAGATGAACTTCCGATCGATGAAACTGCTTTATCAAATTCACACCTCAAACTTCTGTGCTTGCCTCGATCGTCGAAGGTAACGCATCCCGGAGCCGGCCAATTCAAATCTTACAGAAGCTCGATGACAGCCCTACAGATGCCAGATACGGGATTTTCTTCAACGAAGCTCCCCTCGCCCAGCGAGTCATCGACAACAACAAAAAAAAAATACCACTTCTCCAACGGAATCAATCACGAGCTTCCAAGGGTACGAACGAACGATTGCATGAAGATCGTGATTCCTGATGGATGAAAACAATGAATTCAATAAGGTCCGATGGTGACAGTGCTTCGAAGCAACAGTTGCGTAGATCGAGCTAACGAACTCCATGCTCGCAGACTCTCAGTAGCAGGTCGGCGAGGGCACTGAGGACTCTCTCTTTTCAGGGAAGGGACCCGGCCGAGCGCGTGGTCGTGCCGTCTTCGCACTTCAGCACGTCTGTTGAGGTCTACGGATCTCTCGATCAGTCAGTCAGTCAGTGAGTCTCGTGACACTCGGCCCGGTGCTTTTCTCCTTCTCGAAAGGATCTTCCCGAGGATTTAATTTTGTAACGCGTCCCTCAATCCGAACAGAATCGAAGGTTGTCACAGTTTGTCTAAGCAACAGGCAGTGCTCCAATGAAGTCAACGAAGAGATAGTGCTCCGCTAATTCAAGTGACATTTTTTTTCGTTTCGTCGAAAACCTCCTCCACGCGGAAATCTGTCCTCCGTGACAGCCACGGCACCGCACTCGGCAGAGTTAGGTGTCGACCGGATAACCGCAGCTTGTTGGGATCTCGTTTTTCTCCCATTCTGTGATTTGCATTCGTGATTCTCCGACGAACTATCGCAGCTACTCGACTCACTTGAGGGAAATTCCCAGTTGGAAGTTTCGCAGTTAGTGAGGAAAGCTCGTTGTTGCTCTTCGTAAGTGTTCTACTCGCAATCCCTGGGCTCATCGTCGACTGACGAGCGCAGAGTTTCGGAAACAAAAGTTCTGCTGCAGGAGAAAAACTCAGGAGGCACAATCGTCACGGTTGCGATGCCGCCGTCTCTCGTCGAACGGTGAGTTTTCTGTTGCTTACCGGCTTATCCACTCGAAACAGTGCACAACAACAAATCAACAATTCGGAAAACTTGATCGTCGACTTTTTGGAAGTTTCGATTTGTGCGTTCTGGAAAAATCTTCTACCGGAGCGAGAAATATTCCAAGGAGAGAACGAGTTTGTTGGAAAGAAAACAAGTTTCTGAAGCATAACGTTTTTTCGACGCGGCGGAGACACTGATCCGCTGCGATATTTTATTGTGGAATCCTCCGGCTCGGTTCCGACCCGGTGGACATCGTATCGCCCTCAAGGCCCTTTCCTAAAAAACGAAGAACTTCGTACTTCGCGTCGCCAGATCCGCTAATAACTCTCGTGATTCTCCTGAAAATCATCTGTAAAACAATTAGACTTACAAACATGTATCTGTTCCCTCAGAGGAGCGAAATTCGCGGAGAATTTAAAAACTTACGTTGCTTATTTCACGAATCGAAAACATCTCGGCCGATCCGAGTGTCATTCTCGACGAATCGCTCGTTTTTCGAGGATGAACGAGCAGTTTCGCGTTCCTTCATTTCGTGTCATGTGTTCTCGACTTTCATAACAAAAGTCACGTGTTTCGAAAAGAAACTTCTAAATCGCCTTCTCTCCCAGCTTAGCGCACATGAATCCAGCCATCGGAAATTTAATCTCCCTCGTGCATGGAAACCGCTGCGATGTCCGATGTGGCGGCGTAATCCATATGCTTTGATAATAATCGTCATCCACGTGTTCTGATCCGGCTTCTCTTGAGATTTTTCCTCTCACAGTCAGCTGAAGCCTTCTTCTGTTTACTTCATACAACGGTATCTGTTTTCGATGCTTGTCGCGATCACGTCGCCTTGAATGATGAAATTCTGTCAAAGGATCCCACCATGACGCCGGATATCGACATCGCGTATTTCACTTTTGTGCATCCGAATCGGAATTCTATTTTTTCTCTTCCCAGAGATCGTTGAGGAAATGGGAAACGGAGTTCGGACCCTGGCTCAAACTCCAGAGCTGGCTGTTGATCCGACAAGCAGCATGAATGATGATGAGATGAAGCAATCAAAAATGCTCTGGGAATATGTAAAACTCGCTCTGCTGTCAAAAATTTACTTCTCGATCTTCCCTCCCCTCTGAGGGGACTTGTTTTCGCTCCGACGGTAATAAACGATAAACGCGGCGAGGGAATTTGGCGCTAATCTCGAGAATGGATCAATGGATACAGACCGCATAATCTTCTAGAAACTCTTGGCCGCTGATGTTCGACAGCCAGGCCGGCCGGCCAGTCAGTAAGTCATTTATCCCGATCCGGCTGCGTAGAACGTTTGCCAACGCACAACATAGGCGGAGACAAACAATTTGAGCAGACGACGACATTTCGGCGAAGGATCATAATGGAACGAAGGTGACAATTGAGATGGAAATTGTCATGAAACGAACGTTTTGCGAAGATGTCTCCAGAGAACTGCGGCTCATTTCGAAGAAAATCGAACTTCTCATTTGTTTTCTCTCGAACAGCGGCTACAAACTCCTGATTTCCGATGCCTCGAGACGAAGCAAATCTCTGATTTCGAATCGATACTGAGCTGGAATTCTCAATATGAGCTCCCAGAACTGGGCTTACAGCCAAGACTCCCTCGTGACATCGTTTGGGTTTTCCAAAATGCTCGATGATGGAGTTTCCCAACAGAAATTTATCGGAACCGGGATTTTCGCCGTGAGTTCCATGCTTCTAGAAAAAAAACTGATGCTTCTTCGACCATGATCTAATCTTTTGAGAATTCCAATTAGCTCCCGACTCACTTCGATTTCTCGAACCGCGCGGAAAAATGTCAGCATCCGTGAGAAAAAAACGACGTCGACTCTGCTGCCATTATCGGAATGTAGGTCCGGACCTTAGAGAATCATCTCGAATGCGGGACAGAGCAACTCTCCGAACTGATAAACGTTCCAGCGTCTCGGTACCCGAGCTCGTTCGCTTGCTTTTTCCCCGCTGCGTTCCTTTCCAATTCGTTCTGATCGAGATAGAAAAAGTTCCAGCCGCTAAACCTCAGGCTCGTGAGTGTTAGCTTCTGATTTGATCATCTGCTTCCATCTCGGTGTATGGGGACTAGCCTCTAGGAATCCGATTAAGTCGCTAATCTCGCCAGAATTCCGCAAACAGACGCGCGAGCTAATCTATTATCCCGCATTCTGCGGCGAGCACCTATTGCTCGGGCGAAGGACGAGTTGCTATCGGTCCGCTTGTCAGCGTTGCTCATTCTAGTATTCTGGTGCTGGCAGAATCCATCTTGGAACACACTTTTCCTTGAGCTTTCGAGGCGCTCGAGTGAGCGTTTGGAAGTCGCGTTGATTCAAAACATTTCGCTTTTCTGCTGTTCGCGAACCTGATCATGATGGTCGTTTTTGTCGTTATGGGTGACAACGGAGAAATCACTGGAAAATCCAGATTGGGGTCCTTGCACCCCGTTTCTTCGAGGCAAGATAACAACATGATACAAAGAAAGTCAAACTATCGGCGGGCAAATCGCAAGATTTCGATGATTTCAATCATGGGAGATCGTTTGGTGTCGTTACACACGCTCTCGGCATCGTTAGAGGCTACAGCTTCGACAATGAGCCTTTATTTCTCGGTGATTTGCAGAAGATTCACGAAAGTGAAAACAGAAGCTGAAATTATCGAGGAAATTATTCCGTACCTTCACTTCCTGGTGATAAATTCTGATTTTTCATATTTGCGGAAGCGCTCGCTGACTCGGCGCGTTGGGAAATGAATTCGTATGCGGTCGAACGCATTCTCCATTCATCTCGCAAATCGCTTTGGAATGATGGAAGAAATCGAGGGAAGCACCATCGATTGCTATCGGACAGCCAGTAGCAAACTCGGAGTAGAAAAGTTGACCCGAAATAATTCCAACGAGTTTTCGATCTCCAGTGCTTGGGCGAACTTCACCGAGGGTCCCGCATACAACTCTTCTGTCGCTTGTTGTTCTGTCCATTCGCTCGGAGACTCGACCTGGATGAATCGTCAACAGATGTGTTCCGCGCTCGCGAGTCCGCTTGCTTGTGAGCTTCACGGGAGTCCGAGGAAGCGGGAAGACATCTAAGTAAGCAAGTTGTTGCCCCTGTTCCGCTGAGTGCGCGGGATGAAGTTTGTTTCCGAAGGCGTGATTCATTTACTGTGGGCAACGAATTGTGTCGTCATCTCTGCGCGGACTAGACACCGCGGAGTGTTTACACATGAACTCACAGACACAGAATCACAACAGATCGCTTTCTACGCGAACGGGAGAATCACCACATGATAAGAGATGTAGTCTATTCTCCCCCGTGATTAGCGTGGAAATCGGGCGGGAAAAGAAGAATTCTCGAAAAACTGAGATTCCCCATCAAGACACGTTATTTCTAGCCTCTGCTCTCTAGACCGAATGGTAGCAGAAAAAAAGATGATGGTCAGTGTGGAATGGCGGTGGCGGCGGTGTTTCTCGCAGACATCACGCACCATTAAATAACTTGATATTCAGCTACGTTCTTTCATAAGATTTTCGCGACAAGATCTCCGCGGGTTGTGGATGATCGTCAGCGACGTCCGCGTCGCCTCGTTCTGTTTCTTTTTCTCCCTCTCTCAAATACTGTGCGAGATCTTGTTCCAGGCCTGGATAACGTGTTGGTCACTCTTGATGTCTACTTTGTATGGACATGATGACATTTTACGACTTCGCTGACGTTTCTCCACGAGAACCAAGACGCGAGGAGACGGATATGATATATCGAGGTCCGCTAGTTGAATCGTCGGGGCTCTCTTCGCCAGATCGATATTGACTTCCACGGAAAACATCCGCGGAATCTTTCGCAATGTTCCTGCGCGATTTTCTCTGAACTCCCAAACAACAGTTCGCCACAGATCCATATGCTCGCAAAATGTTCTACTCGTTCGCTACTTTCCTTGAGAAATTTTGTTTTCTCGGATCAGAAATTCTCTGTTGACTCCAAAAAACCGTAAAGGATCGAATCAAACTGCGAAAGACAGATTTCTCAAGGTCCTATCGAATATTTTGTGACACTGAACCCTCACGGCTGTTTTTGTCGCTGCAAGAATCAGGAAAACTCTTCTGACTTTATGAGGACGAGATCTTTTTTCGCGCTCAGTATCATCCTCGAGTATTCATGCGAGGACGGAAGTTAAGTTTAGGAACTGAATCTTGAGAAAATTCAGTGACATTAGTACATTAGCCATGATCCGGATGTTTGAACTGACTTTCACACTGACAAAAGATAAAGTTGCATGAGAGTGAACGAAACCCGGCCCGAGTTCGGACAGCAGCAGAAGTTTTCCCGCGCTGAAATATGAGACTAGATGTCCGGTTGTCTGCTCATCCAAAAACAGCTGCGGGCAGCCTCGTCCGCAGCTTGTTCGCTCGAGAAGAGCTCCCGGAGGGAAATTTCATTCAACAAAACAGAATAATCATCGGATAGGAAAGAACAACGACGAAAACGAATGCCGACCAACCGGTGATTTGAGTTCGCTCATCGGAAACGCTCAACTCAAGTATGTCGACGGCTTTCCCGTTGACTGGCAGCCAGTCTGTTCTCTGTCTTCTTCGAAGGAGACACCGCCGCCGATACAGGTAATGTCGCTGGCTTGGTCAGTCACGCTCAAAGATTCAAGCACAGAGATTCAAGCTTAACGATGCAGACAGAGCTCTGGCGCTTTTTTTCTTTTTTGTTTCTGTCGAGAATTCCCGTTGAGTAACTCCTCCCATTCAAAATGGCTTTCACGAGAGCTTGCGCTTCAACGACGGCAGTCTCGTAAACATCTCTTGTAAACAGACTCGTCTCAAGTCCCGACGTTCCTAATTAATGTCGACGTGTCCGCGAGTTCAAGTGCCCGCCGCATCGTGGACAGTGCATAAGGACTTCTTATGCTCAACAAATGACAAAACCATGAAAAATATTCTCGAAAAGAACGCAGAAAAGCCGGGAAACCCGAACAGAATGGAAAATCGGGGGAGACAACAGATTCATTCAAAAATCAACAAGAGAAACGCATCGAAATCAAAGACGGAAGGTGTGATTTTAGGGAAATCAGCCCGACAGGGAAGGCAATGAATACGAAAAACCCTCTCGAGGTTCGTTGGGAAGCAGAGGAATTCATTTTAATTTTATATTCCTGGATTTGGAAGTGACTACTGTCGAGCTTCGTTTGCGAAATCGTTTCGCTATGCGCCTCACGCCTGGCTGCAGATAAGTGGAGTGTGGAGTTCTAACGGGCGGCATGAATAGAACACTGAACCCTGTTTCTGCAATCGACGGCTTCAAACCTCAAACGAACCTTCTTCTTCCAGCGCAGGGCACGAGGGAGAGGGGAACGCCCGCGTAAACATTCAAAGAACTACGTTCAGGTTCGCCTGTGCAAGTGCTGGAAGAGAAACGGCGCGCTAACAAGCGAGCGTGCCCGCACGCGTGACTCCTCGTCCCATATGCATACGTGACATTCAACTCTGGAATTCGTCCGTGTTTGAGGCAATTCACACGATCGGAATTCCTGTTGGAGGAGACGCGTGATATCGCGGAAAGGAAAACGAGAAGGATGGGGAAGGTCAAGGAGGGCTGAAAAGTTTGAATAAAGAAGTGAGAAGCGGTCGGAAACAGACCGCTGCAGCAGAAGCTTTCAATTCATGAATCCGCATGAGGGAATCCACGAAGAACAACGCAGAGTGTCGGTGTCACTGGGTGCCTTATTAGATTCGGAACCACCAGCCGAAGTGCACTTTGCTAAATTGTTCTTTGTCAACTGTTCGATGCAGTCCTGCGGTCCCACTCATGACTGAGTCACTTCCTTTCGTCGATTCGTGATCGATTCGAACTCGGAGTTTCGCTTCAGGCGACGGAAATTGCGAAAACTTCGCAGTAATCGACGGGAAGTTGTCAACATTTGACTTCCAGTGGAAAACGGCTTCGCCTCGCTCGCTCGCTTGCTCGTTTGCTTGCAGTCTAGAAAGTAATACTGCAAAGCCTCGTCCACGTGCTTACATTCCGAGATGAAACGCTGCACGGGAACGGAGAATGGCCAGGGCCCATTGAGTGCGATGAATCAGTTCAATAGAAAGCAAAGCAGGTTTGGTTTTTTCTTCGAATTGCGAAAGTCACTCTCTTTCAAGAAAACCGGAAAAACATGAGCGCACCCGTTTGAACCCGTTTCCGCGGAACAAGTATAGAGTGTTTGTAGCGGAGGGCGATCCTTTATTGAGGAAGAGGTAATTATTAACTCTTCCGTAACAAGTTTACTCCGAAAGAGTCGGAAATATATTGAGCGGTCGGGAAATCGAACGCATCGGTGTACCTCAAGATATCTTTCATGTTCTGTTGAATTCCGGAGAAATTCCATCAAATACCAGGGATATCTCGGTGAACTTCGACGCGTGTGCGGAACGAATGGGAATAGCGGAAAGAATTGATGGTTGTCAGTTAATCCGGAAAGATTGTAGGCTCTCTCCAAACGCCCGCAATCCTCTTCTTCAAATTAAGTGGTATTCGATGTTTTCTGTGTTCATTATTCTTCCTGATACTCCGATTGAGGGTTCTGGTCGGAATATATTCGCTGGTAATGATGGCCTGCTGAATTGACAAAGATGTCGGAAATTGATACTCTGTCAAACCCTCCATTCTCGCGCCTCTTGTAGCTACCTGGTGCGACCGATTTTTCTTCGAGAATCGACCCGCGCGGTGTTTCGTTCATTTAGATCATCTACAATCAATCTGTGTTCGATGATCATAGTATTTGTTGTACCGATTGTGGTGGTACCGTATCGATTTAGGATTTGAATCGAGGACGTGTAGTTTTCTATAAATGAGCTGATCGGAAATTTGAAAATTGTCACAGCCTCGATTCTAGGAACTCGATTGTTATATATCGTATATATATATAACATGCATGATGTATATCATATATAGATAAATGTATGAACAAAATCATATTTACCATACAAATTCAGAAACAATATAATCTTCAGCATACAAATGTATGAACAATATATATCATATAGGTATAAGAAAAATATCATATACATATATCATATTGATGTATAAAAAAATTCATATATGTCATATTGATGTATATAAATATCATATAGATGTATATTATTATCATCTGTATTCATATGTTGTCTGACATAACTCGGAGTTCATTATCTGACTTGGACACCTCTCGCAATCAGTTACCAACTTTGAAGATGGCATAGAGGTCAGCCTGAGAATAAATTCTCGTCTTCATTATAGTATATGAACCTCGCTTGTACATCCATTACTTGATGTAATCGAGGTTATACTCTGTTATGGATCATCAGTTGGTTTCTGCGGTAATATTCAACGAGATGTTATTTCAATGTGGCTCTATACGATGTCGTCATCTTTGCGGAAGTGGAGCAAGAACCGCGAGCAACCACGGGGGGGCGGCCTCGTCCAGTGCAGCGACCGTCATCGATGCATCAGCATAATGAATGCGAGCGGAGCAAACCTCAACATGCTGCACGTGGTGTCGACATGTAAATCGTTTGCACCAGGCCTCAGCATAATTTCCCGATGTTGTTTGCCCTTGTTGCTCGCAACCGGTTCCGCGAAAGAGAAAATCAGAGTAGATGTAAACGTTTCGCCGTCCTCGGAGAAAACCCCCAAATTGATAGAAATCCTCTACGACGATTGCCGACGCCTCCTCACAGAAGTATCGAGTTTGAGGATGCCGATCACGGCTACCGAATCGCCGTCAATGGCACCACTGTTGATTGATGAACTCGTCGCGTTGTCCCAAAGCACTGTACGTGGACACAAGTGAACGGCGTCATTAGTCTGCTGTATTTTTGTACGAGGGACATTTTATCTCTACCGTGTCAAAACATCGTTAGGTCCAGGCGGAGAACTCTCCGTCTCAGTGAATAAACATCAAGTTGCAGATGACGGCTATTGAGCCTGAAGTGATCGCAGCGAGCGAGTCGGGTCGTTGTGCCGAAGAACATCATATTTATCTTTTGAAGCTGTCCTCTTCTGCTTCTTGGGCAGTCGTCGATTCCGGATCGTTTCATTCGCTCGGAATAGAGATATCTCGCCGAAGAGATGGTTCTCCACGTTAGCGCGGTTTGAACGATTCCGAATCGCGGGTCGATTACGGCGCTTGGGTTTCTAATTTCATCATCCGTGCTCGTTCGAGATGATCCATTCGCTGACTTCGATTACTTTTCGAGGTCATCGAATCGAGGAAACCATTGTCACATCGTTTGCTGTGCAATCCATGATGAACTATCTCGCAACGAGGCTCCATGGTTCTTTCCCCGCCATGCTGCGAATCAGGCAACCAGTGTGAACGAACGACAAAGAGTCATCCTGAACTCCCAATGTGGAGTTTGAAAGTAATGGGCATGCTTGGAGGTCATTCTGAATCTCGTCGATCAGCTGATTTCCGAAAATTTCTTTCGCGAGCAACCTCGGAAGTAAAGTTGGGAAAAATTCCGAGGATCGGTGGACGCGAGGGACGCTCCGAAAAGCATTCGAAGATCTCACAATTTTTACGAGTCTGCAGTGAAAGGCCAAAACGATTCGAGAGTCTGTGAACAGCGCTCAAGCCAAGGCTGGGAATGACAGCAAACCTTCGACTGTGTTGCTGCTGTGTCTTTGATCTTTCTCTCCTCCCAAAGCCACTCGCGGAACGCCTGCTAACATCGTTTTATCTCTTGACGCAGCAGAGTCGAATTTATCGAAGATATCTCTTTTCGCCCTCCGCACCATCGGATCCATCTCTCTTTGAGTCTTAGTTTGGCGATATTTCTCCCCGAGCTGAGAAAGTTCTTGTTGCCAGGCTTCCTAATATTCTGTTCCCTTCGCAACTTGCGGAGCTGATAGACGTGATCGATAGTATGCGAGTCCTCCAACCGTGTATAGGCCTCGAGAAAAAGAGGAATCCACACAAAGATCAAGAAGAACTTTTGATGTCAAACATCCGTTCAGTGAAGGAATGAATGAATTAATGAATGAATGTGTGCTCATCGAATGAATGATTCTGCTTAACAGTCGTAGTCGAGGACGGGGCGTGTGGATGCAGGGGCTTCGCCGCTGTGAAACATCCTCAGCTGCTCACGAAAACGTTGCGTCACCATCTGCAGAACCAAGGACTTTTATAGACCATTCGTCATTTTATGATATCAGCGTTCTCCGCTTCTGTTCGCCCGATCTATATTCATGTCCCGCAAAACGGGCTCTGGAGTTTCTGAGGATACTCGAATTCTGATTCCGAATCCTGAGAGTTGAGGGAACCACGGGGGACGAATTCCCTCAGGATCCTCAGGAGAAGGAATTCGTCAAAGCAATCAATCACCCGAGTTCATTGATTCGAATTCCGGGCTGAAGAATCGGGCATAACCCGATCGCATCTGATAACCTTTCTTGACATCGAAGGCAAATTTCGGAACTCAGCCTTTTGTTTTTCGAGAAAAAACAGTTAAGGAAAAACTCGGTGAAGTCTTGGAGTAGAGCTCGGACGTTTCGTCTGAAATCAAGATGCTACTCGGTCGAGCACACGAGCTCGCCGAGTATTTTGAAGTCGCCCGTCCATTTTGGCTGACCACGCGTCAGTTCCGCCAAATATTTCGGTCACTCAAAAAACGATGACACTCGTGACAGGCCGCATCAGCCTAGAGATCTGTCTTGACTGAGGAAAGCGACGGGAGCATTAAGTGAAACACTTTCTTCTCATTCGCGTGAAGATGCCGTCTTTGTAGGTAGGTTGGTTTTTATTCCTTTCTTTCGTCGGGACAGCTTCCGGTGGTGAAATCGAGAAATATTTTTCGTGTGTGCCGATCATACCTGAGGGAACTCGGAGGACTTCCCGTTGGATCTATTTCAGTCCAACTCGAGGAGGGGCCGTTACGCTCGACTTGAGTTTTATAGCGGAACCATCTGGAACCGAACTCCAGTTCAAACGCGTGTTTGAACCGCAAAACGCTCAACAAACTTCGATTCTCTCCCCTTTCATCATCATTGTCGGAGACCTCCGATGAGAATAGTTTGGCAGCGAGTCTCATATCGTTTCGAGCACGCGAGAAATTCTGCTCCGTGCTGGTGAAACCGCCAGAAATCTTCGCTCGGCCGAACCAGCGAGTGGGCTGCACTTGTTTTTCTGCGATTGATAGCGGTGAGAGGAGGAGAAGGAAAAAGAACTATAGCTGATTGAAAGGAAGACGCTAATGCCGAAAAACGAGAAGAGAAGCTCGTTATTTGTTGACACTGGTTTTAGACCGGCACCGACTTCTTTGTGGCGTTCTCATCTATGTAACTCGGATGAAGCGCAAGGCCGAACTCGCACACGGCCGCTGTTTCCCTTTCCCCTTTCTCGGATGAACGAAAACATCGAACACAACCCTAACAATCTTTCGAGGAAACAGACCCGAAAGAAAAATAAAGAAACTACATAACTGTGAAGAGCCACTCGGCTCAAAAGGTCATTGGCTCGGGGCCGTCGTCGAGTCTCTTTGAGATTTCGAGACGCTTCATGCAGACGACATCTACGAAAAGCGCGGGCGAAACAACATCGTTTCGGAAGTAGTAACACGTTGAAGGCCGTCGAAGGTGTTCTCGCTACGAATGGTGCAAAACACGTCCGATGAACGTGTGAGAGCAACTCGTCAGAGACAGCTGATGAGCTGCTCAAATGTTCGGTGGAAATCTCGGTCGAACGGCGGAATCCGATTCGATTCCGAGACCTCTTTTCGAAAGCCCACTTGGAGAATTTTTAGGCCGACGACGTGGTTTCTATCGAGAGATTCCGATGAAGTGAGCTCGGGTGCATTGATGTTGTGATGTTTTGTCTTTCTCTCTTCTTGTCACTGGAAAGCCACAGCTTTCTCTTCACCTCATTTCCCATAAAGCTGGAAATCGATGTTTATTTTGTTCGCGTTTCGCTCGTCGACAAATATCTTTCCTGCAAGTATTATGAGAGCTAAGTTAGGAATTCGAAACGGTTCGGACCTCAACCAGGCCTTTCGTCTGCAACCTGTCCTCTGACATTGTGCATCTTCGAGTCGCACGTGTCGCCTGCGAGGTGGCCCAAGATCGTCCTCAGAAGTTCAAGAATCACTATCATCCATCTATCCATATGAATTGATGGACATATTATCAGATCACGCCTGATTTCGTTACCTCAAAATGTAAAAATCAAAGTGCGGTCACTCATCGACGTCTCCTCGGAGAATCATGATCAATCTCTCAACTGATCAACCAGTCTCTGCTCAAACACTAATATCGAATAGAGACTTCGTACCAGAGAGATGCGCCACAACTGCGCGTATACTATGCAAATCCCGGGTTTCACGATAGCTGAATATTCAAGGGCCCTTATATTCACGCATCTGACGAATTAATCCACGTCGGGACTCCAACCTGTGGCACAGCTGATGCGACCTAAACCTCTTTGGCAGGCTTCACGTTCGAAAACTACATATATAGCAAAATCTCGTGTCACTCCAAGACTTGAGAGAATCACAGAAACGAAACTCCTCGGGAACACTCTTTTCGCCGCGAGTTTGAGCTTTGCGTTGGTTAGAGCCGGGCGAGCTTTCGAGTGAAAAGGAACGGAATCCGATCCGATGAGACACCGCCGACGAGAACAACCTTTCAGCCTGCAGCACTTTGACGGTCTGCTTTCGGAAGCTTTGTTAAGGGATCAAGAAGCTACAGATCGCTCTGTTATTCTGTTACGGGACCTGTTAGAGCTTTGACGTCAGATGTCCATAGCGGAAGCTCGACAGTGGTCTGCTCCCCGAAATCCTCGGAAACGAGACTTAGTTCGACTTATTTCCCTTTCCAAGGCCAGTTGCGCATCAGCGGATTTCGATACAGCAGCCGCTTCATCCGATGCGAGTGAGTTCAATAAGAAGCTTGAGATTTTTCGGATATCTTCCCTGAACACTTTTCACGCCTTCATCGGCTGATTCTTTGTCGAAGCTTAATGAACCCTGTGTGAGCACAAAAGACGTTCCATTTTTAGAGTTTGTATAAGAAGAAGCCCAAACGCTTCCACCACGACTCAGAAAAGTTATGGGCCCCGCGTTATTCATCGTCCTCCAATATACATATATTTGCCCGTACACTATGCAAGTGTCACGGAAACCAAAAAATTGCGGAACATCACTTTCCGACTTGAATCGTCGTCGACGACGATTCCGGCATGAGTTCGGTCAACGGTTCGGAACGAGGTTCAAACATCGAACCCTGTTCCCTGGGCCACGAATTCAAGTTTGTTGCCTCTCTTCAGAAGTCGCCAGTTTGAATTGCTTTCATCGCGGTCGCGGGCCGTTACGCAAACAAAGCTCGGTCCAATTTCGTTCAGGTGTTGTTGAGGAAGAGATTTCCGATTGGTGTTTACGGAAACGCCAGAATGCAATAGTCTTCCGCGGGACCGTTGAAAGCTCGCCGCTTGAAAGAGGGATTTGTTCCTGCGTTGGATATTGGCCAGTGAAGCGACCTCTCGGTTCGAGCGTTTTGTACACAAAGCGCTGAGCGTGCACGGTGTTGAGAGTTTGGTCTGGTTTATCGACTCCGGAGTCCGAACTCCGACCCTGGATTCTAGTCGAATCTAGACTGACTGAGAGTTGTCTCGAAATGAATTCCGGCTCATTGACTAGCACGGCATTGAGGGATTAAAGAGACTGAATGGATGGATGTCTGCTCCTTGGCTCTCGGATTAATTTGGTCAGAACGTGCGAAGCTTCACGACTGGCAAATCCCCCTGACCTTTTGCACGGCGGATGAATAAGTAGTATCAACACACTTCGAGTAAGCAGGAGTTTTCAATTTCGACCAGGAGCTTCAGTTCTCTCAAACGGTCAGGGAAGCAATCAAGCTGGATGATCTCTAGCTGGTCCAACTCAATCTGTGATGATCATCAACCTGTCATCTGCATGTCTGACACAGCAGAAGTACGATGAGTACACTCTAGGAAAATGCTTTTTCACTTCTATGCTCACAGACATCTGTCTTGGGGGGTTCTCTTGGTCATTCAAGAACATTCCAAATCGGATCCCTGGATCTGGAAAACGTCCCTCGACCGCTTGACTTTTGATCCGCAGATTGAGCTTCTTGAATCGTCCGGCATCAATGAAAACCTGAGAGGTGGAGCCAATCGAGAAACAGAATGATCGAATCAACGGAGAATTAGGAAACTGCAAAAGAGTGAAGAAAATGTCAAAGAGTATCTGAGCCGTGAGTCGCCGGGTTGAGAACGACGTTTCGTTCACTTTTTCGTTGTCGACAGCCTTGAGTGATAGCCTCAGCCCCGTTCAAGCCTCGCGACAAGACAAGAGTCGAAAAACTATATTTCATCGCTTCCTTGACACCCAAATTAGAGTTTCTTTCTTCTCGCGTTTCCATGAAATCAAGTATCTTTGTCTTCCGTGTCCCACTAACCCTAATTAGGCCTCGTGCGCGAGGTCTCCGTTTAACGGAATTCCTTCCGTCGTTCCGTCGGAATAGTTGCCAAAATCCCTAGCAAAGCCGAATTCGTGGGTGAAGGTCAAGGCCATCCACGTGATTTTGTTTCTCGAACGATTCCTACGGGAGTGCCAAACTCTTGAGGAGAATTTTTTTCGAGGAATGAAATTGAATGTTCTCGAGATTCACTCGGTTCAAGGTCGCGAACATCGAAATCGAGTTCCTCTTGGATGAAACCTTGAGAATTTAGGCCGGACATAATCACGAAAGAAAAAAACCGTAAAAAATTCAAGCCGGAAGTCGATCGTCGGATATGATGAGACTTGTCCAAGGGCCCGGAGCGGTTGGCAAGCAGACGATTTCGCATAAATTCCGCACGCTCTCAGCCGAGCTCAACCCTGGTCGCATGAGTTCCCTCCTCCTAAGACGTCTTTCTAGCCTTAATGTGTCCTCTGCTTCTGTTGACGAGCAGGACACGGGCCCGGATGAAGTTTCCGGATCGAATCTGTTCCACGACAACCTTCCAGGTCGATGCTTCCTGCACCACCGCGGAATCGGACACAGCGGAGCTCATTTCTGCCGGCGTAAGTGGTAATTGTTCCCGCGACATGTCTTAGCAGACGGATCTGCCAACGCATTGATGGACAAGTCGAATCCAATACCTTGGAGCTGTCATTGCGATTGAGGTTCCGGCGAACAGCGGTTTCGGATAGTTTTCCTTTCTTCATCCCATCGGTCTTTCGGTCACACGGAATGACAACTAGCGGTTCCGTGATGGAGAAATACGAATCAGCAACAAAGGAAACGTCCAGATCCGCGCGATTCCCGATGTTTCCAGCCCGTCGTCGCAGAGCCATTGCCTCATGCCCTGGGCCTTGGTAGGGAGTCAATTAATGGGATGTCAAAGGTCCGATTAAAAGATTAACAAAGGTCCGATTGACATGGATTTCCCATCCGCGGGAACTATTGGTCGATCCGAGTCGCATGGTTGAACTCTTGAATCGACTTGATTAAAAGCCGCACGTGCAAAGACTACCATTGAAACTTTGGTGATGTTGGGCAATTCAGAGCGCGGTAGGCAACCGGTCACGGCAGATTCGCTTCTCGATTCTTGCCGCGTTGTGAAGTTCCCCCTCGCAAAACTGCTCCGTTCCCCGCGGACTCGACTTCGCGGAAACTCGGTTGTTGTGCAGTGAAATGTTATTCCAACATCCGGAAATTTATGCGCGCCTCTAGGGGCAGCGACGCAGTTCAGAAACAATCATCGAGAACCGTTCCGAACTGTATCGGCAAACAAACAGGCGTAGAGAACAGAATTTCGGACCGAAGTGGCTCCGGTCGTTTCCCAACGGAAACTGGAAAAAACTTCTTGGGATTCTTTCCCTCTTTTTTTTCCCACTGTTGGGATCCGAAGTCGCAATTTTCGGCGCTCTTTGTTGTTGCCGTGGTGGTCTTCCTCCTCCTCCTGTGTGTACGAAGAGCATTACTTCCTTGGGAACAAACGACATCCTGAGCGACTCTGTGATGATCCTTCAGGAGCAGTAGATCCGCTGATCAAGGAATGCGTAGACGACGCGGCGCGAGGCGCTCGTGACCCGCATGTTGAATGGATTTTTGAAAGAGCTCTGGGTCAGACGGACAGAAAGTCAAATGTTGTGTTCCTCCACCACGCATCTAGGGCTTCAGTGAAACAAATGAACAGCGTTATCTATTAGAAAAGAAACGAAAGCCCGAGCCAAGCGAGTTGAGTCGGTTTGACATAGATTCGAGTGCGCGTCGCGAAGACGCTGTTTCGTCTAGAATTGTAGTTTCTCGGAGAGCTGCAGCCTCCGTAACTCGGCCAACGATGAGTGCCGAACATATCTGTCGTCGTTTTCCTTCTAATGGAGACAAATGTCATCAAACAGTTGTCCGGACGGCTCGCTTTTAACCAACTCTTGAACGTCAATGACGATGTTCATTCTGGTTGTTATGACTTACAGGGCGGTTAACCTTCGACTGAAAGCAATGTAAAAAACAAGACAACAGAATCAGAGGAGAGGGAAAACACGGAGGGAAAGGGAATAAGTGACGATGTGAAGGTTGTAGACATGAACACCAATGGAGAGAACGATGAAATAATTATAAGTGGAGAGGGCAGAACTCGGCAAAACGAAATGATCTACCGAAATGATGAAACTCCATCTCGAACTACTCTGAGTGATTCAAAGGTCGATGTTATATTTGGGGCTCGAAAGCACGAAGGTCACTCGGATGTGGAGTTCTGCTCAGCGTTCCGATGGAAGCGGAGGACACCTAATTTCCCACAATGGTCGAATGCGTTCGGGTCGTTTGCGCAATATCTCGACATGTGGCTCTGTTCGTTCGTTCGTTCGTTTTATTTCCTTGTTGTTCTCGTCAACCGCTTCGCTTGCCCGTCTGTCCTCCTGGCATGCCAAGCGACTCGGAATAAGGCTTGCCGAATCAATAATTGGGGATGCGGTAGAGCGATAACAGTCTCGCGGAACATTTGGGAAACAGTGGACCGGCCACTGATCCGACAAGCTGACAAGTGCTCATGAGCCCGTCTCAACAACAGAAGGTTAATTCTGGGGTCAGATCGGACAGGTGTCAACGCCACTGTCCTTTAGTAACGAACACGAGCTCAGCAGGATGAGCACCGAGAACGTAATCTTTAGCTGACGCTCACCGGTCATGTATTGTATGTAGTTGTGCTGGCGTATGTTGACTTGGCGATCGAGTCCTCGGTTGCGGGGTGAATTAACAGCTTCCGTTCCGATATCGCGGGAGCCGAAGTTGTCGTCGCCCGTTAGTTGCCACCTCCGATCGGCTGATAAACAACGCATTGCTCAGACAATGTGTGCTGAGGATCGTCTCTTATTTTCCTCGACATTCCCCCGTTTTCGCATAGGTGTCGTTCTGGATTGAATCACAAAGATGTTCATCGATGCCGCAGCAACCTTAGCGGCTAGTTCCTCTCGGGGCCATCAAACAACATTTTAGCAACTTCTCGCCGTCCCGTCGGCGGTGATTCAACACTATCCTGGAATGCCGCCTTTCTGTGCTCGGCTTCTAGCCCGGAGTCGAACTCCGCCCTTCCACGGATAGGAAGCAACGATAGGCGAACACTTTTGTTCGTGGAGAGCTCGCTATCGGAAAGCGGAGCCTCGAGCAGCAGCTCACGTGGTAGATAGTTTCTCGGGGGGGGGGATGAAGCTGGCGGAGGGAAGTGATCCGCGAGATCCTTTCTTCATCACCTGAATCTCAAGAAGAGAGACATACATGGAGCAAACTCTCACCTCACGCTGTGAAAACTTTGTGAGGAATTCGCATGAATCTCGGTGGACATTCATGGAGGTGTTGGCGTACGTCCGAGGCTTTCTTTACATCCTCTTGCACTTACTCCCTTTCTGTATAATGCTCACGTTGATTCCGCAGTAACAATCGGAGCCGTTACAGAGAAGAACACGAAGTTCCTTCTGTAGCACGGATACCTTGTAGCAACCTCGAAAGATTGGCTTCGTCCTGAGCCCGCTCAAGGCCAGGCAGAGCACGTCCGAGTGTTGGATGAGGACATCAGTATATGTAGACGATTACAAAGTTTCCAAATCAGCTGCCGAACAGTTAACTGAATGTCGCCTCTCCCTCGAGTAAGATACCGAGTCCGAACGGCTGGAATTCATTACAGGTTTGTTGATATTGTCATCTGTCGTGTGGCTAAATTGTAAATTCAAACAGAAATGTGGAGAGGGGAAACACGTGGGAATCCAATAAAGCCCCAATTCGAATTTGCGGAAAATATTTGTGGAAATTAGTTGCTTTGATCTCCTGGCCGAATTCCGCATCGTCCCGAAATGAAGAGAGCCCTCCTTTGAACAAACAGAGGAAGGATTCCACTGATTTGAGCCATTAGACTGCGTCCGTCGAAATTGGATCATGGGAACGCTCGTGCAAACAATATTTTGTAGGAAGTTTGAAAGACGGAAGCGCCTCCAGAATGCACACTGTTCCCCAACGCGGATCTTGAGGCGCGAAAAACAATCAAGGATCGGTAGTCTGAAAATTTTGAAGTAGGTAGTTCTTTCATCGCCGAAGTCAGAGCGTGGCTGCCCTCGGCGGCGGACGGAGAATGCCGAGGAGAACGCAGGGCGCGGAAGTCGTCGAAAGCGCCTGCTCTCCGTCACCGAAATTGTTCACTTCGCCGTGCTTCGCGGATTACAAAGAAGCAGCTTTCATCCGCTTCGGCTTTCCTCTCCAGTCGAACCGTTCGCTTGGAATTCGATGAACCTGAATTGGGTTTGCTTCGGCTGAATTCCAGCAGATGCTTTCGCTGACATGCACAAAACTTTGAGTTTGGCAGCCCGAGGAATTCGGGATTGCCGCTTTGATTCAGTTTCGAGTTGCGCTCCGCCGTTTCCTCCGATAACAACCTCGATTCAGTGAATGAGTTCGCATCTCGGTCTTCGGTATTCTTGGAGTTGAGGAGAATATTTGAACGAATGAAAGAGGACGATGGAATGAGTCAGCAACAAATTTTCGCAGCGCTGCTTTGCCCTATCAGTGATGAAAATCCGTCGATCGTTTCTGGCAGTGCAGGGAGGCCCGTATTGAAATTATTACGAATCATAATACATACGTTCATTCCAAGAGCCTTCTCAGTTCCGACTCGGAGTGTGTCATCTATTTTTCATCTGTCATGCTCGCCACGTGAACTTTCTGCTCACAAATGTCGTGGAAGAAACGTTAGCAAACTTCATCTTTCTGGAAACCGGGAAAAGCCGCGGGAGGTAACGAAAGAAACGACCACCAAAACTCGGGAAGAAATCTTCTCTGCGGCTCGAGTCCAATGCGCCGCAAGAACATCGACCGTCCGGTCTCGTGCAGAAGAAGATCAAGCTCACGATTTCGTATTTGGAAATCTTCGAATAGATATCTCAATGAGAAAAACAAGTTTCTTCTTCTCTTCGGAATATTACCGCTGCTCCTGCCGAGATTACGCTTCGGTTTTTCGATTATATCTTCTGAGAGAAGATCAATCAGTTCTAAAAGCGTGTTCCTGAAAAAAAAAAACCTGGAAAATCCTCTTGGAGCCGTTCTCGAAGAACTTCGTCCTGAATCAAGTCCGTCTGTTCAATTCTGGAAACTTCAACAATAGCTGAGAGAACCAAAAGGCATTTTTCCGCGGAGTTTGTGGACTCCATTGAATCGTTGCACCGTTTTCGGAAACTGTTCTGCGAACAATCGACTCTGATGCTCCTCTCTCTTTCGCTGGAATGACGGAAACGAGCGCACCGTATTTTCCGCTTGTTGTCGAGCAGACGTTTGTTGCACTTCGAAGAAAGCGACAAGGTACGCCGCACCGGTTCCCTTCCGAGGTTCTTTTGCGACAGAATGTTTCCACGGCTTCGTTCAAAATTTTCACAACAAGCCGAGACTTCGTAAATTACTGGACCGCGTTTCTGTACTTCCAATCAAGCTCTTTGCATGAATTCCGATCTGCTTGCGTCTGGCGGAGACGAAAGAGAGCGCGGCGCCAACACCAACTTTCTAAACTTTCGATGTTGCGGCGAATGAATGAGGTGGAAGGAAGCTTCTGCCAGATTCGATTACCATCGGATGCATCAGACCGAGTCCTCCGAATTGGAGGCATATGAAGAACTAGGTGACGATGTAGACGTGCAACTAGGTAGAAATAGTGGTGGAGTGGAAGCAAAAGTCGATCCCGGGAGCGCGAATGCGAAAGATTCGGACGGCGGCGTTTTGACAGTTGCTCGGTGGGCGTCGTTTTCTCTGACGAGAATGCGTCTTCCACTCTCGCGAACAACTTCCGGAGCTTTGACAGGCTTGGGAACGTGTTCGTACCTCAGTATTGTGTGACGTGATTCATCACGCAACTTTCCGATCTTCGGCTGCCGACCACTTCGACTTCTCCTTATTCGTCAAACGTCCGTGCTCTTTTTTCCCTGATGCGCCGCTGCAACGAGAGACGTGCTTGATGCGTGCACGCTACGCAGTCAACATGCGAGCGAAGAAAGTTGTGAGACGATCTTTCTGCGACGCAACATTGAATTACAGCGAACGGATATCGTTCCAAGCGGCAATGATTTGATTCACACCCCAGAATTCTATTTTAGATAACATACGGACTCTCTGCTGCCTCACGGTAGCGTACGAGAATCACGTATATCACGATATGCCGCATCGAACGGTAACAAATCTGGCCACGGTTTCGAGAAAAGTGGATACTTCAATCGATGTGCTCATGTTGCACATCTACCTCGAGCATTTTAAATGGTGAAAACCTTTCTGAGGCTGGAGGCGTTTCCATTGCGGGACATCCGAGCTATTTCATATTTCGTTGAAAGCAACTCTCTTTCTGTGGTGTTTTTTTCTGTGCAAGTCCAATGTCATCTGATTTTCGCCGCGAGCATCTGCATGTCAATAATGCGCGACGCTGCATCCGAATGACGAGATAACGTTCCGTCTATGATGGTTGTTCTGTCTAGCATGTAATTAGGGATCGATTTCCCAACACCGTTCGGAATTATTCGGTCGAAGTATTCGTGTTCGAGTTCGCATTTGAGACACGTAGTCAGGTTTACGTTTTCATCCAGAGAGCAAATCAGAGAAAACAAGATTCTGATCTCTGGTTGCTGCAGCCGTATCCACGGTGTCGTCGTACCGTGTTCATTATCTCGAGAACCTCTCGCAGAAAATCAGAAAAGTTGTCACTTTGGCCACCGCTCTGCCAAGAAAGAACAGAAAAATATCCGAACGAGTTGTGTCAATGATCATTTGCAGTGATCCATAAATCTTAATCGCATCTAAGCCTGCCCACTCTCGCCAATAAACGCTCGTATTTCTCTTTTTGTTCCAACTTTCCTCGCAAGTGCCCCGGTGAAAAATTCGTTCCCCTCAAAAGTTCCAGCTGCGATGTCTCCTGTCGCTGGAAAAACCAGATAACCTAATATTCCTGAGATCTTGTTTACGAGTAAACATGTATTCACTGCCATTCAGAGTTTTGGAAACGTTTTTGACCAACTTTCACCAAACCCACATCTTCTTCGATTTGCGGACCGGATTTTGAAATTTTTGCCCCTGTGTCGCGGTTTGACTCCGTCAGTCCGAAGTTGTGTATCAGCGTTTGTTGACGAAGTTCGTTCGCGCATGATTCTCTTTTATTTTCATCGGCGGCTTGAAACCCGTTTTACTTTTCATTCACGCTTTCTGTCGCGTAGAAATAGCTCTGTTCTCGAACGGCGGAAACTTCACGGCTGCGGCTGCCGTGGACTCTCGTCGCTCTTCCGACGAGTTCAACGATCACCAACGAAAGTAATTAGTCGCTCAGTGTTGTCGGCCAACAAGCGTCCTCTAAATGGAGCTCGTTTGTCAGCAGAGCGCCCCGATGAACTGACGTGATATAGACCGAACGAATGAAGAATGATCGGAGACGGAACCTTTCATAGGTACCTAGATACCTCCCTCGGAACAAAACTTCATCTGTCTTCAGAAGAATCGAAACCAAATCGGTGGGTCACAGCCCGAGGATTCAAACCATGTCCTGTCAGGTTCTACCACAGATAAATCAGCCGACAAAGAGTGATCATCTTCCATCATACCTTGCGTTCTCTTTCATCTCGTTCGAGTGACGCGAGACAGCGAACACGATTTCCCTGATGGGAAGAAACCCTTTTCAGTGCGATGGTTTGCGGCGAGCGCTCAAGGAAACGACAAATGAAGAGGTAGTGTCGACGAGATTCACTCCGAAATCCGCCGCAAAATAACGAGCTGACCTCGTTTGCCTCGCGATTCTCGATAGTCTGTTCACTATCGGATGCAGCGGTTTCCTTCTCGGCGGAATTCCCTCAACAGTCGAAATCGCGTCAGAAATTACTTCGATCGTTCGGAAAGTGTTAGAGGTAACGCTCAGTCAGTCAGTCAGACGAGCGGAGATATTATCTCATCAGTGGAGTTTACATCACCAGTGAAGTGTTAATGGCAGCGGTGATTTCACAGAGATCAAAAGTCATCACGTGAACCGTCGATTGGCTCAAAGGAGAGCCAATCCGCGCGTGAGTCGCGCGATGCGGAACGGCCTTGAGGGGATCGTTTGTAGAACGCGGCTGCGCAAAACCGATTTCTCACCACGTGCTGCGGCTCCTCGTCCAACACTTGTTGCGAACGGGACCGCGGAAGGCATTTTTCACTTGTCAGGAGTCTTCCAAAATAGAAAATTCCACTCACGTATACGAGAACCGTGCTATCGCTGGTCACTCCAAGGTCGTTCGTTCGGAGTTGTCAAGATTAGGCGGTCGGTGCCGCCTGAACTTTCCGAACAGGGTTTTTGTCCGTCCGGAGCTCCATCAGAGAATCTTCTCGCTCAAAACTCGCAGAGAAAGTTTCGTTCGCATAACTTTAGGCGAACTAGTTGAAAACAACAGGGGATCGCGTCGGCCCCACAGCAGCAAACCAGGATGTCGTTTCTCTGAAGACAGACTGACGAGTCAACGTGTCTTGCAGCGGAACTGGGTCTATTTGCATGCATATAAGGTCCCTTGAAAACATGATTTCGCCGTCGGACAACCCCAATAGAGAGACCGTTCGATTTGCTCTCGAGTCTGCGAGTGGGATCGGATCTTCACGAACGACGTCCGCCCAGATTGCAAAGAACGAATGAGAGAGGATCCGTGAACAGCTGCATCCATTTGACAGCTGGCTGAGTGGGTGTAGCTTTGGCAGCTGTCCTACGGCATCGTCGGAATCCTATTGACATCGGCTGCAGAGTCGATCGAACGATGCGGAAACGTGCTGGCGCTCTAAAGGTCCGAACTCCGGACGTCGTTTTATCTATTCATACTAATACTTGAGAACTTCCCATAGATTTCGTTGAGACGTTTTTGTAAGCTTGTCCGGGCCAAAATGACAATGTCCCCCTTTTGTCTTCGCTAACTCGCACGAATGTTGATGGAAGTTTGAAGCTGCGTTCACTTCGGTGGAAACAAGTGCTCTCGCCTGCAGCTTGCAAACCTCCCAGCTCAAAGATCTCGAGGCACGGTTTTCAGGGTGAGAGAATTCTCGACAAGAGAGATCGTTCGTGGAATCAAGGAGGATCGAACTTAAACTGTTCGCCGCAGAACGGATGATTCGAAGCTGCACTTTGACCGTTTCTCGCGTTTATCTTCGGTCTCTTCTCACCTCACTTCACTCTGAGTGAGTCTAGATGCACTCTAGGAAACTCATCTCAGTCGGACTCAATTGAAAGTCGGTCAACTCCGCAGTCGCTTTGGAATCGAGACCGGAGTTAGCTCGTGGAAATGAGACCCAGACAGGCAAGGACCCAAAATCTGCCACGATTGGGGTCGAGTTCAATCTGAGATTATCCTCCTCGATTGGAATGCAGGCGTGTTATTTTGTGATGTCGGTTCTTCCTTCATCGCTCCGTCATCATGAGGTCCGCATGTTTTGAACGCAGACGGGGTCTTCTGTAGCTCTCCATTACCATACGATCTACATCAACTCAGAATTCTGCATTCACGCTTCGAATTAGGTGGAGTTCGCGTCAGGGACCGATGTTTTCACGGCAATCGAGTTGCAGACAGCGCTTCCATTGTACGACCTCTTATTCCTCTCAGTGCTGGAGGATTTCGTCGTTCCCCCCGAAACGGGAAACGCTTACTTCTTGATGAACACGAAAGTACGGATGTTTGCTTCTCAGAGGACGAAAGCTCAGCAAACGGAGCAAAGTGCATCCCTGAAAAAGGTCGACGGACCCGCGTGTTGTTCTTCCTAAATGTCAAAGCTTCGGGCGTGCGCTAATGAGGCATAAAACAGAGGAACTGAAGTGTGCATTAGCGAAACAACAGCGAAAACCAGCCGCGCCGTCCTGATTCGAAGTCTCATCTCGAGAACTTTTCCAGATCATCAAGGCGATAATCGAGAACGAGACATTTCTAAGGGGAGCTTTTGTGAATCACCGGAAATAGTTGTTTCTTAATGAATCTATAATATCTCAGCATCTCGATCGAGGAAGAGGACGTTGAGCTCGAGAATACATGACCGTCCGTCTGGATCTGACGCTGCTCTAACAGTGACCAAACGGTTCTGGAGTCTGATTCGAGCTCATTCTCGAGCACCTTCCTTGCTTGCGATAAACACGAGGATTTCGTCGGTAGCGACGATGACGAAACATGTTCATGGATCCATTCTCCGAGGAAGGGGCAACTGTGGCCAACAATCACGAAAAGTGGACAATTGTGGGGCAGGAGTTTCTCCGCGTAGTCTACGATTGCACAAAATATCGACGAACATCATTACTTAATATGAGTTTTGTTTCCAGACTCGACTTTGAACAAGTTTGAACCTCAG
The DNA here is from genome assembly GCA_021527715.1 of Neoseiulus cucumeris. Classification (NCBI taxonomy): domain Eukaryota; kingdom Metazoa; phylum Arthropoda; class Arachnida; order Mesostigmata; family Phytoseiidae; genus Neoseiulus; species Neoseiulus cucumeris. The sequence goes on along the minus strand of JAJSRV010000036.1, from coordinate 47,875 downwards.
GGCATGGCCCCATTGGCTTTGATGGAGGACCTATCGAATATGACATCGGCCGAGCTCCTGGACGAACTGCCCAGTCTCAACCATCTACTAGCCAATGATTCAGCAAATGGGAACATTTCCTTCATCCTCACGGAAGGTAAGAAGCCCCGATCTTCCTTAAACCTAGATGAAGCAGATGCACGACCGAGTTCTCTCTATTTTCATCTTCCTGATTGGATGCGGTAAAGTCGCTCACAAGCGAGAAACTAAACATTTGAATCTTTGACCGCAAAGGATAACAGAATGCCTCAATGAAAAGCTATAACCGAAGCAGAAGTCAGTCGAGCTGCCCGTCGTGCCTCCGACTATGCAAATCTCTGGTTCAACACCCTCTCGATCGCAAGAATCTGAAAAGGTCTCGGCTGAGTGCGAGGCTCCGGCTGGGACAACGGGAACAGCTGTTTCGATTAATGAGTGCGGCTCGTCTTTTGTTCGAAGAGTCTAGCGAATATTTTGTTCGTAACAGATCCTAAAAAAGACTCCACGCGAGAAGACATCATTCCCTTCGACGACCGTCGTAGTCCCCCCTTCAAGGAGAACATCTACATATGAATGTAGAGAAATTCTGTTCGAGTATCCTCAGGGGTGTTGAGCAGAACGGAGCGCGTCAGTCAGCTCGAGTAAGAATCAAAATAATGAAAATCTCACGCTTGATTTCAGAAGAAGCAAGCTTCGTTCCGTTGGGGAAGAGATTAGAAACCTATTTAGCTCCGCCAGTCTTCACGATAATCTTCCTCGTCGGTCTAATTGGCAACGGCACATTGATGTTAATCTTCATCAAGAACAAAGCCATGCGGAGTGTCCCCAACATCTACATCATGTCGCTCTCTGTTGGCGATCTTTTTGTTATTACCGGTAAGTGGACGTTTAGACGAAAAACGTTGATTCCATCTTGATATTATCGGTGGAAAGTTTCCTATGTCGTATAAGCGAGTCGATCGGTCACTAGCAGCACATTTTCCATCGAAGCGAGTTGAGTGATTCGGAATGAAATCACTGAAACAGAATTCCTGTGCTTCTCCTTGAGCGATAGAGAGAACACTCAGGAGCGACGAGAGAAACACGAGACAAGAACTCATTAGAGAAACAAAATACAAATCGACAAGAAACAAGGAGGTGAAGTTTCCGATCGATTCGATGTATTCGGCTCCTTTCAGAGATCCTGAGCGGCGAATCGAATTTCGACGATTTCTCGTTTCAGGCACAGTTCCCTTCATCTGCGCAATATACGTACTGGACTCGTGGCCTTTCGGCTTGTTCCTCTGTAAGCTTTCGGAATTTATGCGCGACGTGTCAATCGGCGTAACAGTGCTAACGCTCATGATGCTAAGTGTCGACCGGTACATTGCTATTGCATTGCCGCTCTACAAACGCAAGGGCGGCAGACACGACCGTCGAGTGACACTGTTCATCACAGGCATGGTGTGGCTCATCGCGTCGTTGATGGCGTTGCCGGGCGCCTACTTTTCGTATCTGGGCGAAGCTCACATACCCGGCCGAAAGACGATCGTCTACTGTCATCCGTTCCCTCAGCACATGCATCCTTGGTATCCTCAGCTGATTGTGATGTTAAAGTTTACGATGATGTACGTCATCCCGCTGGTGATCATCGCGACATTCTACATTCTGATGGCTCGCTCCCTGATCAAGACGGCGAAGAGCGCGCTCTGTGACCAGAAAAACGCTGCCGCTAAGAAGCAGCAAAAAGCTCGCGTAAAAGTGGCCAAGATCTCGCTCTGCTTCGTCGTGATTTTTGCGGTGTGTTTCTTTCCAAATCACGTCGTCATGATTTGGCTCTACTACCACCCAACAGCTCATCAGGACTATAACGATTTCTGGCATTTATTCAAACTGTTCGGATATGTGCTCACGTTTGTCAACTCGTGTCTCAATCCGATCGCGCTCTTCTTCATCTCGGGCGCCTTTCGATCCTACTTCAAGATGTATCTCTTCTGTCAGCCTCGTAGTAAAAACATTGTTCAAAACTCGATGCTCTCCTACCGGCATTCGCTGCATCCGTCCGTCCGGGCAGACAGCACCTCGCCGAGGGCGTCTCTCATCTCGCGGCACTCGGTTACCGATCGAAGAAACTCTACGCGCATATGACAGCAGATGTAAGTGTTTCCGGAAATTCCCCCTATTGTTATCAATCAATCAATCAATCAATCGAGAGATATTTCGAAACGTGTCCAACAACAAAGACCCTTGCTTGCTCCTCGTTCAGAGGCATTCGCCGAGTAAGTGGAAACGACGACGCGATGTCTAACCGACCACGAAAGCTCCCATTTTGTGGACGAGCATTCGTTCTCGTTTTACGAGGACTCACCGGCTCAGTGGCTTCGCCCTCGAAAGAGGCTGTTCCGAGGGATTAGGGAAACTGTTCGAATATTCTCGTACACGATCCTGATGTAGATTCGCACGATCTCGAGAGATCTCGTTCTCGGAAAGTGAATCAGTGTTGTAGAATATTGAATGAATAAGAAACGATGTAACCGTTTGCGATAATCGTGATCTGACACGGCGATCCCGATGTTGCAAAGTTGGGCCTGAAGAACCCCTGAACCGTTGTTGCTGAGTTTCTAGCTTAAATTGAAATTAGACAAGAGTCCTAATGAATCGCATTACGCCGCCATTTGCCACCAAAGAGTCTGACCTAACTCGACACTGCTCAAGAAAATTGAAGAATCTGGGGAACTTTAGGAATTTTCGTTGTCTTCGAGGGTTTTACTAATTTTATTTTCGAAACTCCTGGTCAGCATATCAGGACACGGCCCGCATCGTTCTCTTCGTTGATGTCCCGAGGCTTTTCGTGCGAGCTCTACTTTTTGTCGCATTTGGGCTGCATTCGTCCAGGATGTGGCTATTTGAAAGCCTAATGCATCCTTTTCCACGATGAGGACAAATGCACATCGCTATTTCGAGACGAACAGATGCTCTTCATGAAACTGCATCGCTTTCGATATCACGTTAAATCACAATCATCATTCGCCAATGTCTTGAAATCGAATTCGAACGAACTCGAATTTCTCGTGAACTGCTTGGCGTCCAATTTCTTGAACTCGGGATGTGATCAATCTTGGATGCGGCAGTCTTGGGATTACGGACTCTTGTCTGCTCGAGGCTTGGATTGCGAAAAACTTCTCCCGGAAAAATTGATTCTGTTCCGATCAGGACACTTGAAATTCGCGATCGAATGTCGCCATCAAACAATAGTTCTCCGTTTTGAATTACATTTGTTGTTTTCGTTGATGTGTCGAATGCAGTGAACGCTATACGCGTTGCACAAAAACGGAACTGAGTTCTCGATTCCTTGACGACAAAGAGTCGTCGGCCTCCAGGCCTTTCATAAACCTAGAAGCTTCGTTTCTTGCGACCTCGACTTCGGATGCCAATGCGACAAGTCGAAAGTCCCATGACGAGTATGCGATATGGAGTGTGCCCACTGCGGTCCTCGACCGCGGTTCGTTCCGCATGCATGTACGTTGTTGAGTGAATTTCGGTATCCCTCCGTGTTTCTTGTTCTGACGCCGTTTTCTTCGTCTTTTTCCAGAAGTTCCAGCCGGATCGATTTGGAATCATGTGCGCCCATTCAGGAGAAAGTGATTTCGGTCGCCGTAGATCAGGAAACAACACCCGCTGTGCCAACGGCGGTGTGAGCAGTATCCTCTAAGAGGCCGTTTCCGATTGAGAGCTTTTCGTCCTTGGGGCGCTGTATCGTCTCGGCTCCGTTTCTTCCTCGATTCTCTACTGTTCTCCGATGTTCGAACGAACAAACAAACAAACCATCCAACGGACGGAGTGCATTCGAATGACGTCGCAACTGGTTTCTTGAATTCTACAGCGTCCGGCAGGCTGTAGAGAGACCCAATGTTCTATATGTACCAATTGTAATATCGTTCACTTGTAAATTGCCTTGTGGGAACTGTTCGTGGGGTTGGTTAACTTTGTTGGGAAGGAACTTCTGTAGATAAGTTGACGGTTTCCATGTTATCATCATGTCACCGCCATGACAGTCTTCTCGATATCGATCCCGATCGGTGTCGTTTGTGTTTTGTCACTGAGCAGGCTCAAAAAAAGGTATCTATGATCGGATTCGTGATGCTCGTTTATGTGCGTAGCTGTTCTTTAGTTGAACACACGAGATCGGCAGACGAACAAGTTGCTGTTAGCGTGGAATCGAAAGAGGATTCGTTCACTCACTCACCCACCCACTCTGACTGGGCTTGTTCACGATCTCTGAAGCTCGGGGCTTCCAGAGCGCCGCCAAGTCCAATTGTAAAGATTCTCTTGCATTCTCCATCATCACCATAATCATCAATCGCCGGATCACAGAACATTTATCTCCAGATTTCCGATTCTTCAACGCTTCTGTTCCCTTTTTGATACTCTGAAACATTCCTCGGCTTTTCCCTTCTTTCCGAGATTCTCAGTGATCTTTTGGTGATTTGAAAAAAGATCTCCCTCCTCCTAACATGAGTCACATTCATCAACCGGATTAACTTAAGCACAACGGCATAAATCTCAGGCTGATTCTATGGTGGGTATGTTCGAAATCCGCGTTTGACGTCGACGAGATGTCGAGGCTCCGGTGCATAAAAGGTGGAATTCCGAGAAGCTTGTGAGCGATCGATTGGGTGTGACTTTCGAAGTCGACGGAGACAACGAATACTCATCTCTAGATCGAAAACAATCGAGAATCGATCTTGGGCATTGCTGTTCACACTGGGATTTCGAATTGTATTTCGAATCAAACGACGCAAACCGACCCCATCTCGAATTGAAGACTCTCCCGACTCCAGAAGCCGGCATGCGCAAGTTCTCGAAGAAGTTCCGGTTGCGTTCTACTCGTCCATTTTCCATGGAATTCGAAACTTTCCCCAGCATCTCTAGTGGGTTTCTTTGTGAAAGAACCATACGATCTGTGAATGAGAGATTCCAGCCCATAGGAGAAAATCGCCTGTTCTGAGAGGTTATCACCACGCAGGGAGGGAACGCGAAAGAGCTCCATTTACATTGATTGAAATACATTCACATCGGACTTAATATAACAATGAACAGATACCCATAGATAAAACTTAATTTTCGATAAATATTTATTTAGATCAACGAAGCCGGTGTGATTGGACTTGGCGAAGATATGTTGATCCATACTTCGCCCGACTGGATGTGGGCTTGAGTGATGAATGAATAACCTCGAAACCATGATGTGATGCTTGCAATACCAACGAATCGATCGTTTTCAAAAGTGCTCAGTAGTGCAGTGACTAAGAGTTTGGCAGACAAGGCACAGAAGTTCGAGCTGGATGAAATCTCCGAATCACCAACGACAAGGGAACGCATCTGCCTGTGGGACTTTGGGGAGAATGTCGCCGTGAAACTGATAAGAACGACTGCACGTAGTTTGTATGCGGTACATAAGATATATATATGAGATGAGATGCGCCAGCATCGACTACATTCGATGAATGGAAATAAACTCGATGCACGCATCTCTACCTTTTGATTTTAATACAAGCGAATGACTACTTATTCTCACTCCATTTTCTTATTTGATTCAACATCAGTTTGCATTTAGGGGGCTGTACAAACATCTTCGTTCGTCTTCATGTAGGGATGCCTGACGAGGAATAAGTGAATTCGCACTTCAACATTCTTTCAGCGATATCCTTCTGTCGAAAATCCACTGCTCCATGAAAAGTCACAATTTATGATGCTAAATTTCACGATCGACCAGTTTCCCTCAAGACTCCGCAGATTCTGTGCCGATGTCAGTGGAAAAGCTTTCTCTCAGAGGATGCATCGTTCTCCATGAGCACTCCTGGTAAAGTTATAAAACTTATGCTTGTCGCCTTGAATTCAGGAGTAGATCTTTGGAGCAGGACGCTGACGTTCTCTGAGTGTCAAAGCCAGTGGTAACAAGATTAAGAACTAACTCAATTACTCAACGCGAGGCGAGCGCTCAAGACAGTTTGCGCGCGGGAAAACTTCCACCGCGTTCTGGAAGAGACACCGAATCGTAATTGAGATCAACTTGCGGCTTGGGATGTCGTTCGGAGAATTCACAGTTTCAGAGACATCCATGTGCACACGAACTGAAACGATCGGTGATGATGTTCTGGTCGCGATCATGCGCGGGGGAATTCATGATCCAATCGAGTGACCTTTCAACTGAGATGCTGATGCTACACTTCAAGTGGCGGTCAACTTCGCTGTGGAGCTAAAACACAATTGTGTCAGATGAGAGGGAGTGCAATTATTCAAATGTGATCTGCGGCTATTGAATTACACCGCTCTCATCGCAGTGCTGCTCAGAGCGGATTCGAGCGTTGAATACGATTTCTTTGATCTATTCGATGACCGTAGCTCCCGAAACTTCATTTGGCCGGCCTGACATGCGGTGCGATGTTGGAAGACTCTCGAGATAACGAATTCCCGTTACAACGAACTGAATCCGCCAGTCCTGCGGGGTTCGTTGTAACGAGTTCCTTCCGTGAAACTAATTTCGTCAAGACTTATTTCCCCGGAAATCTCTGGCAAGGCTCGCATTCTTCTTCTATTCATAAAGAGGGGTTCCCCTCCGAGAAACCTCAGAGCTTTCTCGAAACATAAATTTCCGCTCCACAGGGTATCTGAGTTACTATGACATTTGAAGATAGCTCCAGTCCGGAGTGGAAAGTTCTTCGATCGACAAAGTCAAGGATTGATGAAAATTTCTGAAAAGGAGGAAGGAAATGTATTTCTCCCTCTTTCCTCCCCGAGGAAAAACTTGTCCCCAAACGTTTCATCAGGAACCCTGCCGACAATCCGTCACTCCAGGAAAATCGAAGACAGTGATGTCAAAGACACTGTCATCTCTGGAAAAAGGAAAGGACTATCGGCATACATGAGAGCCAAAAATCTGTGCTTGAAGGAAAAGCTGACCTTGACGTGCGTCCTGTTACAGCTATTGTTCGGAATCATTATAAAACTGCATACCTCTTATAGGGTGGGCGCGAACGGATGGTAGATGTACATATTTGTATATCTTGTCTTTCCGAGACTCCAGTGACTCGGGACCTTTTCTGGTCTCGTCAAAGTTCAGTCGGAAAAGAGCGGCAAAACATTGATTACAGTTAGGGGAGTCTCTAAACACCGCGTCGACCGCTGTCGGAGACATCGCCTCGAGAATCTGGGGCGTTCCCTTCGAGTCGACAAGCCAATCGGTGATAACACGGCCGAGGCAGAGAACTGGATTTTATCTGAGCCGCATAATAGCTTGGCTATTCAGATGATCCCATAGCCCTGGCCCGGCGATGACCGCAGGGCGTGGAAATCGGCGATAGACGTAGGTGCTAAAAGGACCTATTTCACACCGTCCACTCTCACACCGCGCGGTAGTTTCCGTGTCCCGGATCGCGGCGGAGGCCAATGCTTTGCATCTTCTGCTCAACAGCATTTGGGAGCTAGACAAAGCGAGGAACATGGATCCTTCGGAGAAAGACGCGACCAGCTCCTTAAAGGAAAACAGAATTCTCTTCCGAGTTTTCCTTGAGTCAAGATGGTGTCGAAGGGTTTGCATAAGTCTAAGATCCAACGAGTTGCGTCTGCCGAGGATGGTGAATCCGGACGAAACGAGGCAGGGCGTGGCGATCGCATGAATGGCTGAGTCTGAGTTGCACGACAACGCAGAAATCCGAGAGGGATGCCATGGGTGAAACGAGTATGAAACTTTCGGGGCTCGTCTAGAGGAACTATTAGACTATGAAAACGCTTTGAGCGCTTGAAGCCTCGATCTGACAAGGTTTTAAGACCCAGGGTTCAGTTCGAGGGATGGGAACAGCTTAAAGGCACGTCGAGGAAGGTGACAGGAAGGATGCGAGCTTCCCATAAGGCGCCGTATTCCGGGAATTTCGGTTTGGTATTAAGTCGAATCAGGCTGCGTTCACGCTGGAGCGCTGCAAGATCTCACAGGTTGTGGCGAGTAGTCCACACGAAACTTCGAATATCTCCCGAAGCTATTCTCCAAAACCGATTACGTGAGCGGTAGAATTCCGAAAGTTCACACTCAAATAACTCGGAAATCCCGTCTATTCGATATTCGTGGCAGTTTTTTTCAAATCTCACTTAAGATCTAGGTCCAATTTGGACAAGTCTGATGATTCGAGGAATCGAGATTTTTCGTGCACAATTTGTGGGTGGGAATCGCCCTCGATTCGCGGATAGAAGTCGTTCTCATTCTTCGCAAATGATGTGTTAATAGAACTCGGATTTATTTCGGCTTTTGAATAATCAAACACCTTCGAATCGACGAGCACTTTACGAGAAAGTTGAAGAATAGATGTAATAATATTTCTCGACTTAAATGTGCTATCACAAGATATCACGCGGTACCTAAGTCAACCACTTTCGAAGCCGGTCGATGGACTCTGCCCTCATTTACTTCTTTCCGGAAGAAATTTTGGATGTTTGGAAATTTTGGTTCTCATTCGTTATCCCGGGCTCCAATCGGCTTCCTCGGAACCGCCTGCAAGGACTGAGAGACTCGTCTGGAGTCAAGCGATAACAAGAGCTTCTCGTGATGCTTTCGGACTCTCGATTTCCGCAATCGCATTCCAGTTCCATTATTTTGATTCATCGATTCAAGTTATACTCGAGATAATGGGCATCCAGCCCAGAAGCAGAATTTTAGTCGGATAACAGGTGAACCGCGAGAGCCTGATGTGCAGCGGCTCCGGAGAATTCATGGAATGGTTCTTGATGGTCGGTACTTTCGTCCGGGAAACAAGAATCGACGGTGGTGGGCCACTGCTTTGCGTCATGCATCGAAAAGATCTCGTCCAAGGCGGTCGCCACTTCAAAATTCTGCTGAACTCATTCGGAGTCCCAATAATTCCACGACAATCCCGAATAACGAAAGGTGTCTGGTGGCTCATCAAAATGTGGACTCGAGAGTTTCCGAGCCCTAGCTGATCGTCTCAGCCTTTTTGGATTCTGGGTTTTGTTGTGAAATTTACTTTTGACATTTGTCAATGTCCATCAGACCGCACAGGTCCGCATGTGCTGTCCGTCCGGACAATAGTACGGGAAATGGTTTGTGATTTTATACTCGAGTCTCGGACCGAAGGATGATGTTGTGGTTCCGGGCACTCCACGTTCGAAATTGTTTTTAGAAACGTCGAGTGGGAGGAGTCATACCCTACTGTAACAAGTCTGTTGCTCAGTCGTTCTACTTTCTAAAAGTCGTTCAACCAATTACCGAGTGCTTCCGGAACTTCCAAGGCGGAAATCTCTAAACTGGTGAATTCTTGACGAGGAAGCCCACTCGAGTGTGTAGAGCGAAGCGCGGTGCCGGTTTGTGATATGGCGACGGCGCCTGCGTGGAGATGACACGTTTTCAAAATGTCCATTGTGTTCGAAATTCCGACACGCACAAGCTTCTCTGATGACGGTCGAGTAAATCTTGTATATCGATGTTCCAACTCTTGCTCACTTCATGAAGACATGATCCCGGACGCTCCTTCGTTGCATCGAGTCAGTTCCCGGCGGCATCGACTCAGAATTTCAGAACAATGAGCAAAGAAGAGATGAAAGCAAAGAGATCGAGTTCACCAACAGAGACATCTGCTTCAGACGATGGTTGACGAGATGAGAGACTATCTCGACAAGAAGCAGAATTGAACACCGGGAATGAAAACTGATTGATCCAGGTCTGCTCAAAAGGGCTTCAGGTCAAAACACTTGCCAAATATGGAATGCATGGGAACTTTCGCCGGTCCTCTACAACACCGTGAACCCTCGATTACCGAACGCGGTTCGTTAGTCGAAACCTGGTGGCGAGAGAGACAGAAACCGCTCGAAACGTTCGTGAATTTCATTTTACGTCTTCGCCTCATCTGAGACAAGTGGAAGATAATCTCATGGCCAAAATATCATGTCGTCTTGGGGCCTTTCGAGGATTGTGATTTGAATGACGACCACGTCAGTCATTCGAGGGTTAGCTTATTATATATTTGTGAACTGGAGCCTTTTACCATCCACTATCGAGAAGAGAGCATCAATCGCTTTTATTCCTGCGTTGTCATTCGAATGACTCTGAGAACTTTTCGGCAGTCTCTCCAAGTCAAACATATCCCATGCTGGGTAACTTCCTACTCTCAAATCAAGTCGCGCAGGATTCGTGAAAGCTCTCTTTCTATCTTTTGTGAAGGATCCGACGACGGATGAACTCGGGCGGACCTCTCCAGTCTCTTGTCCCTTGTAGAGGTTGCCCTCTAGTCGCGGTCGTAACTAGCACGCATTGGAAACGTCCATCCAGACCCCTTCAGTTTCAGTTCGATACGGATACACTACTCATGAGGATCGGCGCCTCCACCAACTTTTGGCGAACACTTCACTGCGCCACCTCGGTTGATGCTTTTGTGAGACGCAATCAGAATTGAGAAAAGGTTTCGAACCCTCGAATTTCGTCTCGATGTCAGTCCAGACAAACCGTCTCCCAATAGGAATACAGCTATTGCATCTTATTGCGAAGGCAGCGGTCGATGAAGAGTCTGGAACGACGTCGCACTGAACCACGGTCAAAACGACTCTTCCGTTTTCAAGAGTTTTTTCTCGGCATTTAGTTCACGTGCGTGAGAGTCGGTCCCTCAAATCTGAGTGGGCGACGCGTTCACGTCCTTCGTGTTTGCTCGGTACACACCGAGCTCCCGCTCCTTATCAGTCAGGTCGTCGGAGTCAGGTAAAACAAGCGATCTCTGAAGGAGATTCTGTTGATTCTGTCGGTGACTGCTGTTTGACCTTTTTCTCTGTTCAAGTTCTGTCTACTCCTCAGTGAAGCGGAGACTCAACCTCGCGTTTCCATGGAGACTTTTGACCATGGGAATTCCGTTTCAGACGTTTTGCCCGTCCGCCCCTCTTGCCCTGAGGTGCTCTTTTTATCTATGTAGCACTGACATCGAGACCTATCATGGTCGTAACCGCTAGACGCGCCCGGAAAGGCTTCAGCAACTCCACAACGCAAACGAAACGCATCTTGAATGGAAGATATCTTCGAGGATGTACTAGAAAAGAAGTACCTATCCTCGAATAATTCAATCGGAGAAAATCATCGATCGATGACAGATGCGAGACGCAGGTGTCTGATGAGACCTTTTCCTCTAACCTTCCTCTCGGAGCTCCCACACGGATGCTTTTCAAGCCGCTCGATGCCTTACTGGCTCGTTTACGAAATCCACAAATCACGTCAGTGATCAAGTATTTCCGGAAGCTTACTCCGGCTCTCCGTGTTGGGAGCGTTTCTTCCAACTGTCTTAGACCCTATGAATGTAATGAATCTCTCTACGCGTGCGTCTCATGAGGCTCGTTCGCAATGAGGTCCGTGTTCGAGGCTAGCTTTGCTGTCACGTATCCTCCGGGAATCCTTCAAGTTTGACCTTGCAAGTATCCATCGACCTCGCTGAATGGACTCCTCGAAGCAGTAGGTCATCCTCATCAATTCCCAGGAAGGAGTCGTTACCACCAGAGCTGAAATTCGCCCACAAGACTCTGTGACATCGTCCGCGATGAGCTTGATTGGCTGCAAATACTGGAATGCACTCCTCGAACATAAACGATTGGATGTTTAATAAAGAACAAAACAGGGAGAATTGAAACCATTCACAGAAATCATATAATGTATCGATGGGAACATTGAGCTTCCGGACAGAGTTCGAAAAATGTCCATCGGTCTCTACGAACTCATGTTGGGATCGATTCCAAACTTGTTCACAGTAACGGTTTGATTTGAAGCGAGAGACACAGTATTCCATCTTTCAGCATATCGGGCTTCAGGATCCGATCTCTCTTGAGGAAATTCGCGTATCCGAACAAACTACCATCCTGTCTTTTCGTCACGTCGAAGCACGGGTGATTGCATTGTCCCTCTCGAAAGGTTTCCAAGGCGTGTTTCTCTATAACTTTCCCGTATGCGTTGTGGGCTCGAAACACGATAATCTTCTTCAAAGGGCTATGGGAGCGACCCTCATGAGGTTCAAGTCCGATGAAAAATCCCAAGTGGGGAACCTGGGCCACATTGCGTATCCGAACCATGAGCATGAACGGTATTCCACAAATTCTCTCCTCAGTTCGAATTTCTCCTCGTTTCAGAACGGTGTCGAAATTGAAGTACACGTAGTTCACTCCGCCTTTCAGCATATCGACGTCCAATTCAAGCTTTTCGGTTGTGTACATGACTTCGTCGAGGTCACTTCTCGTGCTGATGAGCTCCGAGTAGGTTGTTGCGAGTCCGATGCGCAATGCATCCACGTCTTTGCGCAAACCCTCTTCGTCGTAGAGCTCTATGCTCGTTGTGGGAACGAAGGAAGTTGCGTCATCATAGGCCTCGTCGGAATCGATGGTGACCGACTGTTTTGGAACCAAACACTTCAGCATGTTCAAAGGGAGAGTCATCCGAGTGACTTCGACGAAACCACCGCATGCCACGCAGAAGACTCGCTCAGTGTCCGAACAATCCTCCTCAACGATCACGGGCGGTGACAAATTCTTTCCTTTCGAGAACTTCGGAGCTTCGTTCATCAAGAGCTCCTCTAGTTTCAGACTGGGTTGTTCCGACTCCGTTTTACCAACTTTTGGGATCGTAACCAGAGACTTAATCGGGGACCTCGATGAGAAAATCGATGGTGGGTCGTTGGAAGGAGAACGCGATCGACGTGATGAAGTTCTTGTTGGCGAAAGTCTGTTCGAAGATGTTTCCAGGTGTTGTGGACTCAAAGGCGGCGTTTCATCACGCGAGGAACGCACTTGTTTCTTCGCCTCGCTGTCCACCGAAGGTAGCGTGGTCTCGTTTCGAGTTATCTTGCAGTCTTCACAAGTGCTGTGATTTTGATTGCAGAGGTAGAACTTGTTGTTGAGCTGCTCGCAAATTTGGCACGGTCCGAGGGCGATGCCTTCAGCTGGCTTATCGGATGGAGTTCTCATCACTGCTGCTTCCAGAGGGCTGGAATGATAAGAATCTTGGAATTAGTTTGGAAAAGTCGAAAATCGGTAGGAAGGTACGCTCAGCACTCGGAGTGGGAGATCTCTAGTGTTTACGCGAATATATCTCTTCGAGAAGAATGATTGAACGTAAATGAAACATATTTCCGATAGTTCCTTCCAGCCATGAACCGTCACTTTGTCGGAATCTTCTCTTGTGAAACATCGATTCTCAAGTCCTGAAACCACCTCGACAGTGAAGCACCAATCGAAGCGATCGGAAACAATTGGCTTCGATCCGCATGGATTTAGAAAATTCTTTCCTTGGTCTTCAATCGACTTCGAATCGGGAGTGACATGGCGAATTCAGATTCAATGACTTCTGATATGTAGTTGGCTTTCGTGTTCGTTCAGAGTTCTTTCTCGGATTGTGTTGACTTCGAGAAGGCGCACCCGAAGAAAGTAAAAAACAAACGCTCTAGAAAAAAGGAATCCAAGCGTGGGAACCGCCTCCGTGCAACCTCCTGTCCAAGGGCTTTTGAGAGCTGAAGGAAACCTTGTTTTTAGGAAAGAATGGTGTCAAAGAAAGCAGCGTACCTCGGTTGAAGCTCACAGAACCACAGCCACCGAATATCATCGCACTACGTGCTGCAAGCACGTGCAGCGTCGCACACATATTGACGAAAGCGGCATTCGTCAACATTCACTGAGATCGGATCCAAAGTTTTTGACTCAAGGAATGAAGCGTTTCCCGTCTGGGTGGTGCACTTCCACGGGAAACGTTTCATTCTTTCGCTGAGAAAATCTCACTGTCCTCGCTGTCAGCTGCCACGTACAATTGAATCGAATTCTTTGTGGTCGATGCCATCTACGATCCCGTTTTCGTTGAGGTTTCGATCCGACGCGCTAATCGCCGTCCGAAGAGTCCACCTTCTGTATCTCGACGAATTAAAACCGGAATTCGAGAGATAAAACGATGAATTCGTGAAAGAGAGAAAGCTATTCGATGCCCACAGCAACCTCGAAGACATCTCCAAAAGTGATGGGAGAAAAACGAGCGATGATTTCTTTTTCCCTCTGATCTCCATATTCCTTCTCTTTGCGCACGATCAACTCGAATCCGAATTTCTTCAACCTAATCTTAGAGGTGATAAGGAAAGTTCTAGCGTGTTTCTCTATCGTCGTAATTATTGCACTTGTTGGCGGATATACGGATTTACTTCCCATGGAACGAAAACTCGACTCTAGTTCAGGCGGACTACGCTCAGCGATTCCCTCAGAGGCGTGTTTCCGAAAAAAGTAGGGTGGAGCGTTACTTTGCAAAGTAATTACAATCATCAATTGCTGCGTTTCAATCAAAAAATGTGGTCCAATTCCAATCACTTCTATCAGCAATGATTAATTATTATTCAGTGATAAACTTCCCGATTACTTCAGTGGAAAAATTGCGGATCGAGCTTTTTGCAAGAGCAGGGGCGATCGCTTCTCATTGCAACCGGGGGAAGAAGAAACTCCGCGTCATCGTGATTGCACACGTGTTCCGACCTCACAACCGACACAAAATCCTGCGGTTGTATTCAATCTCGGCCCAAACTTATCTCAGCAAATTCTTAGCAGCACCTGGTCGCTAAGAACTCGCTTATTTTTGATCGCTTCGACAAACATCTCAAATCCTATCCCAGCGAAGGAATGGTAACACTTCTTCTTATTGGCGCAGTTCAAAGTTCCTTCCGGACACTCCGTACTCGATATCCTTCTTTCAGTTTGTGGAGAAATCAGTCTGAGCACTACAACTCTTCCTAGAACCCGGAACAACTGAATCCGCATTGTTCCCGTCAATGTACGATTCCCGCGTTGTAAGACTTTTCTCAGGAAAATGGAATCGGTTTTCTGATGTGGAAAATTAGTCTGGCACTTCAATGCAAATGAGTCCGGAGACCTTTTCTGCGTGAGACTTCGACTTCTGCGTCAGGAACATCACTCCTAACAGCTTTAATAAAAAAAAAATAAAGCAGGAAACATCACGTCGGACATTTCCAGGCCGAAAGTCAGGACAAGCGAAAGAGCCATTCTGGCAGCTCGAAACGAGGATGTGGCCGCCATAGGTTGACTACGAGCCTGTCGACAGAATCCTTTCGCCCACCATCCTGTCTCCGGGGCTCTGTAACGGGGTTTGACTCTGCATCAAATCTCTAATTCCGCCATGTTTTCGAAATGCCGAATATTTTCACTTCTTCTCAGTCAGAAATAGGTTTTGGATTCAAATCACTCAGGAGATTCATTCCTACGTTTTTCGACGTCTAGAGGCAGTCTTAATTTTCTCGAGGATAACGGAGCACTTCATGTAAACACTTGTTTCGGTAGCAGCCCCCAGGGCACTACTCTGTTTGAGGTCTAAACCAGTTACTGCACCGAGAAATTAGCATTCACTGGTATTTCCCAGAGGGATACAGTGTTCTCAACGAATACTCCTCTCAATCTCATCAGGGTCACGCGGGAAAAGAGAAACGGAAAAAATTCGAATCCGGGAATAATGACGAAACTTAGAATTGGAGGGATTTCGATACACCTCAGACGCCGGAATCGCAAACGTCTGAGATCACGCTCATCAGACGGTCGTGCCGTGAGATTAGCGACGGACAATTAGTGCATCCTGACAACCTTGGAAGTGATTCATCCCTGAAACTGAGACAAATCCGAAACGTCTTCATTCGCCGTCAGGCTCTCACAGATCCGCTGGAGAGCAACGCACTCGACCGAAGCGAACTTCCAGGTTTTGTTATCGCGACTAACTCCGGGTTCGTAGAGATAACAAGACGGCGAAGATTTTGAACTCATTTAATGTGCGCCGTTTTCCAGAATGTTGATCACCAGTCCTTGTATAATCCATCCTTCCCCTTTTCATTTCGTGGTATTCCTTTGAAAATATCGGGATCAGGAAAAGATTTCGGGATGCGTACGGGGACGATGTCCTCGAAATAGCGCAGTTTCCAACGCGGCTGGAGAACCGTCGCCTTAATGTCGCCGTAAGCTACTCTGAAACAATCATGTTCTAGGATGTCGAGGGAATATGCTTTCCAACCGAGTCGTTTTCGTTCGTTTTTCTCGAGCAGTCCCATTAGAAGTTTCCAAGTCTCAGGATGAACTTGATCACTGTCGGTTCTACGGAGAGGTTGCGTCAATGCTGATGACCTCGCGTCGCCGCTAAACGGCAATCTATGAAGCACCATCTGGAATAATATCACCCCAAAAGCATACCAATCGACCGATTCGCAATAGTATTGTGCCCTAAGCATTTCCGGTGCCCTGTACTCCACATAGTTGAAGCTCTCACTCGCTTTCAACAGTGATGTAGCATGGTTCAATCCACACAATTTCAGGTGGCCGCGCAAATCAATCAGACAGCACCATGGGTTCAGGCTGCGATGCATGATCCCGCATGTGTGTAGATACTGAATGCCCAAGGCGATCTGGACAGCGAAATGCAGCGCTCCATTTTCGTCGAGGCAGCGTATCACTCCTGGGGGATTGTTCATTTCAATCAAATTCGCCAAAGTTCCGCAGCAGTTTTCTTCCGTAATGAGGTAAAGGTAAATAGAATTCATGTCTCGACCAATTATTTTCATGAAGAAGGAATTACATTTCTCTTTTGTCATCGCCTCCAGCCAGCGTCTTTCCCATATCACCCCTTCTCGGCGTCCACCGAAGAGTGTAGTCTTCTTTTATCGTCTGACGTGGTGATATATATACTCCGGGTAGCCTGCTTCTTTTGGTGGCTCGGCCAGGAAGACATCTGGATACATCTTAAGAAATTCGGATATGCACGTGTAGCTTGTTACGTCCATTCGAGGTGTATCGCTGTTGATGACATCTTTCAAGTACTTGTCGAAATTATCTTTGGCATCATTCGCTAAGAATTTCATATATTTCTGCCAAAGACCACCCTCGTCTGAGTTCGGTGGGTCCATCGTTTTCTTCAAAGATTAACTTAGATCGTCGAAGCAAGAGCCCATCTCTCGATACACTGACTTGTGCCTCGAGTCAGCCGAATATTTTTGCGCAGCATTTCATTTTCCTTTTCCGATAAACAGCACGCCTAGATCTCTTCCTTCGGTCCGGCTGCCGGCGACTTGGCATCGTCTCCATGCATGTATCCTACTTTTTCTGACGTATCCAGCATCAGGAAACAAAGAATGTCTACCGAGAGAGATGAACTTCGACGTGTTTCACCGAATTATGTCACATCAGCGAACCTTTTGCTCGTTTCTCTTCATAACGAATAGATGATCACCGACAGAGAAACTCGGAAGTTTTACAGATTGCCGCTAGTCGAAATTCAAGTCCTGTCGAAATATGCAACTTCTTTCCTCCTCCGTCTGGGTTCTCATCTTGAAGTTCATCTAACACATTGCGACAGCGCTGAAAGTGTATGGGAGCGAATCACAATCGGCGGGAGGAAGTACGACCTCAACTTGGAGTTTCGGAATGACGGAGACTTGGAAATAGACCAGATTCAGACGAACCTATGCAAAAGTTAAATACTGCCGCTGCGCTAACCACAGAGTCAGAATTTCCGAAACCAGTTGATGAAGACATCTCTCCTCAAGACATGGAAGAGCGGACGCGGACAAGAGCGCGGTCATCTCACTATCAGTTCGATCTGAAGGCGACGTTTCCTCTAGAGTTGTGGTACGGTTTCTGAGGAAGATTGGTCTTTCAGGAACCAATCTTGATGGCGGGAAAGCACATCTAAATCGTCCCCCAGAGCTCTGAAAGCCGAGGCCCAGTTTGTTGGCTGCTCGAATCACTCATTGAACCTCGCTGAGGCACACACTGCGACAGAATCTACCAAATCAGTAACCTCTTTCACCACGGGCGATGGAAGATGATATTTTTCCCGTCATCTACCGGTCGATGGAGAACGCTAAAGAAAGTGTCACGATGTGGCTTCATTGTTGCACGCATTTCAATAAATCTCGTGCATTTCATCATGAGCCAATCAAGCCTCTTCAATCTCGCGGTTTTAGCCAATTTAACGGAAGCGGCCATCTTCCGAAATCAAATTCTGAAATCCAATCGTAACTTGGTTCACCTCTCAACAACTTGTGCATTGAGATCGTACTTTGATCCACGTTTTTGGCGCGCCTTGCCTGGTTGAGTGATTCCCCG
Source organism: Neoseiulus cucumeris (assembly GCA_021527715.1). Classification (NCBI taxonomy): domain Eukaryota; kingdom Metazoa; phylum Arthropoda; class Arachnida; order Mesostigmata; family Phytoseiidae; genus Neoseiulus; species Neoseiulus cucumeris. The sequence continues at coordinate 29,716 of JAJSRV010000036.1, read as the reverse complement.
CTTATCTAGAGTCTTGTCCCGCTTTGAGACGGATATAGACAGCTTTGGTTTCCCGATATAAAATTGACGCAGCTCGACTTCTTCCCCTGATTACCAAGTCCTTTCGGACGAAACGAAGAAAAGATGCGAAGCACTACATCCCAGTTTCAATTTTGATATCTCTACCTTTTGAATAGAAAAAAAAACAGCTCTCCATGACACTGATCAACGGTTCCAAGCGATTGAGCCATATTCCTTCCCTCTCCTCTCGCGACTCCGACCTCTCCAAGTACGACGCGCTCTTCGTTTGCACCCTCCGCTGCGCTCCAGTAGTGCGTGCGATCCTAGTTCCTCTTGGCATCCGTCATTGAAAGGTGGCTGTGAATAAACATGCGAAACCAAATGTGGGATGAGAAAAATTCTCGTCCTGTTTGCCCTATCGAATTGTCAGTCCATATCAGAACAAATACTGGCGGCGATCGTGAGCTGAACGTGATTTGCATTCACCGCTTCTTGATCATACGAAGCTGCAAACAGCTTCGACGAATACCTCTGCGAGTCACGGCTCCACCGACCCAACAGCAGAGAATACTGGCGACGCATCTTCCCGATTCTTCAAGCTCCCTGCTCCCGCAACGACAATCTCTGGAAGTGTTTGGATATCACGTCAAGACACGTGACAAGAACCGCAAGACAAGCAGCAGTGATGTGCATTGTCTCAATCGGGATTGTGATTATGCTCAGGATTTCGGTTATAATCATATTCTTTGCCGATATTCAGTGATTATGATTATGAAAATTATTCTCGGGTGCTTAAGAGCAAAAGCGAGGATGAGGGAAGACGTCGGGAATATCACGAGACTCGTTTTTGAGGTGCTTCTGTGAAAATCGCCCTTGTGATCTCACGATTCCATTCTACAAAATGTCAAAAATCAGTTGTATCACTGTCGACGATCCTACTTCCGCGAGAATCGTAACGCAGGGGGACGAAGTCTGACGATCTCCATGGAGTTCCAAGTTTGTACACAGTAGCCCCTATTCTGTCCGCCAATGAAAACTCATTCTGGTCGTTTAAAGTAGAAAAGTCGATGTTTTATAAAACTGAAATCAATAGAACAAGAATATGTGGATTCTAGTCAAATTCTACTCCCACGGCTGCGCTGACGCTCCTACTGCAACATCTTGATTTGGAGCGACAGGCATAATATTCCATCTTTCAACATGTCAGGCTTCAAGATCCGATCCTTCTTGAGGAAATCCGCGTAGCCCCAAAGACCACCTTGGAGGGGTCGCTGTCTCATGTCGAAACATGGATGAACGCATTTCCCGTTCTCGAACGTTTCCAGGGTGTGCGCTTCGATAACTTTCCCGTAAGCGTTGTGAGCTCTGAGCACAATGGTCTTCTTCAGAGGACTGTGCGCAAGACCTTCGGAAGGCTCGAGTCCGATGAAGAAACCAAGTTGAGAAATTCGGGAAACCTTCCGCAGAGAGACCATGATCACGAACGGGACCCCACAAATCCTTTCCACGATCCTAACTTCTTTAGTCTTCAGGACCACATCGAAATTGAAGTACAAAAAGTTCACTCCGCCTCGCAGCATGTCAACGTCCAATCCCAGTTTTTCCGTCGAATGGCCAACTTCATTGAGGTCCTTTTTGGCCGTCAGAAGCTGAGAGTAGGCTGTTACAAGTTTAGAAAACAGATTATCCACGTCCTTCCTCAGGCCTTCCCCGCCAGATTGCTTATCACTTGCTCTTCGAACTGCGGCGGTCATCTCAGGAGCATCAGAGTGGTCGTCAACTTTGGTTGATTCTTCTTTGTCTTCTACCACATCCGAACTTTGTGGAACCAATTTGAGAATGTTCGTCGGGAGAGTAACCGAGATCGCTTCGACGAACCCTCCGCAGGCCTGGCAGAAAATTTGTAGACTTCCCCCATCAACTTCAGACGATTGCGTTTTTCTTGGAGCACAAAGTTCTCGGGAATCATCGCCTCTTGGGACCTTGGTCAGAGATCCTATGGGAGACCGAAAAGCGAAATTCAGAGAAGAACTATTTGGAGGAGAACTCGATCGTAAGGTCCGCGTCTGGGAATTCGCCGACACCCTGGCATTCGGCGGAGAGGTTGTTGATGTCGAGAGCTTCTCGACGTTCGAAGGTGATCGATTCTTTAACTGTTCAAATCTTCGAGCCAGTTGGCGAACGTCTTCGTTCCTGAGTTCCTGGCAGTCATGGCACGTGCTGTGGCCCCTATCGCACAGGTAGAACCTTGTTTTCAGCTGGTCGCACGCCTGACACGGTTTCAGGATTATGCCCCCAGATGGCTCGCCGAGAAGTGGTTTCATAGCTCAAGTAAAGGGTCTGTAATAGCAAGAAAAGGAGAACCTTAGATAAGTATCGATATCTCCCAGCGAACGCAAGCAGTTTCTGGAAATGCCAACACTCGAGCTCTCGATCTCGATTTCGAGCTCAGATTTCCGGCGATCAGCGAACTTTCGGAGCGGCTCATCCTCGAATTTCAGTTTTGAAAACGAAAGAATCATTACAAATCACCGGAATGCTCGTGAGGTCTGCCTGAGAAACAGAAATCAATCACGCTTTTTGATTGGAATGCTCTCGGAATTGCATCCATCATGGCACTTCGAGTTTTTCATTCGACCCTCGGGGTTCACGGAATCGAAGAGAGAAAAAACTCGCGAATTCTGTTCTCATCGTTTTGAATGAAAGACAATTCACTAGTCGAGAAACATAAAAAAAATCGAAACCAGCGTACCTTCGTTGGAGCGTACAAAACGATCACAAAAGCTCCTGTTTGGACCCACAGTCGCCAACAACGATTACGTTCATGAGCGGCTGCGTGTCATGCGTTCGAAGCACGTTCCGTGCAGGTCTCACACATGCTGCATTCGTAAACATACGTCACGACCCACAATGAGAACTCTAAAGCAGCGTTGAATGCTCAGCTTTTCATCGATTGCGTTTTCGAGGTCCTACGCGTCCATGTGATGGCGGAGATCCAAACGATGCTGGAATCGTTTCCGGGTGGAAATGGGAAATGCAGTCCGCAAGAACGATCGAGAACTCTCTGGTAGAATAGGCAGAACCACTTCGCAGCTTGACCTTTACAGATCAAAAAAGGGTATCAAGTGTATTTGTGACGGGATCTCAACTGGACAATGACTATCTTCTGCAGATCAACATTTTCCAAAGTTTTCCTTTCCACTCTGAAAAGCACAGTTTGACGTCACGCATGACTGCTCTCCTGCTTCAGGAACAAAATCAGCATTTTCGCCCCCAAAGGATTCCTCGGACAGCTCAGTGAACTAGAAGAGAGTTTGTCAACCGTTAGCATAATATATTTGCTTTTCCCCAAATTCCAAGATCTCGAATTCGTGTAGAACTGCTGATGGACCTGTTCAAATCTGTGTTCATCGTAGCTCTCATTCAGTCGACTGCGGGAAACTCGAACGAAGAAGAGAATCGATCTTCCGGAACGCACGAACATCACCGCCACTCGACGGTATCGAATTCCACTTCAGCTTAGGCAGCAACGACACTCGAAACAACGAGGTAGAGGAGAGCAGGCGGCGATTGTTTTGTTCAGAGTCTGACATCGTCGAGAAATCCACTTCGCAAAAGACATCGGTATCCGATTGCCGGACTGGAACACGCTGCCAAGCATTTGCGGGAAGAGTTCTGTCCGAAAACACGGCTCCAACAGATGCGCAGGAGGGCGATCGATTTTCTTCGATTCATTTCCGCTGTCGGAGGAATGAGATTTGTAGTCTTTCGTCCGTTCTCGGAAAACCTACTTTTCAAAAACCTTTCTGAAGCGGCCTCAAGTGTTTTTTCAACGTGTGTGTTCTCCTCCCTTTCGTCGTTCTGCTTCCTATCATTGATCGCTGGTATTCTGGATGAGGAACGAGTGAGACACAGCAGTTGAGGGTGTATTCGGAAGAAATCGGATTCTGACTGCAGCCCTGAATACTACGAATTTTTGAGAGTCCAAGCCCCATCATCTGAGCTGCAACAGCTGAGCGAGACAGAAATAGTCGACGTCTTAGAGGATTTCCGGAAGGACGTTACCGTCCTTGAAGTGGTTTGAAGCACGGCGTTCCGTGCATCGAATTTTCGCGGCCGGCTAAACGATGGTTGTCATTTCCAGATTTCGCGTTTTTTCAAGTCCCATTTCAACAACTCAAACTTCAATTTCATTCCCGGAAAACTTCAGGGAGGATGCCTGCATGCCGTGGCGTTTTTCGAATCCCTGATTGGAATCGCGCAAAACGTCCTTGCTCCTGCCGTACTATTTGCCACCTGACTCAGATGGTGTTTCAGGCTCCGAATTATCCGATGATGGTCGACGCGTGCAATGAACCAGTGCTGAGTGAGAAGTTGGATGAGCACGTGCTCTGAGTTGGCGGAGCCACAGTTCGATAAACGAGGCCACGACTCTATATTTTGGAGCGAGAGCAGTGAACTATTTCCGCAGCGATCATTCCCAATGGGATTGTTCCGATTGAGCTCTGAGAGATCACGATCGTCAGCATACCGTGATTTGTTTCCGGGCCTCGGAGACACGTTTCATGACGACGTTTTTTGAACAACCAAGAACCAGGAGGAGAAGCTGTTCTCGAGACAGAATACGCCTCGCCATTTCCGGTTCAAGTATTTGTAGCAATTCGTGCGTGGAAGGGCGAGCTACATTTGTTGTGACGTCTGCGGGTTCTAGCAATACAGCTGACAGGAATCGGAGCTCCCCCATGAGTGTCGTAGAATGGTTGATGCTAGAGGAAAACTCTTGCTCGTCGATTCGAGAAAAGAAGCGAATCGCTCAATGCCCTTCACAATTAATGTTAGTTCACCGAGTCAGTGCACTGTACTTTTTGAACGTCAGTAAGGCGCATTCTGAATCATTCTTACCATCGGATGTCAAAAGTGCCCACAAGAGTCCTCAATGTGGATCCTGTGGGCTCTCCATGATCGCAAGGATTGTTTCTGGAATGAATGGAATGAGGGTTGATTGATTGATTGATTGATTGATTGATTGATTGATTGATTGATTGATTGATTGATTGATTGATTGATTGAGGTCGAGTGCTCCAGCTACGTTTTCGAGACATCAATGTCCAGCGGTTTTCAGACTTTTCTCTCCCACGCGAGGAGCCCATGATGGATGCGCTTGCTTACGGATTTTTCGTATCACATCTTCCAAACGAGTCAATTCATCCTGGAGCTACTTCCGAAGCTTGCTACTTGCTACGAGAGCCTCGATCCAGTCAAGTGCTGAAAAGTTTGAAAGATTGTAAAGTCTTCGCCTATGTCGTCAGTTATGCCACTCGAATCGACAGACAGGTATCGAACAACTTATTTTGACCGAAATCGCTCAGAATCGAGTTCTTGTTGATTTCGACAATCTCGTCATGGAAAGAGATAAAAACCGACGCGTCTCTCTACTGCGAATACCGCTACGCTGTTTTAGAGTCTAAACCCATTTGATCGAGGTATGTACGTGTGCGAGCCCAGTTCATATTCACAGGGGAGCACCGCATGCTTCTTTTCATGAATAGAATTTTTTCCTCCAGTGTTCAGAAACTACTGCACCACATTCGACTCCTCATGTCAGATACAGCCGCAACGATTCACAGCTCTTATTGAGAAAGTGGCGTGGTTTTCCTTCCCCGAGGGTTCTGAGGCTTCAGATACACAATGGTTGCAATATAAAAGGTCATCGATTCGCGGGCCCTGATCGAGTACGAATCAGTTCCACCGATGGGGCATCCACCGGGAATTACTGTTTATTCGAACAAGAGGACCTAGTCGAGTGCTGCGGATTGAACTAGCCACCACCGACAGTAACTGATGTCATCGATTGCTCCTCGGACGACTGCCGTTTTAAATGGATCCCAAGACCGAGGTTATTTTTGGTAGTCATCTATTAGAAGTTGAAGAGCTTTCGGGTGACGAGCCCTATTGCTGTACGTCAACACGAGAGATCGATGTAAGGTTTAATTTGCGCTTCCGTCGAGAGCTCTAATAGCTCTCGTAGAAGCATGTTCTCGTGAGCGATCACCACTGACCTATCGTCGACGGTGGAGCTCACTATATGTTAAGCTTCTTTTTCAGACTCGATGATCTATCGTCAGGATGGCCTTACTTGTCGTGTAAATCGGATGCCTCGGACACGTAATCTGCAGGAGAGGACTAGACGTCAACACTCCTAGGCTGCTGCGGACCGGAATCCAGTTGACGCGCTCCGTCGCGGGGCGAGTGCCATGTGTACGTTTGTATTTCCGAAGGATATTCATCCGTTTCCACGGTGCCCGTCGCGACTAACCCTCTTGCCTTTCGATCACCTGGTGCAATATGTACATAACTATCTGAATATTTTGCGCAGAATAACTCATCAAAGGGAATGTCTGTTTTGTCGATGGAAAGCAGTTGTGTTCCACTGTCCGGGGGCGGCATCGCTTGTCAGGATCCTTGCGTCAATGCGCCGAAACTGAATTGCTCCGGCGCAGTCCCGACTCCGTCACCACTGTAATCATTGTGGTTTGACAGTGTAACAACACCTGACAAATGCGGACCCTCGATCAAGGGCTGGACTCACAAGATACGCGATTGGGGGTCCTTGCATGAGGAACGTATCGCGTTTTTCTGAATCACACTCCTGACAATGATCGTCGCCTTTGTCCACTAATTCGGCGAATTTGACCAAACATTCTGCAAATGAATCAGGATCAGGAGGAACGAATCCTCGAGTCCGTTCATGGATATCTAGCACAAGAGCAAATACGCTCATCCACCGCTTGAATCAGTTTCACTTTCTGATCATACCTTGTTTCTCTCTGACTACAAGGAGGAATTGGTTTGTGAACTCTGACGTAGTCATTGGCCCAAGTGCTCGTCGGAAGTCGGAGAAGCAGCAAGATTTCATCTGTCAAGCTCGTTCTTGCTTAGTAGAGCATCTGACGGATCTTTCACGGATGACTTCAAACGACTTTCATGTCTTCAAGGGCAGACAAGATGCCGGCGCGACCAGACGACATAGTCGGCTCTTTCGTAAAAACTATATCGGCATCGCGGAGAGATCCCCGTGATGAGCTCAACAAACTGCGATTTGATTGCATAATTCATTTGGGACGGAGATACATTCGCCCATCAGACATCTCCAAGGTCCGTTTGGAAAATCAAATCCACCGGATTCATACACAGAATCTGAAAACATTCACAAAGGTTCAAGTGGTTACTTTTCACTCGAGTTGAGCTCTTGAAACCATTCCATATTGACGGGCCCTCTCCGATCTCTGTGCAGCCAATTCTGTCTCTTTCTCCCTCCGCTCGATCTTCTTTTTGTGAATTGATCACTCGCATTCGAGCGCGTTGGCTCCGTTCCCGATTGCTCCACGTTTGGTTGCGGCGGCGGGCGTCGCTTGATGTTTGCATTTGAATGCCCACAGGAATCGAGAAGGACTCAAAAGCCTCCGGAACCACCTTGTCGAAGAAACGTTCTACACCAGAATGTCTGCCTCGCCGCGGTAGAGCAGCTACATTGTCGGTGCGGGACTGGAAACTCGAGCAAATCCGTCTGGGGAGGACTCGCGCAGCGCCTCACGGGAACTCAACAATGTTTCAGTGCGTACAATGTTTCATCGAGCTTTGATTTCGACTCGGTTGTCGAAACTCGCTAATCGATCATCCGACCCACTGGATACACGTGCCATTCCTCCGGTTCGCGTGTTTTTGCGTCCGTCCATCGGAATCCACTTTGGAGCTCACTCGATATTCATGGAAACTCGCGAGCACGTCTCGAAAAACGCGACTCTTATGTCTGTTATAATGAAGTTCCACCCTGGATTAGATTAGCGTTCATCCTTGGCTTGGGTGTAAGTAGATCAGCCAGCTGTTGGTAGAACTCAATCGACATCTAATCAATCTCCGTTTGAAGCGAGTTTGGTCACCTGCCCTCGCGAATGAACTTCACGAGCAGCCTGATGGGCTTTCCGATCAACAGCGTCCCGCTGTGGTTTGAGTTTCCCGGTGAATCTGGCGAGGTGGGCAACAATGCGCCTAGGTAGAATAGATGGTCGGAGCACGTAAAGTGCTGGTCTCCAATCCACTTGACTTTCTCCTCTGCTGGAGTCACGTACTGATGTAATGGACTCACCATTGGCTCGAGTAGTTCGCTCAAGGCACAACACTGCAACTCAGCAAGATGCATTTTCTCAGCGGGCAGGTGCTTCCGAGCACGTCATATGTTCGTATTTACCAGAGCAGTGCGTGCTGTCAATGGCAAGGCGGCATGCTCGCTGGTAGCCCCGAGACGAAGCTACTGCGGATGTTCTGAAATCTGTTGCGGAATTGATAATTGTGTACAAAACACATCATTAGAGGTGAAGAGACTACGAAGGACTCTCCCGGTCTCCTCGGATTATCCTGAAAACGAACGAGTATTATGTACTGTTGTCGGCGAATCCGGAAAAGACGCTCGTACACCTGCGCTGAAACTACTACTAGGCGATCGAATTGATCGTCTGTGAATACACTTAGCGTCTCTTCCCTTGTACGAAAACTGAAATCAGCGACGTGAGGTTTGAATAGTCTGTGATCCTGAGGAACAATGGCGACTTCCTCAAAGAAGCATCATCCAAACGAAGAATCCAAACTTGTCGACAGCCACGTACTCATCCAGTCTCGACAGCGTCCCGCTCGGATAGTTCCCTTCTCCAATAAAGAATGATAAAGTGCTGAGGAGCACTCTGTCGATGTTTATTCCTCCTTCATGGAGCTCGTGTAGTTAACGCCCGCCAGGCCCAGTAACAAGATTTTCGATGAATTGGGGTCCGCGTGATGATCAACGACTCCGAAACCCCATCCATTCATTTGAGAACATTTGTTTGGAGCAGGGGAAGTTTTGGGGAATCCTCGACCCTCGCTCCGAGAACTGGGGACGCACCGTGAGACCTAAACGAACCAAGCGGACAAACGGTTGGCTCTGGCCGTGCTTCGCAATCCATATCTGTTTCCCAGACTTGATATTGAACCGTTGCTCAAACTGGCGGTTTCGCACGTCAGGGAATAACGCATAAACGACGAAAGATGCGCGCATTCTGCTCGATTAAAATCGGAGCTTACGACACGCGTTTCATTGGGAAGATATCGTTTGCTTTCGAAACAGGCTCCAGGTCTGATAATAATCGTCTGATGAAACTCGTTCGATTCTTCCACGTGAACTTCGCAGGCTTGCCCTTCGGAAATATGGTATGCAGATGGGAATATCGATTCCAGTTCCCGCCGTCGGTCGCACTTCGTTCTCGGAGAACTAGCGCCACTACTTGGTCGATCTCGCGGAGCTTCCTAAAAGCTGGAATATGAACGAAACTTTCGTAGGCGTTCAACAATGTAGGAAAGAAGAATTCAACACCAACACCGTAAGCCTGTGTTTCGCAGGATTGCATACGTAACGACGGTCGATAGGCCCTTCCGGTTGTACGATCACGTACGGAGATGCTGCTGAAAAGCAGAATATTTCACGAGAGGAGAGGATGCCTACATCAATCCACCTACTGGAAATCATGAGGTTGTAGAACTTGTCGCAACCCTGCCTTGGATTTTCAGGGACCAAACACTACAGCGGCTGAAAATCCTTAGAAAACTGATCAATTCCTTCGACGCAAACCTCACATTTAGAAATAATCAAATCATCTATTATTATCAGATTTCTCATCGACTTCATCATTGATATATGAGCCAGACGGATGGGGACGGGATGAGACGTCCGCGAAAAGAAAACAGACAACTCAACAGGCTGTCAACCCCTAGAGGTAGTTTCGAGAACGTTTTCCAGTCTGTGAGAACCGGTTTCCTCGTTTTGGAAGTAATAGCCCAACTGTGAACGAATTGGGAGCATCCAGGGAGCTGGAAATCGTGTCCGAGGGACGATTCTGCTTCGAATCGAAGAGCGATCATGCATTGTATCGAAATCCGCAGGATCCACCTCTTGTCCTTAGTTTTCTGGGATCCTGAATTTCAAATGTTGATGTCTTCGGACAGGGAAATTTCCATGAAAACCGGTTTCCGTTTGTTTCCCAGAGATTCATCGACAATTCAGCTCAATCAGTGAATATCCCTTCGTGCGAGCAGATCTGAGACGAAGCAGTTTTGATGACTCGAAACTCTCTCGAGATGAAAACTGTGCTGCTTAATTTGATCTTCGACGCCGTCAGGGATTTTTCTTTGAGGAGAATGTTTGTGCGACTCTCGGCATTGCTCGTTCCTTGTCTCAAAGAACAAAAGTTTTGAGCTTGAAGTAATCGAATTTAGTTTGGAAGTACTCCGAGGCCGTTTTAGAGAATCCTGATTGCGATCTGCATATCGCGTAGATCGGCACATCGGGAAATTCCGTCATCAGCGAAGAGGATGAACGAATCATCCAGCCATCAGTGTGTGGCTGACAGACGAAGATTGTCAGGAGTCGGTCGTTCCTCTCATCTAGTCATTTCTCTGAATTTCTTGTGAGATTCACTCCATTCCGGATTTCTGGAAACTCAAGATGTTCTGGGTACGCCGGGCTCGTCCAACTTGAGACTGTATCCGTTGATGATAGGTAGGGCTGCGACGGCCGCGACGAAATCCGTGAAATCTTCCTTCATAACCGAAGGTCCGCGAAATCTTGCTTAATAAGCGGAGTGCACGAAATCTTGTCTCATATCGGAGAGCTCGCGAGATTTCGCTTTTCAGGAGAAAAAAAAGTATAAAATCCGTCGTTCGTGGCACTTAACTCCGAGGAAAAGCCTCAGTGTTCAAGCGAGGAACAGCGCTTTCATGTTTGACCAAGCTTTTTCCGGGGATGGTGGAGACCAGTGGCCCTTGGACTTCTTTTCCGTAAAGTCTTAACCAAGAAAACATCAGCCGGAATGCACAAAACACACGGGTGATCCCTGGGGAACAGCGCGCGTGTTCCGTGAGACCTCTCATTGGATTTATGATCAACCAATGGTTGTTAGTTCATGAGATCGGTGTCCATGATAGCGATTCCATCCATCGGTAACGCCGTTAGATTGAGAGCAACTGCACGAGAGCGGTTGTCGTGCAGGTAATGTCTCATGTAAACGATTCCATGCCTCGGATCAGATTCATTACGATACATCCTACTCCTTTTTTTGGTTCTCCCCCGTGATGCCGGGCTTTCCGTCGCGGATCCGTGAAATTTGAGCTCGAACGCCGCGATCATGCCGTGAAATTTCGCCTGAAATGCCGCGACGAACGCCTAGCCCTAATGATAGGGGAGAAAACTCTATGTGAGAAAGGAAACGATCGATGCCACGACCACGAGCTGAGGAACGCTGTTTCGGTGAACCGCAGATGGATATTGGATATGCGAAGCATGTCTATGTAGGCGTGACGCTTGTATCGCTTTGCCGACATCCGAAAATCCGTTCTGGTTCCTCCGGAAGGGGAAACATTTTCCGAGAAGAAAGAGGGAGACAGAAAGATAGATAGTTGAGATCTCTCGTCGGAACCTATGCAAGGACATTGAGACATGTTGCAGCAATCAAGTCGAAGGCGAAAGCTTTGCGGATTAAGTATAGTAACAATCAGGCGGGCGAAACGTTCTCTCGTTGCTAAGAACCTCCTCTGAACTGAATGACTCGTATGAACGGGTCAACTGCCTAATCGAGGGCAATGCAGTCTCTCTAGAGTCTTGTTGCGTGGAGGCCATCTCACGTCCTATCACAGTCGTTGAGAGTCGCCCTGGAATGACCTCTTGTCTTGACTTTCACGGAGGAAACTAGGCCGGGTCGCTAGCCAGATGGCGAGCAATCCGACTCGGGTTCATATCCAGTTTGCTGTGCGATTTAAGGAGAATGGATCGCATCTTCGAGCGGAAACTTTCACGAAATCAACTTATTCGACGAAATATCAGCCAGAGAACCGTAAACACGAAATCGACGAAAGAGAAAATGAGATCTTGAAATTCTCCGCTGGTTGGTTTCCGATGTTATTTCAGGTGAAACTCATTCCGCTCCGGCGAAGAACTCTTGTTTTTGTGAACCAGCGAGCCAGTTGGCAGCCTGATTTATCGAGTCTACTTCCCACGGTATCAATCTAGTGGAACACATTGGCGAGCCATTCCTCGAGGTTTCTGCCGAGTTAGATTTCGGGGATTTATATGGTCCGTTGGCGAGAAGAAATGCAGCTCTACCGATGTTCTTTCCTGCTCGAACTTATCGACTGAGCCTTCCGGAAGCCTCCATACTTGGCAACCTGTTAAGCGGGCGGTGCGCCTCGCTCGCAACACATTTCGAGCGACCTTGGCGGGAACAGGTTGTCGGAGGTTTCCAGGAGCGTTCCAACATCGTTTTTCGCGCCGTTGCGCTCGGAGTAGCCGCAAAAACACTCAATGCCGACTGCGATTCAGTTTCTTCTCTTTCAATTTTCGCTTCAGTGCAACGCTCCGCTCTTCCAGAACTCACGTTACCAATTTGTAAGAATCCGACCTATACCGAATCCGAGGCTATATAACTCCCCAAGAGTGAAATCCTGCGACAAATCCTTCGGAAACGATGTGAAGACGGCCTCCATACTGACTGATAAGGATCTAGAACTCTATGGAATCAGGTCAGGATTTGTCCTCAGGAGCGCTGACTCCGAATCCAAGGCCGCAACGCGAAGGCAAATCGCTCCAAATGTCCGGAAAAACCGGGAAGTCGAGCCGAGTGAGTCTGGAAAACTGTGTCTCTAGCTTCTTTGAAGTTTCCGAGGATTCTCTGTAAGACCTGCTGCGTCAGGTTGAATTTGCCGCGAATCGCTCCACCCGTCGCGCCGATTCTCTTGTAAATCGGGACGCATCGCATCGCATCGCATTCCGGAATATTCGAGGTTGATACATGGTAATCCACAATAAACTCCGGAATAATCCTCTCCCGGAGTCAAAGGAGATTTTCGTTCTATTCCAGCATCGTTTTTCAAAAAGAAATAAGGATGATCTACATACTCATGTATTTCCGAAGACTGACAGTAACATTTTGATGCGTTCTTCCGGAATTTCCGAAAAACGATTCCTCTGCACGGCTGGAAATCTGAATTTCATGAACGTCGCGTATTTTACGGTTCGCATTGATGAGATTTTCAGATAGTTTCCCTCTCCGTTATTTTGGATTGAAATCTCGTCACGCGTGCTGCGTGCCTTCATGCCAAGTGGGCCCACGGTCTCGACGCCCTCCAGTGCCGTGTGACATCAATGACACTTGAGCGCAGCAGACGCTCGGAATTGTGGAATCTTTTGAAAGTTTGTCGCCTAAGGAGAGAAAGTCCTTCACTCGGGACGCGGAAACACGCGGTCGGTTACAGCACTAACCGAGATGAATGGACGCAGCAACCAAAACAACATTTTCCCAACAAAATATTTTCACAGTCCCATCTCTCCCTCGCCTCAAACGCCATGAGCTCAAACCAAGGGCGCCGGTGAAGCATCCACGTTCGACAATACAGGTATCGAATGGGCGAAAAATTTCAAGCTCGAAGCTCCTCAAGGAACCCCTCCTCCCTCGGAGCTGTGGTCGTGAAATGTCATACAGCAGCAAGGGTGCCCCGATTCCGGCAACGGAAAAAAGTTTACCGTTCCCAAGGGCATTTGATTCGCCGCCGTCGAAAAGTTAGAAAGTGCCGGTTCGATTTCGTTTCTTGTTGTTTCGCCGCCACGGGAACGCCCTTCGTGTTTTTTCTGCACTCCGCGAAATCATTCCAAAGCTGTCGTCGAAACAATGTCATCACCACAGGTTCGAGCTGCGAGTTGTGATTCGTGGCGCCGGCGCCGCCATCACAAAAATGAGTTTGACGACGCTCCGAGCATTCTGAAGATTGGAATTCCTCGCCGCGAAAACCTCAATAGAACGACTTCGTTCCGGAAGCGAGAGACACAGCGAACCGAAGCATCCGCTGTGGTCTCTGGGGAAGAGATTTCGAAATGATGAGATAATATCGCCAAGAGACCAATCTTCTTCTGGAATTATTGAGATTCAAAGGATTCGAGGATTTGCAGTTTCTCAATTACGTACTGTCGAGAAACCACATTATGCGAGCCAAGCGAGATTGGTAGAATCACGCTACCGGCGAGAAACATCGCTGCGTGAACGCTGCCGGCTATAATGTTTGTTCACCGCAAGCTCGGTAGGTTGGAACGCAATATTCCGGGCGAACTCAGTGGAATGTGGAAAATTCGTGTAATTTTCGTACGAACACACAAAAGTATCCAGCCGCGTCCCGGCCGAAGGTTATGCTCAAGTTGAGTGCGCACTCGCACAAAGGAAAGAAAAAGTCTCAGCAAAGACGAAGCTTGCTTTCGCAGCGACGCCGGCCGCCGCGAATACTTGTTCGACAAAGCCTACTCAGTGAAGATAAAAACCGATGTACTTGTCTCCCTCAGTGGTTCAATGGAGCAGAGCAGTCGACTGCTCACCTCCCGCCTCGGAGGTGCAGAACTCATTGAAAGCTTCGATGAGTTCCTACAAGTGAACATTGTTCCGGCGACTTGTAGGAGGTCATTGTCAAACGAGTGTTGACCAAGAGACGAACTGCTCATACATTCTGATCACAAAGGACGAAAAGTCTATTCCATTCACAGAAGTCAAGGTCTCAGAGAGGTTCTATGAATCTTTCAAGTGCATCTCTCCAGGCGGCCCTCTAGGTGTAGGAAACTGAGATTTCCTTCCGCAATCTGTGGACTATCTATGAACTCCGAATATTGTGATTTTCCGGAAGACTTGGAGGAAAGCGTGAACTAGTATTAACGGTAGTTTTCCGAGAAGTCAGTTAGCTGAGAGGTTCATTGCAATGNCGCATCGCATTCCGGAATATTCGAGGTTGATACATGGTAATCCACAATAAACTCCGGAATAATCCTCTCCCGGAGTCAAAGGAGATTTTCGTTCTATTCCAGCATCGTTTTTCAAAAAGAAATAAGGATGATCTACATACTCATGTATTTCCGAAGACTGACAGTAACATTTTGATGCGTTCTTCCGGAATTTCCGAAAAACGATTCCTCTGCACGGCTGGAAATCTGAATTTCATGAACGTCGCGTATTTTACGGTTCGCATTGATGAGATTTTCAGATAGTTTCCCTCTCCGTTATTTTGGATTGAAATCTCGTCACGCGTGCTGCGTGCCTTCATGCCCAGTGGGCCCACGGTCTCGACGCCCTCCAGTGCCGTGTGACATCAATGACACTTGAGCGCAGCAGACGCTCGGAATTGTGGAATCTGTTGAAAGTTTGTCGCCTAAGGAGAGAAATGCGAAGAAAGTCCTTCACTCGGGACGCGGAAACACGCGGTTGGTTCCAGCACTAACCGAGATGAATGGACGCAGCAACCAAAACAACATTTTCCCAACAAAATATTTTCACAGTCGCATCTCTCCCTCGCCTCAAACGCCTTGAGCTCAAACCAAGGGCGCCGGTGAAGCATCCACGTTCGACAATACAGGTATCGAATAGGCGAAAAATTTCAAGCTCGAAGCTCCTCGTGTGGTCGTGAAATGTCATACAGCAGCAAGGGTGCCCCGATTCCGGCAACGGAAAAAAGTTTACCGTTCCCAAGGGCATTTGATTCGCCGCCGTCGAAAAGTTAGAAAGTGCCGGTTCGATTTCGTTTCTTGTTGTTTCGCCGCCACGGGAACGCCCTTCGTGTTTTTTCTGCACTCCGCGAAATCATTCCAAAGCTGTCGTCGAAACAATGTCATCACCACAGGTTCGAGCTGCGAGTTGTGATTCGTGGCGCCGGCGCCGCCATCACAAAAATGAGTTTGACGACGCTCCGAGCATTCTGAAGATTGGAATTCCTCGCCGCGAAAACCTCAATAGAACGACTTCGTTCCGGAAGCGAGAGACACAGCGAACCGAAGCATCCGCTGTGGTCTCTGGGGAAGAGATTTCGAAATGATGAGATATCGCCAAGAGACCAATCTTCCTCTGGATTTATTGAGATCCAAAATATTCGAGGATTTGCAGTTTCTCAATTACGTATTGTCGAGAAACCACATTATGCGAGCCAAGCGAGATTGGTAGAGTCATGGTACCGGCGAGAAACATCGCTGCGTGAACGCTGCCGGCTATAATGTTTGTTCACCGCAAGCTCGGTAGGTTGGAACGCAATATTCCGGGCGAACTCAGTGGAATGTGGAAAATTCGTGTAATTTTCGTACGAACACACAAAAGTATCCAGCCGCGTCCCGGCCGAAGGTTATGCTCAAGTTGAGTGCGCACTCGCACAAAGGAAAGAAAAAGTCTCAGCAAAGACGAAGCTTGCTTTCGCAGCGACGCCGGCCGCCGCGAATACTTGTTCGACAAAGCCTACTCAGTGAAGATAAAAACCGATGTACTTGTCTCCCTCAGTGGTTCAATGGAGCAGAGCAGTCGACTGCTCACCTCCCGCCACGGAGGTGCAGAACTCATTGAAAGCTTCGATGAGTTCCTACAAGTGAACATTGTTCCGGCGACTTGTAGGAGGTCATTGTCAAACGAGTGTTGACCAAGAGACGAACTGCTCATACATTCTGATCACAAAGGACGAAAAGTCTATTCCATTCACAGAAGTCAAGGTCTCAGAGAGGTTCTATGAATCTTTCAAGTGCATCTCTCCAGGCGGCCCTCTAGGTGTAGGAAACTGAGATTTCCTTCCGCAATCTGTGGACTATCTATGAACTCCGAATATTGTGATTTTCCGGAAGACTTGGAGGAAAGCGTGAACTAGTATTAACGGTAGTTTTCCGAGAAGTCAGTTAGCTGAGAGGTTCATTGCAATGGGGATATCAGGGTAGAAACTCTTTCTAAGCCTGTGTGTATCAGAAAACTTTCAGACCAAAAAGAAACGTGAGCCAGGTTCTGTATTCAAGTGCCACTTTCCTCTGAAAATCAAGTATTTGGTGCTCAACACAAGAAAATCCATCGCTCACAATCTCTCACACAGCACCGACCGCGGAAAATTGTACGTGAGTGGTACAAACAGGACATCAAGGAGAGAGCCCATTCATCATCATCATCATCAGATTCATCCAACCAGAGGAATATCGCGCAGCTAGGAAGGGTCCTTGAGAGCGCACAGAAGAAACCGAGGAATTCGATCTAAATTGCGAACCAAACACTGTTTGACCCCACATAGAGGGAAGATTTGAAGACGGCTGTAAACTATACCATTTCATCCATGAAAACTACTCGTTGTGGAAACATAGAAAGAAATTGGAACGATAATTCTTGCTCTCTATAGTAATAGTCCCATCTCTCTGAAATCATATGTAGCAAAGGTGGCTCGTTGGAATCATTCTTTTCGCATCCTGGGCGGCTAGTCAATTATTATCAGGGCGCTATCGCTGGCGAAACACTCGAATTGCATTCGTCCACACTCGGAGCGAGAACACAAGGTGATCGACGTTTCGCCGAGCCTACGCAAAACCGATGAAACATGACCTTAAATGTACGCCGTTTGGCAGAAGCGTAACTTCCGCCCAGTGTAGGACAGGTTGGAAATGCTCTTGCGGGACGTGCCCCGGCTCCGCGGCGGCAGTGTAAAGAGTCAAATTTTCACGAGAATTTATCGCTTTTCTGTCTTGCGATAACCCGCCACGGAACTTTTTGAATTGCCCTCTCCCCCTGTCTGACATGGCTCCTTATCGTACGTCGTTTCAACGATTATTCGCGGGTCGAGTCGTGAACGACCGGAAAGTACCTTTCTTGGAAGAATCGGTTCCGGCGGCCGTCGGAGCAACATCGGGCTCAAGAATTCCAGTTTGGAAACATTGAACTATGTACCTACTTTCAGACCTCGGTCCATGCCTGAAACGAATCTCTCGGTCATCGAGTATCAAATCGTTCTCTGACGGATTCGTGATTCGAAAGTTCGTGGTCTGCGGGATTTCAGACTGATTCAGACAAGATGACGTTTCTCGTGCTTTAAAGTTTGCGAACGACCTGGAGATCGAAACAGCCCTCAAATATTGGGACGACGGAAATATTGAAGCCGACCGTCGACGGTTCCGAATGTTGATGTATTGGAGATGGTGTTATCACATCGACAAACAAGTGCTTTGTGGCGACCTAGGGAGAAAGTGAACGGCGATTCAGCCCACTGGCCTTCAATAAGATCACTTCGCGCAGAAAGCTGTTCTCTCAGCGTGACCATGCACCCTCTCGAAGTTCCCGTCCGCCTCTTTTCTGTTCGGAATTTTCTCGACTCACACAAAATTATCCAAAGTGACCAGGAGGAAGCTTTGCGAGAAACTCACTATCCTAACGACTAGTTCTCCGTAAAAGACGAACCTCCGCGTTCCCTTAATTGTTCGGAAATCACCTTTGTTGAGTACCTTCAACACGATCTGCTCGAAGCCTCACAGGACATTTTCGTGAATGAAGCTTTACCAAACGCCTCTGAGGATGAATCGCAAACGTGAAATAAAGCGCAAAAATTGAAAAATGGATGAACAGAGGGACCACAGGAAGACCGACCGATAGATGGCCATGCGAATCTCTGATCAGAACATGAGTTCCTTTCATGTCTGGTGCGGCAGTGATACGGGAATTCGGCCGCCTAGAAGTTGATCAACATCCGCGCGGAACTCCGAAGGATCCGAGAAGTCGGATTGTGAAGCACTCGGGAGCGAAACTGCTCCGTGCGGTATCAAAAACACTTACCTTGATCACCAAATTGACCGCGCCGGGCAGTCGTACGGCTCAGCCGGAACGCAAGCTGTTGCTCAATACCTTCAATGGTCTCTTTCTTCCGCGATTCAGCAATGAACCTTGAGAAACTCTTCCATTTTGAGAACTCTAATCTTCCTCGAAAAGACACTTGAAACTCAGGCAACTGTCAGAAACCAATCAGCCTTCGATGTCGGAAGATCAATTATTCTCTAAATCTCATGGATGTTTCCCAAAAAAAAGACTCCGGTAAAGTCAAGCAGCAAGAACACTAAGCTTCGTAAGTAACAAAGCTCCCAGTTGAAGAATCTCTGTTTTAAGAGTTGGTATGTTGGGAATTCATTCTTTGTGGCACTCATTGTCTGCGATCTCTGGTTTTCACGATGAATCAACTCCTGACGAATTCCTGGTTTCCACGTAGACATTCCATGAACAATCGATGCCGGAGTCAATCTTCAATGCCGAATTTGAAATCCGAAACTGAATGAAGTTCCGTTTCCGACGAGTTCAGCCGAGAGTGGAGATGTTCGGTATTCGGATGTAGAGAGCCACAAAAAGCAAACATAACGCCGGGTCTCCCAGCATGAAGATGAGTCGCGTGAATTTTCAACACTAAGCAGGCAGATGCGAGGTAGAAGTTTGCGCCAAGTCCGTAGAGATTTGTCATACTCTAGTTGCATCTTCATTCTTTCCCAAGATGGTAATGGACTAAGTAACAAAACACCTGGCGAGAAAACGCCGTTCGTTCTGTCCCGGAATCTTTTCTCCAAGAGAGCTCGAGGTCTGACGACAGTCACCAAGAAAACTCCGAAGGAAACTGAATCCCATATTTTAACCCCGTTGTGGAATGCATCCACCTCCTCACGGGAAATCAGAAATCGCACTCTCTCAAGGAATTCTCATGTTTCGAAAAGCGGTGCGTGCTCCATTTTCCGAGTGCGGTCCACAGCTGCAGAAATCACGTCTCCACTCGACGAAAACCTTTCGGAAACTTTCGGTGCGACTCCAAACATATACTGAAATAAGTGATTCGTTTACCGGAGATAACGCGAGCCAATCTCCACCCATTCTCGTTTGCCGCGCGGCGCGGATAGCTATATTTGCATGCATAGCTGACTTCTCACGCTCAGACGCTTTTACTATCTAATTCGACGCCACCGCTGCGCTATCAAAGGAGATTTTGGAACTTGACGCGAGAGAGAGCGATTTCTGAAGCAGAATGACACAAACCACGAAGGGAACGACAGCGCGGAGAACTTGCAGCGAATTACGAGCATTCCCCAGGTTGGTTCATGCTATCGATTGCGGCACTGTCGCTCTTCGATCTCACTCCGTCGCATCAAAGTTCACCAAAGTGAGGATGCTCTCAATGTTCCCAATCTCGAATGAAGCGGCTTTTCTCATTTTCTCGTTCCGTGCCGACCGCTAGAATGCAGAGGGCAGAAAGCAACTGATCTCTACGCCAAGTCTGAGGGATCTTGCTTCTTGGACTCAGTCGGAATGAGGAGTCTGTAAAAAAATTTGTCTACTACGATTTAGCTAAAGAAGCAAGATGAAAGCTTGAGTCAAGGGGGTAATTTTGGACCACCTGGAATCTATGATCATTGATCAATGATTCCCGCGACAGATTTGATCACTACTTCGCTGAACTTACCATGCTCAGTTGATCTTACAGTTGCTGGAATCGAATTCCGCGACGAACTCGCTCAGTCACAATCCCAGTAGGTCACGAGAACTTTATTAGAGGCCAAATGTCAATTCAGGTGACTGACTGATAACTAGAGCTTGGAAGTTTAGGCATTATTCATTAATCAGCCTCCATCAATCCATGGATAGATTGATCGGAGGTTGATTACTTGGATGATATTTACCCAACAAAGTCATGGGCTGAAATAATCAGGCATTATTTAACCGAATATCCATCAATTAATATTGATTGATGGAGGTTCAAAAATGATTAATGCCTAAACTTCCAAGCTCTACTGATCACATGGAAAGGTCCTATTCGAAAACTAGCCCACGAGCGCTCGAATTCTTTACACTTTACCTCCCCGTTCCGTCAACCTTCTGTAGGCGGGTTCGAGAATCGGACTCATGAATCGAATCCTTTTGCAGTGAGTGTGAGGCTTTGATCTCTCATCGATTGCGAACTGAGGGAACGAACTGCAGTCTCCACTTCTTGTGAATTGGACTGAAAAGCGATATGAAACGTTTCTCATGATATCAGTGATCATATGGCAGGATCAGTTTGCATGGAAATTGACGATGAATTTTCATGCCGCGAATAGAGCTTCTCTTCCTTCATGGACGGTCGACTCTAGAAGACAGTGAAACTGGAACGCCCACAGAAATCGCCACCATGATGTTGGCGAAGCACTAAATGCAAGCATCGAATCAATGGTGGGAGTTTCCTTTGCGCAAATCAACTCGGTTGCGTCGTCAGCTTGGCCTCCGGTGTATCCGCTGGGCTTTCCAACAGGATTGAGCTATTTTACTGTAGATAA
Organism: Neoseiulus cucumeris; assembly: GCA_021527715.1. Taxonomy (NCBI): domain Eukaryota; kingdom Metazoa; phylum Arthropoda; class Arachnida; order Mesostigmata; family Phytoseiidae; genus Neoseiulus; species Neoseiulus cucumeris. Next base: position 8,541 of record JAJSRV010000036.1, on the reverse strand, counting down.
CTACACAATGGCGGGCGCCCGGGGCGCGACACACTCTCGTTCATCCATATGGAACCATTGTGGCTCGGAGAGATTCATCATGATCTCGCCTAGTCTAGTTACATACACGAGAAGTGAATTTTCAGCCGTATTTACAGCATTAACATTTATATTTGTATATCATTAGAGCTTGGAAGTTTAGGCATTAATCATTTTTGAACCGCCATCAATTAATTTGAATTGATGGATATTTAGTGAAATAGTCCAGCCCATGACTTTGTTGAGTATATATCATCGAAGTTTCGACCTCCGATCAATTTATCCATGGATTGATGGAGGCTGATTAATGAATAATGCCTAAACTTCCAAGCTCAACAAACGTGAATCAGAAGCACCTGATATATCAGCGAGAACTTTCCGAATTCGCAAAATCGGGTGAAACTCCGTCAAGATCTCTGCCGTGGAAATGGCAACCCTGACTGGAGCTGATGACCAACCGGGAATCTGCAATCTAGATTCGAATCTCAAAACGAGTAATTCAGTTCACTGATGATTTCTTCGACTCCTTCTGCTATTCCCTCGTTTAGTTCAAGACTGATTTTGAGACGCCTCGTGTGTGAGCTCTGCAATTGAGTGAACGAGTAGATCCTTCGGGCTGATCGGTCTGGTGAACAAGTCATTGAGGTCACGCGGATATCTTCTGCGTGGATGCAATCCAAACCCAGGATTTGGAACGCGGACGGCCCAGTCTCTTGAGGAAAGCGGTGGTTTCAGAACTCTTTGTGTTTTTTTGTAGTGTGTATTCAGCGAATACTTTTCACTCACCTCAGGTGTATGCACTGGACATGAGCGAATAGAGGACGCCTCGGATCGAGTTGGCGCCGTTTTGTAGCTCCTGTCTCCGACCGCGACAACACGTACCTACAGGCCTGCTTTGTTTACAACATCGTGTTTTCCCTGATGGTTTCTTATTCGAAATCCATGCCTGAAGAAGTTCTTTTTTCTGTTTCCTGTTGAAAAAAAAAAAACACCAGCAGGAGCTCAGAGCATGCTTTCGCAAGCTCAAGGCTCCGAGCGTCATGTAAGTCGAGCACAGGTTTTCGCGATGATACAAAAAATCCAAGGAAGGTGACTTCTATGTGAAGGAAGATGCGCGCGAAAAACCGCTGGACCGGGGGCGTTGAATCGAAAGCTTTGCTGGAACAGAATATAACTCCAAGGCAACGAGACAATTCCTGCTCCCTGGAGCTTCTCAAATGTCTCCCTTTCCTTCTCTGCCTTCTCAGCAAAGGATCAACTCATTTTCAGAACGCGGGCTCGATGATTGCAGTTTTTCAAACTCTCAGCTCATGTTTGGCTCGGGGAGGGATCTTTGAGACTCTCGTCTCGTGGAGAACACGGAGATTTCTGGAACTTGAGTGAAATTCTCCGTGATTGTCCGCGCCTTGTGTGAATCCTCAACTTTCCGAAAACCCATCGCAAGGAGTTGAAGGATTCCGAACAACTGCAACGTCGGCCTTTGCGAGAACAAAACAAACACCGGTTGGCTTTTCCACTTCGAAATCGCTCCTTCGATCTGAATCGAGCTCAGAGGTGCATTCAAAACTTTCCAAGATTCAAATTGAGAAGCTGGAAAGGTCGTTTGCTTTGCTAAGAGTTTAACTCGTCAATCCCATTCATTCCTGTAATGGCTCAAGTGTCGCGGTTAGCTGATGAAAAGATCCGGGCAAACATCACGTTGATCAAGCAAATGCAAAGAGTGTTTCAAAGCTTCGAATAGCAGAGTTATGCTGATCGAGTCCGGCTTGTTTGCCGCTTTGCCCGAGAGCTATGTCTCCAGTGTGCTCTCTTTGAAGACGACCTCTGGGACTGCATAATTGACTGAAGTCTTTGTCGGACACAGAAGAGCTCGGAAAGGAGCTCTTTCTGCTGCGTCAAAGACCGCGGAATCACTTCTCTACCAGGGAATCATAATTAATTACAGGATTTCCAACTTGATTGACAGACTTGAATTCATTCACGTAGATCGACATTCATTGCCGGCAGGAGATACTGCATCTTTGTTTGTTTCCTAGAGGCCTCCTTGACCTGTGCGAAACCCTGATCATAGCATCCTTTCTCGTTCCGCAACCCCCGATGGGTAAGGAATCCGAGTCGAGAACCAGAACGAAGTTTCTCTCGGATGTTCGAAGCATTCTCGAGAAAAAAGAATCTCCGCGATGCTCTTACAGCAGCCGAGAGACTCAAGGACTTTTCCAACCCGCGAAGCTTCCAATGAGAACAAACTCAAAGACTTTGGTGTCCATCTTGAGCCGGTCTTACGCTCCATAAACTTCGATTCCTTTTGTGTTCCAGGAAGCTTCCCATTACTGGAAAGTTCGTGCGGCAGCTCCCGCTCAACGAACGTTTGCTTTGGCTGGATTGAACCGATGGTGGGATGAAAAGGATTCCTAGCGGGCGCGGCGAGTTTCCAGAAATAGAAGCGTTCTCCGCACTTCATTCACCGGAATCGATCTCGAATCATGCGCTTTGGCAAACACAGCTGCAGCGCTCGATAAGGTTCGAAAGGATTAGGTGATTTCTCAACCTTTGTTGCTACAACTCCGCGCAAGGAGTCAACCTGCGTTCCGGGTAGGTCTTCCAAATAACCAGCGGTCTTTTGAAGGATGTGTGACGTCGCGTTCATTCATAGCCCGCTACCTGAAGACCTCGCTATGAGAAGATCCAAGATCGTAAGACTTGGTTGACCTATAGAAGACCTCTTCGGAAAGGTTCGAGGGAAGGTTACCCCGCAGTACGGGGTTTGGATTGCTGTGACGGTGTTTGATGCATCATTATCCGATACGCCGACGAAGCGGAATCCAAAACGACTCGGATCCACGCCAAAATAGTGCACGTTTGCATTCACTTGTTGTCATCAATGTCAACTCTCTCACGGGAAGAAAGCGAAAAGGTGGAGAGACAGAGACAGATGATCGAGAAGAATAAGGGAGAGAACCAAATAGAATGTATGATCTACCCGAAAGTGCAAATAGGAAATCGAGAATCTTTCCGGGGTCCGATTCGATGGCGAATAAGACTGTTCCGCGAGCTTTGGGCTTCAAAAAGCCGATCCATTTACTGTGCATAATGATCCAAGGACAGTTTGGTCTGATAGAGCAGGGCGTGCGATTCCTGGAAGTGACAAAAACTTTTGAGATATTCGATCCCTGACATCTCGAAATGAGATTCATGTGGTCATTCCAGAGTTTCCAGATGCATTCCGCTTGAAGAATGTGATGCGATGTGCACGTTGGACTGTCGGACAGACGCACAACAACTGAAGTAACTCTCAGGCGACAGGACTTCTATCCGTGGACGATATTCCCATTTTAGAGACAAGAAGGCTCTCTGGGTACTTATGCCAGGCAGTGAACAGAGTCTGCTCGCGCTCTGACATGAAAGTGTCGTCCTTGAATGAGAACGAAAGAACCATTCTCGACCGAATTGAAGAATGAAGAGAAACAGCTAAATCGATCCGAGCTAGCTTCCGAATGGAGTACTTGACGAAATGTCTAATGTGGCGATTTCCGCCACGAATGGTTCCGGTCTGATTCGGCAGAAGAATGATCCTGACACGAATGGACGAATGAAGACGTTCTCTAATCAGGTCATTCGGCATACGCTTCTGTGTTGGGCGATTTCCGTGAAAATGTCTCAAAGAGGCGACGACGGGACAATCCTGGATACGGATCCTGACTGGGGCTGAACAGAAAAAGGATTGGGCTTACGAAGTGGGTGTTTACAGTGACCACGAACAGCCGTATTTCGGAAGGAGTTTTCTTGAGACTCGAATCTCCAGCTGCACAAAAGGCTCGAAACCGCGAGGAGGAATATCGATCCCCCGCGATGGTCATATCATGAAGGATGTAATTTTTCCACCTTTTTCCGGAAGAAATAGACAATGGGAGCTAAGACTCGATTGAATGAATCGTCGAAGTTTTCGTTTCAAAAGCCTACAGGAAGGCACGAGCGTTCATTTTGCCTAAAATCAACTGTCCCGATGCCCCAAGTCACTCTCTCTCTTCTGGACCACATTTTTTTCATCCATGCTTCGAAACGCTGAGTTATTTGACGCTTTTTCCTCACCAACGATTTCTCCCGGGTGGACGCAACAGCGTTGGTCACTGACAAGCGTCATTGGCACAACATGTTTGCAAGCGATGATGTCACAAAATGTGTATTTTGGATCCATTGACGACAGTCAATCGGGAGTGGGTTCCACGGTATCTAGTCTGTGACCAGATTCCAGGACTAGTAGTGGTTTCAGCAGCAAGGGAGTCTGCAGATCTTGCTCCCTCGGGGACAGAAGGGGCCACCTACGAGTGAGGAGGAACCCAGCCTTGAGCAAAACCACAGCAATGCGCTTGAATATCTAATTTCTCATGGTTCTGCGCGAGACACAATATACGCTCCTCAGTTTGCGCAGGATTTGGTGCTCATCAAGAAGATCCGGAGGCTGCTGGATGATAACGATCATTGGTAAACTATCCAAGTCATTGTAACCTCCCGGGGAAACCCGAGCAAATCGTGGATCGATCTTCGCTCTGATAAGGAAACAAAGCCAACTGGAAAGAATTGTTATAGCAGGCCTTCAATGCAGCATCGGCGAGATCTCTGTGGTGAGATCATTATATTCGTTCACCTCTCAGCGGGGAATCACGTGTTTGGCGGACAAGCTTGATGAACCATAGCTCTGCATTCGTTTCTCTCTCATTGAACTCAAGGTGCCCGGAATCAACAAGGTTTCCGTGATTCAGGTATGCGGTTACTGGGTAAACCCACTGAGCGACGTCCCACCGTTCTCCTTGTTTTAAAGGAAGCAATCTCGCCGCATGAAAAACATATCGGTGAGAAATTCGAGATTGTTCTCACCAGCGACTTCGGAGCGCATGGGTTATCTGCTCGACGGCAGGCTCAGCGTTCCCATTTCCGAATGTTGTCAAATCGAATTCCATCCTCATCTTCTGTGGAATCAATTTATTTTGTCACTAGATATATTGTCCCCAAAGAGACAAATCGAACACCAATTCAGGGAAACAAATCGAATGGACGCAAAGGTCGGGGGCGGATATCGATGACCTTCTAGCAGCAGATAGGAATTTCGAATTAAGCTGGCGGTCAAAAACCTCGGAGATCATCTGTCGCAAACAGTCATCAGATGGAATCAATTGCGATTTTCGTCACTACATGCGAGGAATTGAAGTAATAAAGTAGAGGTGATTTTGAGGCGTAACTCTCTGGGAGCCGCGGCACCGCCCCAATCCTTCCTCGTGTGTCTCGGCCGGCGACGTGTTCGCTTCATCGAACGATATCCATTTTTGCCTCAACTGACGTTCGATTGAGGAGAAAAATGATGAAACCGATCCAACGAAACGGTTTCACTTGAAAAGGTCCTGAGACGTAACGCTGTTGTTATGTAAGCATCCATTGTGACCGAGCATCTGAACCTCGAGTCTGATTGATAAGCGCTCCGACGAAAATTGAGAAACTACCGTCGCTCGGGGAGACATCTATATGGAGGGAACCACACGGATGCAATTAATACCTACATAAACGTGTATATTTCGAAACGGGAAACGGCGAATTCGGCCTCACGTAGCATCTCATCCCATTCTGACCATCCTCACACTGAATGTTCCTTCTCTCTGCGAGCTTGAATCGATGGATGAGACGAGGTTGATGATAGTCTGGTCTCAGCTCGGCGAGACCGACGAAACAATTCGATTCGGAATAGACACCAAAATAGAGTTCTCGCCACTAAAATAAATAGAGTTCCTCTCCGATGCTTCTTCCGAGTTGCTCGAATGAGACTCGGGTTTCTGCTTGGAAGCAACAACGAGCATCCTGATGATTGAGGACTTCATTTTAATTATGATTAGAGCTTGGAAGTTCAGGCATTAATCCAAATAAGGCAGGAACCTCTATCAATCGATATGAATTGATGGATATTTGGTCGAATAGTATCTGGTTGTTCCGGCCTTCGACTCCGTTTGGCAAATATCATCGGAGTGATCATCCTCCGATCATTTTATCCATGGATTGATGGAGGCTGATTAATGAATATTGCCTGAATTTCCAAGCTCCAATTATGATTTAGGAAAATTATTAATATGGTTGAACTTAATCACAATTACCAACGATAATGATCATAATCAAACGAAAATCATATTCATAATCACAATCATGATTGATCAGAGTACGGTGTCACGACATAACTTTCGTGATTTTCAGGATTTGTACATCTGATCGCCTCCGGGCTCTCAATATGTATTGAATTTCTGTTTGGCTTCAGGGAACACTCTGATCAGAAACAAACATTTTCGGAAAGGGTGAGTATTTCTCGGAATACCTTGACTTTTGCACGTAAGCTCGCCTCGATGTTTTTGTTTTCTTGCAATTCCCAAATCGTAAGCGCTTATCCTGGAGGAACGTGTGACGTTTGATTTCTCGTATTCTGCGAAATTTTCAATCATCGCCAGATTATACGGTCCCGGGCATGACCTGCTCCAATGCGCCAAGAGGCTCAGGAGGGATTTTCGTCATCATTCCGGAGGAAAAAAAGTTTCAAGTAAGGGGTGGCAAAATGATTTCTTCTACCTTTTCCTTATATTTTCACAATTCCAGGGAAGCCACTACATGAAGAAGAGTATCTGAAAAAAATTTAGCGTCTGTCATCGATTGCTGACGATCGTTTGCAAAAGTAACTTAATTTTCCTGTCGTCCCAGACAACCTCGAAATCCATCTCCCGTTGTCTGTCCCGCATCACAATATAAGGTTCGGTAAACAACACACTAACTTGGTTATTAGCCTCGCAAGTTTCAAGTGTTGTCCGCCCTTTACCTTTGGGGCATACACGGCTCTAAGGACCGACAACGAATCGAGCAGCCGAAGGAATCAGCAGTGTCAACAACCAGAGCACTCACCATATCTGATCGCTCGAGAGGAGATTGGATTGAGCAATGAATGCGAAACTTGAGAAACACTCAGAGCCGCGGTCTGCTCTCGATTCGCAAACGAGCCGTACCCTCAGTCTCCAGTGATGCCATGGAAGTCGCGGATTCTGTTTCCCGGTGGATGCTCTTCTTGATTATTCCCTTGATCCTAAATATTTTCGTCATTCAGGTAAATAATAAACGAAACAAGAGCCCCGCAACCAGTGTTCTCTGACGACGAAAATAGAATACTCTGGTGGAACTGTTTGCATCGCAATTCGAGAAAGCTCCTGTTTCCTACCTTGAAAACATGTTCCGATCTTCGCTAATGTATTCCGCCGTCCCAAAACTCCCGACTGGATTAGGAGGCCACAGCTTTCAGGAACAGAGGGAATCATTTCCACTTGAACTCAGTTTGTAGCCGGGTTATTCCCTTGACCCTAGCGAGTCTCAAGGGCTTCCTCCTCTTGTTGCGAGAAACACGACGGCGGACAACATCTCCGAACAGCAAATTCACGATTTTTGATCAATCAATGGACAAACCAGTGTGTAATTGTGTAATACAGCAAAACCTAGATATTCAGAACAATCGGGAGAATCTGTCCAGCCTTGAAAACTCAATTTTGTTCTAAGCTAGGGAACCATCTCGGCTCGCGATAAGCGATAAGCGCTGGGGGACTCCACAGCGGTGATTCCTTCCGGCACTTGACTGGCCACGATTTTCTAACAACGATGTGTCGTTAATCGTAGGAAGCCCTCAGAGACCAAGAAGAAGCTCCTGATGTCCGTCGATTCGAAGCCGAGTTTTCTATCTTGTTTTCTCTTATTTAGCGACAGAGCGCTCTCTTATTCGAAACGACACTCGGCGAACTCTCGATCCCGTTCGTCACTAGAAGTGCCTGAACTTGGTTTCGATGGAATTACCGCACTCTACGACCAGACCCTGAGTTCGCGATCAATGGGGCGCAGCCTACATTCGATCGAATGCATTCAAACTCTTCTCGAGATTCCTTAATTGGCGAGATTTCTTGGTCCATTACCTCTTTGTGAGCCCAACAGTGCGATTTGAATTTGAGTCTTCTGACCGTTTTGCGGCCCTGAAAAGCTCGTGTCATACCGAACTTCTTGCAGAGATGATGTCTCGTAAACTCCAATAAGCCGCCGCGCCGTTGATGCTCATAAGTTTCACTTCCCGATCAGTCCCAGGACGTCACTCCAAGTTCGGACTGTTGTCGGCTCGAGAGCCATTTTAACTTGACAGGGAGTCTCCGACAGATCTTAAATAGAAATGTCACGGGACCGACTGTCAACGGATCTTTTATCGAGACTGACAGCAAGTTCTCGTCTCTCGTTGGTCTTTGTTTCTAAGAATATCGAAATCGGAACTTGTCGCGTGTGCTCTCCTGATTAGAAGTTCCAGAGAATCGATTTGAGCTCGACTCGACTTTGAATCTGATCTTCCGTTGTGCAGAGCGCCGAGGGTTTCCGAGATGTTTCAAGAGCTGAACATTTCCATCGACATGCACAAGTTTTTTATCAAAGCCTCGCAAATAAACGCGCCCTTCTCCGAACCGAAGTACTGGCGAT